>JAJQZP010000400.1:0-132789 GCA_025403435.1 Artocarpus heterophyllus
CCACACAAGATGCCATGTCATTATTTCCACCAACCTTCTCCCTCACCCACGTAACTAGTCCTCTGGTTTGTGTCTCTTCTGCACTTGGGCTCCTCCCACTCAAAATCTCCAAAAAACTATCCCATAGCTGTAGACGTCCACTTTGGATGTGATGGATTGGTTGGTTACCCATTCCGGAGCCATATAACCTCTTGTCCCTCTAATCCTTGAGAAGCTTGGATTGCTCAGCTCCCCTCTCTTTAGCAGCTTAGACAAGCCGAAATCTGCTACCTTTGGCTGATAGTCAGAACCTAGTAGTATGTTTTGAGGCTTCACATCACAGTGTAAAACCCACTCCAAACACTCTTCATGCAAATAAGCAAGACCTCTTGCAGTTCCTAAAGCAATTTCGAACCTCCTTTTCCAATCAAGCACATTTCTTGATAAATTTTCTTTTAGGGACCCATGTTCCAAGTACTCATAAACCAAGAGTCTATGCTTTCCTTCTGCGCAAAAACCCCATCTTTATCAAGTTCATATGGTTTACCCTGCCAATGGTGTTAACCTCAGCTAGAAACTCAGCTTCTCCTTGCAAAGCTTCACTGAGCCGTTTGATTGCTGCAATCCGAGAATCTGAGAGGATACCCTTGTAAACAATTCCTCCTGCACCTCTTCCGATCTCTTCGGCGAAACCCCGTGTTGCCTTCTTTAGCTCGATGAAGCTAAATCTCTTAAAGCCAGTGGTAGCAAGAGTATATTCTCGTGTATCTTCACTAGAGCCTTGTCGGGGTCGAATAAGTAAACACCAGACCCAAAGGACGCAAATGATCTCCACTATTCCTGCTCCGCAGGCAAACCAAAGCATTAATTTCACCGACATATTGGTGTGGCTTTTCAAATACGTTCTGGCTAGATTTATTGGGGTATCGTTTGAGCAATCTAATTTGAACTCTTCAGTTACCTTTCCGGAAAAAAGCTTGTTGGTCTTTGGCACCTTCAGGTAAATGTCTCCAAAGAAACTTGGTGTTTGGAGACCATTGAGCAACGACGTCTTAATGTAGCAATTAAAATTTAATAAATCTCTCGAATAGTACAAAGAATATTGGAATCCGACACAATCACATGCTTGCAAGCAGTAATCCACGCACGCCTTGAAGGTGGAGTTTGGAAAGAAGGCAGAATCATACCCATAAAACTCCGTGTTGGAAATCTTGATGAAGGTGGACTCATTTCTGCCGCAAGTTAGAGTGAATTCTGGCTCACACCCATAAGACCAATCAGTTAGATTTCTCATCTTATATCCTTGTAGGCAAGAGCATTTCCTACCAGAATTGGGACTGTAGCTACAGAAACTATTAGCTCCACAAAGGCCATGAATCTTGCATGGATCCATAAAAGCTTGCCATGTCATGACCCATTTCTCTCCTGGATTTTTCCAACCGTACAATCTAATATTACCGTCATAATCGAGCCTAAACATTCTCTGAATCTTCTTACCATAGTCAGCTGACACAAACGTGAAATCGTCAGACGAACTAAAATTTCCCAAAGAATCAAGCACGGCGATTTTACTATTGTTGTAGGTTGACCTTCCAGATTCAAAACTAAGAAGCCATGGGGCTGGCCAGTAGACACTTGAAAGTTGAATGCTGTCATAAATTAGCCGGAGAACGTTGTCGTTATCAAAGAAAAGCTTATAGAAACCAGATGATAAGTTGGTCTGGCTTCTAGACGAGACAAGCTTTCCGTACCTAGTTAGTGGTTGCTCTGGAAGAAGGGTATCTGTCGGCGAATCAAAGCTTTGCCATAAAACAAGACCATCAGATGTACGTAGAACCATGTTGCCGGTGTCTTCAAGATGCAACTGGGAAAATGAGCCAGAGAAAGTGCTTGTGCTCCAAACAGTGATCCGACCAGCGTCGCTCAATATAAGATTGCCGGTTTTGAGGAGGGTTAATCTTGAACCTTTTTCATTGACTGGTTGATCACGATTTGCCATCCAAACTACGGTGCGATCTTTGTCGTTTGATGGCTCGTTGAACCATATTGCAAAGTAGTATGCGTTTTGCTTGAGGAGATGAAAACCAGCTGAGAAAATGCCATTTGGTGAGGTTAAAACATCCGCCTTTTGTCTTTCAACAGAGAGGGATGATCCTGCACTTAAAAACAGATGGGCCTTCGAATATGAAAGTGAGGAAGTAATTGCCACAAACAAAACGAAAGAGATCAACGAAGTGGCCATTGGTTTTGACGTGGCCGAGTAGAGCACTTTGGCAATAAATATATAGGCCACCATATGGTGGTAGTGGCTATAGATGGAGGATGATAGGATAAGGAAGAATATCATAAAAAGCAGTTTCGTAGCAAATACCGCTTGCTACTTGGGTGGTCGCTGTTTGGTCGTTTTCTCGTGCTTGTCGAGAAAAGTCAATTGAAGCGAACGACCCTTTGAAAAACTTTTTTCAGCCCTTCGGGCTTCCTACATGGGTGGGCCCCACCAAGTGGGACCAACATAAGCCCCCACATGGTAGGGCCCACCCCATGTGAGGGGCCAGGCAAGAGCTGAGGGATTACATAGAACTGTACGTAACCGTTTTACAGCCCGTCGTCATATCACTGTTATGAATATCTATTTGAGTTTCATCAATTTGCTACCTTTCATTTTAAGTAGACATCACATACAGACAAATTTGTCTTCTGTTCTTTTGAATATATATAAGATTCGTCGCTACAAAAAAAATGATAACCACATATTGTTTAAAAAATATCAAAATAGTATTTTGTAGTTTTTGAAAACATCATATTGGTACTTGAGTTTGTATTTTTTTGATGTACAATTTCTTTTTTACCATTTTATCAACAAACCCAAATTATTTTGTAAATCTATAAAATAAAATGAATACAAACAATGTCAAGAAAATGAATAAGCGCACATATATGCATTTTTTGAAGAGTTTTGTTGAATTTTTTGTTTTTATTTTCTAGCATTACGATGTTTTTGAAATCTAGATGAAACCTTTTTGAAATTTTCTAAATAGTAGGGTATCAATGTAAATTTTTCCTAAACCACATGGTATGAAAATGATAATATCCTATATGAATTCTATTGGTTCATGTCACTTTAGTATCTCATATTCTAATGAAACATCATATTGGTACTCTATTATTTGAAAAATATTAGAAATGTACATCATATGTACTTTTCAAAAATCACTTGTATCATAAACCTGTTTTTTGGGACATAAAATTTTCAACTTATTTTTTAATAGTAAATCCCAGATCAATTTCATAATAATGAAACAAAAGAAAAGAAACTCACAAATATAATTTTATTTAATGAGTTTTTTCTAAATTTTTTACTTTTCTATCATTGTAAAATAAAATTATTTTCAAGTTTTCTAATAAAATAATAAGTTTAAAATTCAATGTCATAAAATATCATAATAATATTTTTGAAAACTATAATCTACCTTTTTAGTGTATATATTTTTTTTAAAAAAGCAAGATACTAATGTCATACCAAAATGATAATTACTTTTTAAACATTTACTGTACATACAACGGTTAATGTTGTGCTATTCCACAGTTTGCATTAAAGTTAACGTTACGCCAATGTCTTTTGGTTATTCACTTAATAACGCATTACAAGGGGGGAAAATTGTTACTTTATTGTTTCTTTGAACCTTGGTGTCTAGTCTTGACTTTAGATCTGCTAAGCACATGGAAAAGAAAATCTAGTTTACTCTATTTACTTATATTTGTATTTTTTTAATTAATTATGGTAGTTTAGTCTCTTGGACTTTAGATCGGCGCTAATGGTCCTTTTTTTGTCAGCATTAGACAGCTCCGTTACAGCACCTTTTTTGTTTTGTTTTGTTTTCAGTGTTGAATCGCTTGAGGAATCTCGACTCATTTTCGCCGCAAGCGAGAGCGAATTCTGGGTCACACCCGTAGAACCAATCTGTATGGTTTGTCATTTTATGCCCTGGAAGGCAAGAGCATTTCCTACCAAAATGAGGAGTGTAGCTACATAAGCTATTTAGCCTCACAAATGCCATGAATCTTGCATGGATCCGTAAAGGCATGCCATGTTACAACCCAATTCCCTTCTAGATTTTTTCGAGTGTTCAATCTAACATTGCCATCGCATTCGGTCCGCAAAATTCTCTACATCTTGACACCGTAGTCCGTGGACATAAACGCAAAATCATCGGACTAACTGAAGTTGCCCAAGGAATCTGGCACGTATTGTCGGCCCAACGATCTCGATCTCCTCCGACGAGAGGTGCTCGATTTCATTGTCAAAGCTCCTCGTGGAGGCCGCCAGCTACGGACGAGCCCCTGCCGTGGAGGACATATATCTAATCAAGAGAGATAGGAGGGGGAAGGGCAAGAAATAGAAAAAAAAAAAATGATCATATGTAAAATAATAATTTTGTTCATTAAAAAATATTTTGTTTTAAAAAATACACTATTATTTACGATCAAACATAATTTTAAAAGCAGTGTTAACATTATTTTTTTAAAAAAAAATCTCATTTTGAATTTTTCAAAAACACTACCAAATGAAACTATAGTACTTCTGGTGAAGGCTGAAGCAAATTAAATTCTTTTCAATTAATGGAAATCTATTAAAGAGGTTTTGATGAAGTTATTTTCCTTGGCTTTCTCTCCTGGGGCTATGCAATTCCTGATCTCATCCTATCATTCTCACGTCATAAGGTATCAGCAGCCTTACGAAATATAAAAATTATTCATAGAAATGCAAGACTTCTGTCTTTTTCAAAATAGTTGTGAAGAAAAACAATACAAAACTAGCGGCAGGAAAAAGTAAATAATTTATTAAAAAAACTCTAGTACCCTTCCTGTACATGAATTGTTCCTGATATTGATATTCAAGAAAATCTCAAATTCAACCTCCAATATTAAGTTGAGTTCCCTTATAAAGCCCAGCACAAATGTATTTCTATTTTTTCCTCCTGTTTAGCATTAATTGGGTTTCTCCTAATCTCGTTAAAGAATACAATAGTAAAAACACTATTTTTAAAAAGAAAAAAAAAACTATGGCTTTGTTTAGTAATGCTTTAAGAGTTTTTGAAATTGTTTTATCATATATTTTGAAACAAAAATTTTAAAAATACTTTTGTATAATTTTTTTAAAAAATTTATTTTTTAAAACAAAACCTAAATATACTTGTTTTAAGGGGTGCGGTCATAATTCCTAGTCAGAGTTTTACGGCTTGACTCCGTGCTAGGTAAATTATGACTTTTCTTTTGAAATTCTTTCTTCGAATTCCCTTTTTGAAACCTCAAATGCTGTTGAAGAGGGAAAAATAGTCGACATTTTACTAGGAAAATTATTATTTAAAGTAACGAACTAGTTTATAATGAAAACTCATGATTTCGCCCCTAAAAAAAACAAGAAAAAACAAAAAACTCGTGATTTGACGATTTGACGACCGTCATTTTCAAATATAGGGAAAAGTCATTTTCAAAAATCTTACAATCACATAATTAGACTACAACTCATGGTGTTGATAAAAGTTTAGAACGTCGAATTTAAAATTCCTAACATTGTTGTATTAAACAGGCACCTACCTAATGGTCCTTATAACCTCTTTTTTGGATTAGTTAGAGAAATATCACTTATGTCGCATTGTTTTTAGGGTGTTTCGATGTTGGTTTATCAAAAAGTAAAAAGCATTCATATGTTACAGTAAAAAACAATAAGCTATTAAGTGTAAAGGGCTCACAAGCTAAGTGTTTTTTAACCAAAATTGGTTTCAACGATTGATTCTAACCATAGTTTTCAGGCACCATATTAATCTTACAACTTTTATGAAATATTTTGAAATATATCATTTCCAAAAGGTAAAAACTTAGTCAATCACAAGTTTTTTGGGTTCCCGTAAGGTAAAAAATTGTTATCCAAAGGTATATTGCCCCTTTTTTTTTTATCTTTTCACTTTAAGATGATATTTCATTCCATCATTAATTATACAAAAACTGTAAGAAATGTCACTTTTTTTAAAACTAATTGTAGTAAATGTCAAGTTTTAAAAATATTTATAGTAAATGACAAATTTATGATGTAAACAATTTATCTATCTTTTGTTCATAACGTAAATAATTCTTATTTACATAATAAATGAATTTTTGATACAAAGAATGCACTTACCTCCTTGTTTATAATGTAAATATTTCGTATTTACATAGTAAATAAATTGTTTACATTATAAATCTAATAGTTACTATAAATATTTTCAAAACTTTATATTTATTTCAAAAATTTTCTTAATTTTCTTCATTCTCCTTTAATTATACCAGTGCCGGGAAGCAATAATTCTGCTTCGTCGGCCCAAATATTCCCAAGCTATAGTCGATTAATTTCTCCTTTGGCAACTAATTATTAAAAAAAAATAAAACAAAAAGAGCTCCTTAGCCGATCTGCAAATTCAGGGGATTTTAGTGCCTGGTCGTCGAGCTTTTATTAATTAGTAATTTTACTTTGTGGGACCGGAATTTCAGGTGATATGCATTCAAATAATGCAACCCTAGTCATGTGTGGGACTGGGATCCTAAAGGTATTATTACTCTTTGAAACGTTGCAACAATACTGTCGTTACACTTGCACAAATTAACCATGCAAAATCTTAAACATAGAGAGCAACTGTTTAGAAAGTTTAAGAATAAGGCAACACATGTGTTTAGACGTCTAATATGACGTACCAAAATCATCTGCCACAATTTCTAGTGACAATTCTCATTCTGTAAGAGCGCCTTAACTACTTGGCTCATTGTAGGTCTTGCGTTTTTGTCTTCCCCCACACATGCCAGAGCTGCTCTGAAAAGACTTCCCATCTTTTCTACGTCATATTTGCCTTTCATCGCCGGATCTACGATCTTTTCTACCCGCGATGTCCTTTTGCTACTTCCATGAATCAACGGATCCTTGGCCCACTTAACTAGCCCTCTATGCTCCGTCTCCTCTGTACCATTGATAGTTGCGGGGCTCTCCCTGTCAATATCTCCAACACAACAACTCCATAGCTGTACACGTCTACCTTGGATGTTATGGATTGATTGGTAACCCACTCGAGAGCCATATAACCTCTAGTTCCTTTGATCCTTGAGAAGCTTGGTTTGTTAAGCTCTCCTCTTTCTAGTAGCTTAGACAACCCGAAACCTGCTACTTTTGGTTGAAAATTAGATGTCAGGAGTATGTTTTGGGGCATCACGTTGCAGTGTAAAATTCACTTCAAGCACTCTTCATGCAAATAAGCAAGGGCTTTTGCAGTTCCCACTGCAATTTCATACCTCTTTTTTCCAATCAAGCACATTGCTTGTCAAATTCTCCTTGAGGGACCCATTTTTCAAGTATTCATGTACCAAAAGCCTGTGGTTTCTATTATTATATGTGATCCAAAATCTTTTGGCTGAAAGACAGGGCCGCAGCGCTTGAAAGCAGCGCTGCGGCGTTACAATTCAGAGCCGCAGCGCTACAATTTGGAGAAACCAGCGCCACGATGTTTAAAAGCAGAGCCGCGACACTCCGATTCGGTCTGAACGTGTATTTCACGTTTTTACGTATTTTTGAGTTATTTTAGGCTAGAGTTTGAGTCTTTATATATATATACACGTCATATTCTCTATAGTTTACAGTAGTCACAAAAAGGAGTCACAAATATCATATAGATTATAGTGTTGAGAGTAATATAGAGAACTCAGTCTTGTGAGTTTGTGAGTGATTGAGTGAGTGGATTTATGTATTTGAGCGCTCTAAACACTTTTGTAATTTTCATTTTGTGATTAGTGGATTGCTTATCCTCTGCTCGTGGTTTTTTCACCCTTTATTAGGGTTTTTTCAAGTAAAATTTTGTGTGTAATTTTTTCTCTGTTTCTTGTTGCTTATTGCTTTGATTTCTAACAAGTGGTATTAGAGCTTTGGCTTTGATTTGCAATGGCAACCATGAAATTTGTTATTCCGCTGCTGGATCACACAACAAGGTTTTCTCCATGGCAAGTGAAGACGCGGGCTGTTCTGATACAGATGGACCTTGATGATATACTATTAGGTTTCGATAAGATGCCCTCATCATGGACGAAGGAGGAAAATGAGCTTAAGGACCAAAAGGCTCTGTCCCAAATATACCTTCATATGTCAAATCAGATTTTGCATGATGTACTAAAGGAGAAGACCGACCGCTGCTGCTTTATGGCTCAAGCTAGAGCAATTATGCATGACTAAGAGTTTGATAAAATTCATTTAAAGTAGCGTCTATACTCTCACCGAATGTCTGAAGGTACGTCTCTCAAGGATCACTTAACTGTGTTTAAGGAGATTGTGTCTGATTTGAAGGCTATGGAAGTTAAATATAATGAAGCAGATCTTGGGTTAATTTTATTATGTTCATTGCCTTCATCGTATGCCACATTTAGAGATACTATCTGGCATAGTCGGGACACTCTTACCTTATATGAGGTTTATGAGGCTTTATTTTCTAAAAAAAGGATGAAGCAATTAGTGACTGGATCCGAAACACAAAGAGAGGATCTAGTTGTTAGAGGTAGAACCCAAAAAAGAAGTTTTGGGACTAAGAATAGAGGTAGGTCTAAATCCAAAAATAAGGAGAAGTTCTGTAACTATTGCAAGAAGAAATGGCACATTAAAACTGAATCTTATAAGCTGCAGAATAAAAACAAGAGGACTGAAAATCAGAAGGGGAAGAAACCAGATGCCGGTGAGGCTAGTGTCGTAGAAGAAGTTTCTGGTGGTGAGCTTTTGGTAATTTCTGATGGTGATTCCAAACCCTATGAGGATTGAGTTCTTGACTTTGTATGTACATTTCATATGTGTCCCAACCAAGACTAGTTTTCAACATATAAGACGGTTCCTAACGGCTCTGTTTTGATGGGAAACAACGCCCTATGCAAGGTTGCTGGTATTGGTACCGTCAGAATTAAGATGCATGATCGCGTAGTGAGGACACCAGGTGATGTAAGACATGTCCCCGATTTTAAGACGAATTTAATTTCCTTAAATACTTTTGATGCTAAAGGGTACAAGTACACCAATGAAGGTGGAGTTATGAAAGTTAGTAAAGGCGCTCTTGTGATGATGAAAGCATAAACAAAGACTACTGATTTGTATGTTCTGCAAGGTACTACAGTTGTTGGTGATGCAAAAGTTTCTACATCCACTATGTCTGATAGTGATCTTACTAAGTTATGGCATATGCGACTGGGGCATATAAGTGAGCTTGGGATGACAGAGTTAAGTAAAAGAGGACTTTTTAATGGGCATAGGCAAGATGGAGTTCTATGAGCATTGTGTATTTAGAAAACAAAGGAGAGTCAGATTTGGCAAAGGCATTCACAACACAAAAGACATTTTGGAGTATGTTCATTCTGACCTTTGGGGACTGTTCTACTGTTCCTTCTCATGGTGTGCTAGTTATATGCTTACCATTATTGATGACTATTCCATAAAGGTATGGACATTCTTTTTAAAGCAAAAGAATGATGTCTTTGCTACATTCAAAGATTGAAAGACCATGGTAGAAAAGCAGACTAGTAAGCCTGTTAAACGTCTCCGCACTGATAATGGCTTGGAGTTTTGTTTAAATGAATTTAATACCTTCTGTAAATCAGAGGGAATTTTGAGAGACTTAACAGTCCGACGTACTTTGCAACAAAATAGTGTGGCCTAGAGGGTGAACAAGATGTTGATGGAGAACGTGTGTTGCATACGCTCTAATGCTGGGCTACCTAAGTCATTTTGGGCTGAAGCCGCTTCTACAGCTTGCTATTTGGTCAATCGCTCTCCTTTCATCGCTATTAACAAGAAGACACCACAAGAGATGTGGTAAGGAGAACCTGCAGATTACTCTAATTTAAGAACAAATTGGAGCCTAGATCCATGAAGTGCATGTTTCTTGGTTATAAGCCTGGTGTTAAAAGCTATAAATTATGGTGTCTGGAAACCAAGAAAGTTATTATTAGTAAAGATGTTGTGTTTGATGAGACTTTCATGTTACGTAGGACATTTACTATGGGGTCTAGTGAAGTTAATCAAGAGAGAACTGGCAGACAGGTGGAGTTTCAAATTGAGACAGGTACATCATCCGATCCGACTTCCCAGTCAGGTTCAAAGAATCAAGGAAATAGTGCTTCCCTAGTGCCATCACCGCTACCACCATAGTACTCTATTGCTAAGGATAGGCTGAGGAGAGATGTTAGGCCTCCACCGAGGTATGCTGAGGTCGACTTGGTGGCTTATGCTTTATCATTGGCATAAGGTATTAACTTTGGTGAGGAACTTTCTACCTATTCAAAGGCGGTTAATTCAGTTGACGCTGGTAATTGGATGATTGCTATGTAGAAGGAGATTGAATTCCTACATAAGAATGGCACATGAGATTTGGTGAAGTTACCCAAAGGGAAGAAAGTTGTTCACTGCAAATGAGAATTTAAAAGAAAAGAAGGCACACCGGGAGTTGAAGATGCTAGGTACAAGGCTAGACTGGTTGCAAAAGGATACAGTCAGGTTCCAAGTGTTGACTTTACAGATATTTTTTCTCCTGTGGTTAAGTATAGCTCAATTTGAGCCTTGCTTGGTATTGTGGCCACTCGTGATCTTAAGCTTGAGCAGTTAAATGTGAAGACTACATTTTTGCATGGAGAACTCGAGGAAGACATTAACATGCAGCAACTCGAGGGTTTCATTGTTACAGGTAAAGAAGATTATGTTTGCTCATTGAAAAAGTCTCTTTACGGTTTGAAACAATATCCTAGGCAATGGTATAAGAGATTCGACTCATTTATGACCGCTCATGAGTTTAAGAGGAGTAGCTATGACAGCTGTGTCTACTTCAAGAAGGGTGATGATAGGTCCTTTGTTTATTTGCTCTTATATGTTGATGATATATTGATTGCTACTAAGGATAAAGGAGAGATTAAGAAGTTCAAGGCTCAACTCAGTTGAGAGTTTGAGATGAAGGACTTGGGGGTTGCCAAAAAGATTCTCGTCATGGAGGTTTTGAGAAATAGAAAGGCAGGTAAGCTATATCTGAGTTAAAAGGATACATCGAAACAGTTTTGCACGGGTTTAACATGCAGAAAGCAAAACCAATGAGCACTCCGTTAGCAGCACATTTCAGACTTTCAGCTGTGTTAGCTCCACAGTCAGATGATGAGATTGAGTACATGTCACGTGTTCCATACTCTAGTGTAGTCGGTTCTTTCATGTACGCTATAGTATGTTCTCTTTTAGATTTATCGTATGTTGTTATTGTAGTTAGTAGATACATGACTAATCTAGGTAAAGAGCACTGGAAAGCAGTGTAATGGATTCTCAAATATTTGCGTGGTACTACTGATGTTTGTTTGCACTTTGAGAGGACTAGAGATAGTGTTGTGGGATACGTTGATTCTGATTTTGCTAGAAACTTAGATAAGAGGAGGTCGCTTACTGGGTATATGTTTATAGTTGGTGGTTGTGCTATTAGTTGGAAGGCTACCTTGTAGCTACTGTTGCCTTGTCTATTACAGAGGCTTTCAAAGAAGCTATTTGGTTAAAAGGCCTATTTGGAGAACTCGATGAAGACTTGTGGACTTCTATGGTGATGTGTGACAGTCGGAGTGCTATTTTTGCACGCTAAAGATTAAATGTTTCATAAGAGGATGAATCACATTGACGTTTGTTATTACTTTGTTCATGATATTGTTGCTCGTGGTGATATTATTGTGAGTAGAATCAATACACATGATAATCCTGCTGATATGATGACAAAGTCATTACCTACAACTAAGTTTGAGCATTGCTTAAACTTGGTCGGAGTTCATGCTCGTGTCTGTTAGTTGCCTGTTGAGGCTTTGTGGAAGAGGTGGAAAATTTGATTAATCACATGTTGGAGTTCTTTATGGTGGATTTTGTGTCAAGGTGGAGATTGTTATTATATGTGACCCAAAATCTTTTGGCAGAAATGCAGGACCGCGATACTACAATTCGGAGAAACCAGCGTCACGGCGCTCCAATTTGGCCTGAACGTGTATTTCGCATTTTTGAGTTATTTTAGTTTACAGTAGTCACAAAAAGGAGTCACAAATATCATAGAGATCATAGTATTAAGAGTGATACAAAAAACTCAGTCTTGTGAGTTTGTGAATAATTGAGTGAGTGAATTTCTATATCTGAGCGTTCTAAACACTTTTGTAATTTCCGTTTTATGATTAGTGAATTGTTTCTCCTCTACTCGTGGTTTTTTCACATTTTATTAAAGTTTTTTCACGTAAAATCTTGTGTATAATTTTCTCTCTGTTTCTTGTTGCTTATTGCTTTGATTTCTATTAGTTTCCCTCTACACAATACCCCCACATTTCAATCAAGTTCATGTGGTTTAACCTTCCAATGGTGCTCAATTCTGCTAGAAATTCGGCTTCTCCTTGAAAAGATGCTTCATTAAGTCGTTTGACTGCTGCAACCTGAGAATAGGAGAGGATTCCTTTGTAAACAACTCCTTCCAATTCCAATCCTTTGTGAAAAACTCCCAGTCGCCTTTTTTAGCTTGACAAAGCTAAATCTTCTAAATTTGCTGGTGGCAAGGACGTGGCTTCTCGCATCTGTGATGGCATTTTTCTGGGTTCTAATCAATAAGCACCAAATGAATAGAATAGAAATGATTTCAGGTCCTCCAAATCCAATTACACACCAGAGTACGAATTTCACCGACTCATTCTCATAGCTTTTGATCTCCGCGTGCTTAATAACTTGGTCAGAGCAATTTAACTTGTATTCTTCATGGGACAACTGGTAGTTTTTGGGCAGCCTCATGTGCGTGTCACTGGAGTAACTTGGAACCTGATAACC
This sequence comes from Artocarpus heterophyllus, assembly GCA_025403435.1. Classification (NCBI taxonomy): domain Eukaryota; kingdom Viridiplantae; phylum Streptophyta; class Magnoliopsida; order Rosales; family Moraceae; genus Artocarpus; species Artocarpus heterophyllus. The sequence goes on from JAJQZP010000400.1 coordinate 12,848, forward strand.
ATTAGCCAACAAAGTCTTGGTGTAACAGTAAAAACCTTCACCGTGGGAAAAGCTGTATTCAAATCCCTTACACTCACATCTTTGCAAGAACCAGTTTTGGCAATCCGTGAACGTGGAGTTGGGTATTGAGAATAGATCATACCCGTAGAACTCAGTATTCGAAAGCTTGAGGAATCTAGAGTCACTTTCATTGCAAGAGAGATTGAAGTCTAGTTCACAACCATAAGACCAATCATCACGGTTTGTCATCTTATGTCCCGGAAGGCAAGAGCATTGCCTGCCAACATTACGATCATACGTACAAAGGCTATTAGGTCCACAAATTCCATGAATCTTGCAAGGATTGTGAAAGGCTTGCCATGAAACAACCCAACTATCTCCTAGACTTTTACGGCTATACAAGCGGATATTCCATCAAAATCAAGCTTCAGTCTTCTCTGAATTAGACTAGGACCATAATCCTATGGCATAAACTTGAGATTATCAGATGAATCGAAATAGCCCAAAGGATCAAGCCAAGCAAATGTACTATGGTTGTAGGCTACCCTTCCAACGTCCCAAGGCATGTCCCATTTGGAAGGCCAATAGACACTTCAAAGCGCATTGTTTTTAGAATTTAGACGGAGAATGTCATAACCATCAAAGAAAAGCTCATAGAAGCCGGAGGAGAAGTTGCTTTGACTTCTTGATGAGACAAGCTTCACTTTTCGGGTGAATGGTTGGTAAGTGAGGATGGTGTTCGTCGGTGAATCAAAGCTTTGCCACAGGACGAAACCATCCACGGCCAGCAAAACGACGTTACCGGAATCATCTAGATGTAATTGGGCTGGTTTGAGTGAGAATGGGCCTGTGGACCAAACTGTAGCCCGACCGGCGTCAGTCACTATAAGTCCGCCAGCTTCTGGGAGTGTCAACTTTGAGCCTTTTTCGTTGAGTGGCTTGTCACGATTCGCCATCCAAGCCACCATCCCATTATCTTTTGGCCATGCCTCATTGAACCAGACGGCAAAGCAATATGCATTGACACCGATGGGGAAAAAGCCGGCCGAGAAAACACCATTTCGTGAGGTAAAAACATTGCCTGGTTTCTCAACTGAGAGAGATGAGCCTCTACTCAGACTATCAAACTTTGATAGGTCAAAGAACTAAAAATGGCCAAAGAGAGAGCACAAAGGATCATAAACAAATTAGTGCCCTTATATGCAAGTTATCCGTAGATAATGGTACTTTAAGGCAACGGAAATATTGAAGGGGAATCGGCAAATGAAATTTTTGTATGTTAACATTTAAGATAGAAATCACCTACCTATATATGGAAAAGGAAATCAGTACCATTGTGTTTCTTTTCTTTTCACAATAATGTCAACATTTATTACGGTTTCGTACCTCATCGTCTGTGATTAGTTATGGTGCCAGCCAAAGACTTGATCTCAATTTGGACCGAAAGTTTATGGGTGCGATAATTGTAATGAAAGAACAAATATTAAATTTTTCATCTGCCCTCATGGTACGGATCTTTGCATTTTAAGCTGTTTAGTTTCTATTTTATGCACATTAAATTATATCACATATTCAGATTTTGTTTATACATACATACATATATATATATAATATATTGCATTGAATTTGATATTATTGACTTTTAGCTGTCTTGATACCCCTTATAATCTTTTTCAAATTTAATGATTTTTTTATACTTTGTTCGTAGTTTTTTCTTGTCTTAGGTTTCTATGTAAATCTATATATGTTTTATTTTTTGTTTCTATCGCACTATTTTCGTAACATCATCTAAACAGATATGAAAGCTAGCTGCACCAATTTTACTTGAAGATTGAAAAGAAGACCAAATTACCGAGCATCCGTATTAGTGTTAGTGCTAAGGTTAGTGATATAACTAATAAAATAATTTTGTATGTGTAGTTAATTTTATGTGGCGTGAAATGACCTAAATTACAGAAACTAGAAAGTTGTTCCTTCTTCATGACTTCGAAATTTTATTTCTAGGACTAAGAAGCCAATCTAAGCAGCCGATGATAGCTTTTGAAAAATCAAAAAAAGAAGCCGCCACCATAGATTTGAAAGTACACTCAGTCAGTGGTCCAGTCTAGGAATGAAAACAGGGGACACTCCCTATGATTAGCCCCAGCTTGAAACGAAGTCCTCAACTATGCATCTCATGGAAAATATCCTATAAGTATGCTATTATTTATAACGTATCATAATTCCACCCAAAAAAATAATAATAGTGCAGAATCACAAGCGGCGTCCAAAAATTATCTTCTTTTTTTTTCTTTCTTTCTTGGCTTGAGACCAAATTTTTACTAGAAGCTTTAGAATTTCAACAAATTTTCGCTTGCAAAATGGGGCACAAAAATATGCAGTTCAATTATTCAGTGGTGATATAGTTAAATTGCGACACAGATTAAATTCTCTTTTATCTCAGGCAACATCCAATATGGCATAACATAAATCGTCCGGCTATAATCATTGGCGATAATTTTCATGATAGAGAAGCATCTTAACTACTTGGCTCATTGTAGGTCTTGCCTCTTTATCTTCCCCTACACATTCAAGAGCCACTCTCAGAAGAATTTCCATCTTTTCCACATCATGTTCACCTTTCATTGATGGATCCATAATCCTTTCCACCCATGACGTCTTTTCATTGCTTCCATCAGCTAGCTTCTCCTTCACCCACTTAATTAGCCCTCTATGCAATGCTTCCTCTGTACCACTGACAGCTTGCACGCAAGTTGTTGGGCTCTTCCCAGTCAATATCTCCAATACAACAATCCCGTAACTATACACGTCCGCTTTGGATGTTATGGATTGGTTAGTAACCCACTCTGGAGCCATATAACCTCTAGTCCCTCTAATCCTCGAGAAGCTTGGATCTCTAAGCTCTCCTCTTTTTAGTAGTTTGGACAACCCGAAATCTGCTACTTTTGGTTGATAACTAGAACTTAGGAGTATGTTTTGGGGCTTCACATCACAATGTAAAATCCACTCCAAGCACTCTTCATGCAAATAAGCAAGTCCTTTTGCAGTCCCCACGGCAATTTCGAATCTCTTTTTCCAATCAAGAACATTTCTTGATAAATTTTCTTTTAGAGAACCATGTTCCAAGTACTCGTACACCAAGAGCCTATGCTTTCCCTCCGCACAGTATCCCCACATTTCTATTAAGTTCATGTGGTTCAGCCTTCCAATGGTGTTCACTTCTGCTAGAAATTCAGCTTCTCCTTGGCAAGCCTCACTTAGTCGTTTAACTGCTGCGATTCGAGCATCGAATAGGACAGCTTTATAAACAACTCCTCCTGAGCCTCTTCCAATCTCTTGAGAAAAACCCCGAGTTGCCTTTTTTAGCTCAGCAAAGCTAAACCTTTTGAATTGGGTCGATGCTAGAATGTAATCTTTCATATCTGCACCTGAGTCCTGTCGGGTCCTCATCAACAAGCACCAAATGGATAGTATAGATATGATTTCAAGTCCTCCCACTCCAATTGCAAACCAAAGCATGAATCTTAGTGATTGATTCACATGTATTTTGGTATAAGTCCTATCCAGATGCTTGACTTGGTTGTAGCAATTCAAGTGAAATTCTTCATGATCAGATTGGCGGTAGTTTACGGGCAGCCTCAAGTACATGTCCCCAACAAAACTTGGAATCTGGTGTCCGTTGACGAGCAACGTCTTAGGGTAACATTTGAAACCTTTATCATAGGAAAAGGTGTATTGGAAGCCTTTGCAATCACACCTCTGCAAACATACATTTTCACAGTCCTTAAAGGTGAAGTTGGGGAAAAATCCCAAATCATAGCCGTAGAACTCCGTATACGAAAGCTTGTGGAATCTGGACTTGTTCTTTTCACATGATAAATTGAATTCTGGCTCACAACCGTAGGACCAATCCGTACGATTCCTCATCTTATGCCCTGGAAGGCAAGAGCATTTCCTACCAAAATTAGGGTCATATACACAAAGGCTGTTACTACCACAAATTCCGTGAATCTTGCAAGGATTGGAAAAAGCCTGCCATGAAACAACCCAACTCTCTCCTAGATTTTTCCGGCTGTACAAGCGGATGTTACCATCATAATCAAGCCTCAATCTTCTCTGAACCCTTGAACCATAATCATCGGACACAAAGTTGAACTTATCAGATGAATTGAAATAGCCAAAGGGATCGAGCCAAGCATACTTACTGTTATCGTAGGTGGACCTTCCAGCATCCCAAGATAGGACCCATGGGGAGGGCCAGTAGACACTTGAAAGCTTAATGTTGTCGAAAATCAGGCGGAGAACATTGTCGTTGTCAAAGAAAAGCTTGTAGAAGCCTGAGGAGAAGTTGCTCTGGCTTCTCGACGACACAAGCTTTGCGTTTCGCGTGAGTGGCTGATTGGAGAGAATGGTGTCCGTGGGCGAATCAAAGCTTTGCCACAAAACGACGCCGTCAGGGCCACACAAAACCATGTTACCAGAGTTTTGGAGGTGCAGTTTGAGCGGTAAGAGTGAGGTTGTGCCTGTGACCCAAATGATGATCCGACCGGCGTCGGTCAACACAAGATTTCCAGTTTTGAGGAGAGTCAGCTTTGAGCCTTTTCCGTTGACTGGCTGATCACGATTCGCCATCCAAACCACTGTAGGGTTGTTGTTTTTGTGGTTGTCCTTGTCGCTGTTGTGAGAATATGCCTCGTTGAACCATATAGCAAAGCAATATGCATTGACGCCGACAGGGAAAAACCCGGCAGAGAAGATGCCGTTTCGTGATGTTAAAACGTCCTCTGGTTTCTGAACCGACAGAGATGAGCCTCTACTCAACGTGTCAGCAGACCTGGAAGTTGAAAACGGAGAAAAAATTGCCAAAGACAGGACACATGAGAAAATTATCATAATACCCGCCATATTTGCGGTTGAGAGTTTTGAAACCGTTGGTACGAAAACTCTTGAGTAGATTTGTGTGCAGAAGAGAAATAAAGAGATATTAAGTAGATGTGCATCTTTATCACAAAATTTAATGTGCATTTATTTTGCGAGTCTGTGACGTCTGCATATGGATAACTTAGGGCGGCCATTGTTGAACTGACCCTACCTCACACACCACGATGCTAATAAATCTACTTCTATAATTTAAGAAAAATAAAAATTATAACAAAATACTGCGACGATATTTTAGATCCATTCTAAAATTTAAGATATTTTAAATCTATTGTTCTAATGTGCTCGTATTATTGCAAAGATATCTTAATTAAGATCATCGATAACCTCCAACTTATACGTCATTTTTTTATACTTTTTCAATTTGTCCCAGAATATATTTTTTTCCTCCAATATGTTTCTACTTAAATAATTTTTTCGTAATGAGGTAGTTGGGAAACACCGGATGAAACAGGCTACCCACCACGATAATAATAAGTGAACAGCTGTTCTAGAACAACAAAGACGCTTAACAATTACAAACAATCAAATTCAAAAAAGAAAAAGAAAAAGGAAAGGAATACTGCCAACTACTGCGAATAATATGGATACCTGTAATCAAACAACTCTTAGCAAGATCTCATCCTCTTTATTTATTCAAGAAGAACCCGGTTTTATTGTCCAATTAAAATCTTCAATGACAATTTTAATAGTCTTTTAGGTTGGTTATATCTTCGCTAAACAAGCAAAGAAATAAATAATAGAATTAAATATTCCACCGAAAGCAAAGAAATTTAACTGCTATTTACCATTTAGAAGAAAAGCTTTATATCACCCAACTCATATATTGATCTAAAAACAAACTCAAGAAACACTCAAAGCAGTAGATTAAATTGACAATAATAAAATAAAAAATTCCACCGAAAGCTTGTTTATCTTCACATGCATATTGGCTAGGGCCAGCAATTTAGACACGACACGATGACACGATACGAGACAAACAGGTTTGGACCGCACGTTTATTAATTGTGTCATAAATAGGTTGGCACGAATAACACGAAAATAAACGAGCTAGATTCGTGCTAATACGCTAAACACGCCTTAACACATTTAATTAAACAGGCCGTAAACGTGTTAACACGACACGACCCACCCATTTATAACACATTTAAATTTTAAAATAAAATTTTTAAAATATTTATAGTAGGTTAGTATTAATTAGATGTTGTGTTTTTGTTAATTTTCTTTATTGGCTTGTTTTTAATTTTTAGTTAATTGGGTCATAAACGTGTCATATGCATGTTGTTATCCTGTCAACCCATCATGGCACGTTTAATAATCTTGTCGTGCCATGTTACGCACGCCATAAGCGTGTTGTGTTTGTGTTCGCATTTCTGACACGTTTATTAATCGTGTCGTGTTCGTGTTCGGGCTAAACGTGTCGTGCTGTAAACGTGCCGACACAAACACGGCACGAACACGATTATTGCCACCCTTATTGGCGAGGTCAGAAGCAATTTTCCAGCCACAAATAGCACCATAGATTAATCAATTTTGCAACACTTAAAAATAATGTTTCCAAAACAGTACATTACAATGTCGGAGCATTAATTATTGACTAGCAAAAACAAAAGGTGCTAGTTATTGAACAGTACTCCGTGGAAATTGGGTTAACGCAATCATCATAATCTAAAACCATGGCGTCTAAGAAAACGAAGGAAAAATTATTGGAGAAGAAAAATACACATTTTAGATTTAAGATATTGCAAACACAAAAATGCCCATAAATAAATGTATCAAAAAAACTAGGAAATGACCCAAATAATTTGGCGACTAGTGATGAGATAAGAAAGATATTTAAGGACCTTTTGACGCTCAAGCTCACATAGATAATAAGCTAAAATCTCTAACAAACCACACAGATCATAAGCATAATAAATGTCCAATGCTTAGCCAAACAATGATTAGAGATTAAATTGGTCTGTTTTGGAGAGAACCCCACTGGTGTAGTTCAAACCGCTTTGCTATAAATTTTGCGAGTGAAAACATGTAGCAAAAGTGGTTTGAACCACACTAATGTAGTTAGACACTAATGTGGTTCTAAGTGCTCCTAAACACCCTAAATATCTTTTTTTCCCTCAATGGCACGTAAATTCAACATGATAGTATGTAATAGATGCACCGCCAACTATGATAAGATGGTGTAACACGGAATCTCAGGGCAGGCAATTGACTTGGTTAAGCATTCCATGCATACCAAAAAGACGAAGCAGAGGTTCAGCCCCAAACACAGATGAAGGAGAGATGCCATTTGCCGTTGCTTCCGCAAATTGCTGATGTTCACTTCGGTATAGAAGCATTGCGGGCAAGGCTTTGTCAAAGTAAAATTCAAAACTTTGCGTAAATGGTCAAACCGAATTATCGAATCTGGATCAATTATGTTTGAAATATGAAAACATCATAAACACATTTAATAATAAAACACAACATTTATAGACATGAATCTTAGTCCTCTAAGCCAAGATATGAGCTTTTAAGCAGACGTCTATGAAAGGAAAATCAGATGCCAAAAAAACTCACTTCACACTAGATAGCACTAGGGTCAATAACACTTATAAGTGACAAAAACTGTAGAAATTTTGAAAAGTACATGAACGGTCCAAAATATCTAGACAGAAAATACATTATATAGAACCTGAACTAAAGCTTGTGTCACGCAGATAAAGAGAAGATATTTTGATTTGTTTTAGACTTATCTATCAGAGCAATGCATGTTTTAGCAGTCCCCACAAGTCCACAATACAAACTTTTGCAAACATATGAATAGTTCCAGTGGACCATCGAAGGAACAAGGAATCTTCAGTTCCCGCTTGACAATTTAAGGATTACACCCACCTTTGCCCCAGGTTATTATTGGTTATAAGCAATACATGGGGAAGCAAGAAAACTCTGAAATATTAGCTATTCAACTATAACTACGTTGACAGAGCATTCTCGTAAAATCTAAAACAAAAAACAAAGCAAAAAAATGGTGTTTCATTTGAGAGCAAAGTAAGAAAAGAGGAGTAGAAACTCTTTTTATCAGAATCAAAGAAAGTGATTGTAAAGGTTACCAAAAGTGATTTTTAAGTCAAATATTTCCCTAAAGATGAAGACAACTTCAAGATGTATTGCCCGAAAAAAAGAAAACATAGTCACAAATATGCGGGGAAATGACTTACGAGCCATCCTTCTTTTCTCTGTAGCCTACGTACTTATTAAATATTTCATGTACGTTTGGAGTTCAAGGAAGTTTAACAGGCTGCAAAATAAGATAAATCCTTCTAATTCATTAAGGGCACCTTTAGGCGGGTAATTCATCAATATCACAAATAAAAGAAGTTAATTGCTAAAACAAATGATGAATAACTATTTCAGCTTCTTGAAAAATCCAATAATATAATCAGTATTTCAATGACAAGCTAGACTTTAAGAAGCAGAATATGACAAGCTAGACTTTAATAAGCAGAATCAACCTAGACACGAGACCATGCACAACTTAGATTAGGTACACGCCATGACATCTCTAGTCTCTAGGCCTAATGATAGGTCAACCAACATTTACAGAATATCTTAGAAAAATAATTTAGCCATTCTACAACAACATATGCAAACAGAGATAATCAAGACATTGTGCTGGAAATAATCGCATAAACCAATAACCAATTCAAATATACAAAAACTTAAGAGCTGTCAAACTGAATGACCACATTTCCATCATGTTATTATGCCAGAAATGTCAGAATTAGCTTTGGTAACAGAAAGGATAGGTCAATTACCGTACTTGTATTTCTATTAGAAATTCAGTGACAAAACTCATATTTACAAAAAGGTTACTAGTTACCACTTTTAGCTAACTTTATTGCTTGAACTAAATGCTACTGCCTGTAATATTTATCCATATTTACTGTCCTACAAACATAGGCAAAGAAAAAGCCTCAAAAAACAAAGAAACAAACCAACAATATAAGACGGCATTGAAACCCTGGTAATTATGAAACACAAGAATAAGAACAGAATAAGCCACCTTCCCCATATTAGTAACAAATACACAATCATCATTCAGTTGCTTCTTTAGTGTAGGTGGTATTTGGATGTTAACAAGCTTTTCCATGATCATAGCCCCTTTGTCCTTAAAAAAAAAAAAAAGGAACTATCAACGTAAAACATTAAGAATAAGGTCCAAAACAATTAAAGATGATCATGTGAATAATCTGAATATAAAAGGCATATCTTCACTACAGACTCGCATTTTCTTTTTCTGCCTTTGTGCAAAATAACATAAAGAAGACCAAAGACCCAAAAATAATAGACTCTAAATTTGAGTCAAAATGACAATACAGATCTTATAACATGACATACTTGAAACCTAGTGGTAGGAAATAACCAGAAGAAAATGTATATGGCTACTTGAAAAACATAAAAATTAACTGACTCACTTCCGGTGATCAATCATTCAAAAGATCCAGGGTCTAGAGCAAAGGATAGACAAAGCATAAAATAAAATGTTTCAGGAAAACAATGATAAGAGTTAGTTAACACCCTTTTTCTACCCCGAAAAGTAAACTCACAAGCCAAAGCCAAGGAACCACAACCAAAGATAAGTATATAATAAACATTCTAGACAATCCACCGTAATATTAAGTCCCAAGAATGTTTGTCCACATACACTAAGCATAAGGTAGCCATAAACTTTTATTCCTTTCACCAGCTGCCAATGGAAATGTGTCTTTCTTCGTCAAATAATGAGGAAAGAATAAATCAATTAAAAGAAATGAAATGAAACTTTAAAAAAAAAAAGTTTATAAGAATCCCTCTGCTACTTATGTGGGACAGAACAATAAAAGATCGTAAAGCAAAAAATTATTCAAGAGAAGAAACACATCAGTACTTCTGGGTTTCATATGTGAAGAGGGCTTTATACTCTTCTTGTTTCTTCCTTATGCCCTAGAATTTCTGCAAGTTCTCTCCTGTGTATTCCACCAAATTACTTGAGACTACACATTCATCCCAGCTGTTCAAAAATGCAAAAATAGAAAGAAGTAAAAAAAAAAAATGTGTAACTAGAAGCACAAGCGACATAACTAGCTGGTAGAATCCATATAAATGTCAGCATTATGTATGTCTATCATTCTATTGCCTGACAAAGGTGATTCAAAAAGCGACAATGATCATAGAGAAAACTTTCACACACCTCCCTCCATACATATGAGACTTCGGCTAAAAATAATATAAGCATAACAAAACTCAAAATCTCAAATATATATATATATATATATATATATATCACGTCCACAAGGCAAGAAAGAAAAATAAAGGAAGAGAAAGAATGAATAAATGACCTGAAGAACACAAGAGTTAAATGATACCATACTTCTAAAAATACTAGCCTGAATTCAGAAGCTTTTTCAGTTTTTAATTTTTAAATCAGAGACTTTAGCAGAAATATGTACTCACTTTTTGTTCCAGCCCTGCAGAAATTAGAACAGAAGATTATACAATCACAATACCCAAAAAGCAAAGAAATTTAAAATGATAAACAAAGAGACACGCACATAGGACATATTATGAATCAGAATGTCGCAGAATTTCGCTAAAACTTACATGGTAATGGACCAAACACTTCAATTCCTTCGCATCGTATTGAATTTGTATCACCTTGTAAATAAAACACATAGCAGACAGAGAATCTACTTGGTGAAACAAGCATTGAATAACATTTCAACATTGGTATTTTAGCCATAATTATATGAATTATCAGAAGAGAAATAAGAAAAACTCCTCAAAATTAAACTCTCTTTTGTTCTTCCTAGAAAACTCTCAGGCCTAAAACATGCAATTCCGAGAACCGAAGAAAATTGCCAGAAAATTAGACGGAGAGAGAGAGAGAGAGGAGAAAATACCTTGGCTTCGTAAAAGAATCCTTTATGGTAGGCGAAGACCTTATCGCCAACGGAAAAGGTTGGGGAATCCGGGATTGAGGGTGAACGGCGGTTGTTGAAGCTGTGGATATCGGAGTCGGAGTCGTCAGAGATCGTGCCGGAGAAGTCGGAAACCGCAGCGTTGGAGGTCACCGTTTGAGTGGCTCCGCCGTCAATGTGGTCCTTTCAGGTGAAGATGTCCCGGACGGACGGTATCAGTCAGTGAGTTGCAGACTAACAGTAAACAGGGTGTCGTTTCTTCTGGGGTAGCTGCTGGGTGGCGTGCTGGCGTTATATGTACGCGAAATGTTATGACAACAATTATCATAAACGACACCATCCAACGTTGTCGTTATAAATGAAGGCAGGCGTTTGGCATTCCTTCATACAACAGTAATTAGAGGCTATATTGACTAAGGCTGTAAAAGACCGTCCCGCACCCACCAATCATCTGCGTCTGTGCGTGTCTATGTCGAAAAAAAGCGGGTTTACGTTAGTAACCCACTGACAGGCGGGTTGAACCCGCCCACTAATATATTCAGGTGGACGGGATTGGTTTTAAGTTTTTGAGGGTGGGTTCAACCCACACCCTCCCGCCTATATATTTAAAAAAAAAACTTATCATTCATTTGATTTTGTTCTTATCTTAGAGATGATTGAACAATCCAACACTCCAAGCACGGGCTCGGCTGCCTCTTGATATATTGGAAACTGAAAATTTTCTTATTATTTTGTGAAGTGATCAAAATTCAAATCAAGTAAGTTAGTAAAGAAAGCCTTAAAAAGAAAAAAAAACACTTGACTTTGTTCATCGTTTCATTTGTAGCATTCTATTATTTTCGAACCTAGTGAATATGCTTTAATCTTTATAGGCTCTTAACTTTGTTCATCATTTGGCCAATGGGAATGCTTTATAGGCTCTTAACTTTGTTCATCATTTTATCTGTAGTTGATGTTTCTTATTGCAATGAATGATTATGTTTCTTAATTTGTACTTTTGAATATGGTCATTGTCTTTAGGCATCAAAATTGCTTGTTGTTGGGAATGCTTTATGTATTATCATCTTATATTTTCTACAAATTTTCTTCACTTTCTAAAAAAAAGGTCCAAAAAATTATATTGGGTAATAGCATAGGTCTAAACCTCCTCAACCTGCCCGCACCCACCCGCAACCACCCAAAACCAAACCGAAACCACCCGCCATGTGGTGGACGGTTTGCGGGTTGGTTAATCGCCAACTCGCTATCCAAAAAAACCGCACCACACCCACCCAAAAACCGTTAAACCACCTACCGTTTACCCCTAATATTGACCATTTCAAAAATATTTGACTACGAGAAAATTGGAAACAATGATACACTTAAAACGACAACTAAAAAATGATGCAATGAAACGACCACTACAGTTCCTCAAAAAAAAAAAAAAGACCACTACAGTCTACAAAACCAGTATAAAAAAAATAAGAGTTTTTGGCATTAATGCCCTTTAAATTTTTCACCTGTTTGACTATTTAATCCTTTATTTTTAATTTCTCTAATTCATCTCCTTAAGTTTAAAACGTATGTAGGTCTAATATCAACTGAAACATCATAAATTTAAATACTTCCTAAAAATATAAAACCCACAAAAATACAGCAAGAACCATGACCGACAATGTACCATACAAATGACGATAAACTATGGGTTAACACCACAAAAATGAAAGCCATGAGATTAGAGGTGGTAATAATCATGTTTGTACCGTGTTCATGTTGGCACGTTTTCAACATGACACGTTTAGCCCAAACACGAACACGACACGATTAATAAACGTGCCAGAAATGTAAACACGAACACGACACGCATATGGCACGCTTAACATTGTACGACACGATTAACACGATTATTAAACGTGCCGTGACGGGTTGACACGATAACAACACGCATATGACACATTTATGACCCAATTAACTAAAAATTAAAAAAAAATTTAAAAAAAAAGCCAATAAAGAAAATTAACAAAAGCACAATATCTAATTAATACTAACCTACTATAAATATTTCAAATATTTTATATTTAAGTTTAAATATGTTATAAATAGACAGGTCGTGCTATGTTAACACGTTTACGGCCCATTTAATTAAACGTGTTAAGGCATGTTTAGCGTGTTAGAACGAATCCAGCCCGTTTATTTTTTATTTCATTTGTGTCAACCCATTTATGGCATAATTAATAAACGTGCAGTCCAAACCCGTTTATTTCGTATCGTTTTCGTATCGTGTCATCGTGTTGTGTCCAAAATTACCGGCTCTACATAAGATATCAAAACTATGTAAGAGCATCTCCAATTGAATATTAAATTAGTATCCAAATGTTATTTGTTGTTTTTAACATAAAATATGTTATACTTTATAGAAAATTTAACACCGAATGTAGCATATAAAAAGTTTTGATATATGATTGTTGTTGAGGGAAAGTATATTTTTTGATATATGCTTGTTGTTGAGGCAAAATATATATTTAGGAATATCAAGATGGGTAATTTCATTAAAGTAAATACGAGGAAAGCGACATAAGTGCGCACGTACCCGCACTACCTATTAAAGTGAATAACACTTTCTTATTTATGAGGAAACAAATGTAGCTTTACATAGAAAAGACACGAGAGGGACGAAAACGACATAGAAGTCTTCTATGTCGTTTTCCCATGCATAGGAAACGATGTCGTGATACTCTCACTTTGATCCCACAACATGTATTTTTTGTATGAGATAAATTTTTGAAGGGGTGAATAAGTAACAGCCAACACTCCAGCTGAATCAGCTTATATAGAACAAATATCAAACATGTATTACAAATTTTACACGCTGAAGAACTCAAAATAAATAACAATTTTATTGATGCACTCTCGTAATTAAGACTCTAGAAAACATGATTACATCAAACAAATTAACGACAACAACCAATAAAGAAATATAAATTAATTAATTACTACAACAGCAATGCAAGAATTTCTTATGAATGGAATGCATTGAATAAAACCATAACTACTCAGGAAACCAGTAGTTAAACTACTCATCATCATCATCATCCTCAGTGTCCACCTCCGCCGGCGCTTGGGCCGGAATTCTTGATCCCTCCAAGAGACGTTTTCGCATTAGGGGAGCTGTGACCACCTCCACCAGAACTGGGTCCTCCGGTTTTGATCCCTTCAAAGTACAACGACCCTTCAAAGAGCATCTCAACGCCCTTGTTTACAGAGCTCGGTGGCAACAGAGGACGAGATTCCGATAAAGGGCTTGCGACGAGAAGAACGATAATGAAGAAACTGATCACCATGAGAGGCTTCAAACTAGTACTAATTCTGGGCATTTGGAATATATATATTGTCAATAAGCTTGTATGTAAGAGATTTGATTAAGGAGATTGCTCAAAAATATGTATTTTCAGGTGTTCGAGATGATCAGCTGAAGATATGTTTTTGAGTTTTGATGTGCATAAGTGGTGAAGTTTGACGCCATATTTATAGTGCTCCTTCCAACGAAGGGCCAGGTGACCATTCAAAACAACACGTGGGCGGACTCAATTGGAAGTGGAAGCCCACCTCTGATTGTCTGGTCTCATGTCTTTTTAGCCAGAGTGCCTGTAGTCAAGACGCAGGATTTGGATTTGCAAATGAGAGAGACGCATGAAGTCCATTATGGTAATTTTATTTTATCAGGGATAAACAAAAGCTATTTTGTTATAAATTTTGAGAATTCTTTTGCTACCAGAAATATATTGTGTTGCGGTTGTAGTATGGATAATCTAACAGTAAATCTATACCTAGCTCTACATAAGATGAAGAATTTAAATCTCTCGATTCAAGTTTAAAAAAAAAAGGAAACACACCGTGTCAATATAGCAAATTTTTAAAATAAAATTCTATCAAATTGTAATATAGTCTCTGATGCTATTTCACATTTGTTGAAGTCGTTATTAGTGACATCATATTGCAGCATTTTTCATTAGTTTTTACAACAGAAAAAAAAAAAGTACAGTTTTACTTTTAATTTTAATATTCCGTCCTCTTGCGTAATGGCTTCTGTAATCTTAATGAAAATGCAATACCGGGGGCTCCCGCACCATAATAGACACGTGGGACATTAATGGTGGATTTTTTATTCCAAAAAGTGTAAAAGATTAGGCAAAGTGTATGTGCATTACAATTTTAATAGGATGTTGATGTGATCAACTTTTGAGCCAATGAGAATTCTAGTCAAAATCGGTACCAGAAAGTGCCAGAAGCACAACAGTTCCGAAGAAAATTCGACCTTACACAATGTGATTTTTTTTTCTCTTCCCATTATTATTAGCACTGCTATTTTTTTACCCTATCATCTGTATGTTGGAAGGTTCGTGGAAAAATAGTAATGAAATTCAATATTGTACACTGCACATGGACAGTAGACTCTCTCGTATACCATGATGCAAAGAGCAAGTAATTAAGCACCCCTATAACAATCAAAACTCCGTTTGGCTTTATAAGATCATTATCATTATTTATTAACAAAAATTCGTTCATTATTCGTGTAATTCTCAATGTGTTTCGCCTCTGCATTTTTTTCGTAAAGAGTGAAGGATTCAAATATAAGACTTGGACAATAGAGGGAGGTTGTTCTGATTACTAATTAATTTATAAGCTTGTAACTTGTGACCTCATACCCATCTTTTCCTTATTGGACAAATAGGGATATTCAAAATCATTTTCAAATTATGATAATCACTCTGGTAGTTCATTAGATCTGGCCTTTAGAGAGAGATAAAGTAAAAGTAGTGCTCATATTAGAGCTCTGGCACTACCTCCAAGCAAGTTGCTTGGTTCTTGACGTTGTAATTTTGTCCATGAACTCACAACGATGAGACTAAGGTTATGGTGGAGATGGTGTTCGCTATTGCAAGCACTAGTGCCAAACTTGAGACGGATTGGGGTGGGTACAGATTGTTTTATGAGATGGATTGTTTTATGCCAAATTTTAAAAAAAGAAAAAAAAAATCATCTCTCCAATTCAAATGAGAGAAACGTCCCACTCTTTTATCCTATCTTCTACTAGGGTTTTTTATTTTTCTTTTCTACTCAAGTGTGCCGTCTCTCAAAGGGATGTCATTGGGCCATAGTCCCAGTGCCGCCTTTGGGCGGGCTTTCACACTCCCAGGCCTCTGAGGGGTTGGGCCATGGATGTGGCGACGGGTTCTCTCAGAGTGGGGTGGCTTTGTCATGGCTTGGGACTAAAGCTCGTTGCTTGGGGGAGTGGCTCTCCTTGCAGGTTAGGTGACGTTCTCAGGAGGCCGTCGGAGACGACAAGGTGGCGCGAGATGCAAGTCCGGGGGAGAGTTCTTTGTGGGTTGGAGGTCTTGGTTGATCTTGCGCTGTGGCTTCTTCGGTTTCAGCTCGAAGATGGAGATGGAGGCGTGATGGTGCAATATTCTTTGGTTGAGGAAGGTAGGCAGCAGCAAAGGTATGTTTCGGCTGTCCAACAGCCTTCCAACAATGTCATAGGGTCCCCGTTCATTCCCGATGGTGGTCAGCTTATTCTGAATATCCTCATCATTGCTGTTCAGGTCTTACCCATTTGGTTGGTGACGTGTTTCTAGTTAAGAGGAGAACCCAAATTCTCAAGACTATCACATAGAGCAGAAAGGATATTTTTAATGCAGTTTGCCATGACCTGGATACATGGAGAAATATAAAATGGAAATTTTAAAAATCAACAAAATTTAGATAAATATGTTGTTGGAAGTATACTCAACATCCTTCCCAAGGAACTCACCTTGGCTGTTTGACCACCCTACTCGGATAGAAGTCATTCTTGGAGTTCAAACAACTCCCCCACTGATTAGCTTATTTTACTAAGGTGGTTCCCGAGGCCTCCTTTGATTGTCACTCAAGATGTCACTCCCTAAGAAGAATGCGTACTCAGGTCAGATGGATATGACTTGAAGCCAAGTTATTACCCATTCACAAGGCCACCACATGGCCCCATTACAACCCTTAGATAAAGGGTTGTCATCTATTTAAGATTACGACACACATCACCTACCGCCCTGACACCACGGTACGGTACACCGGATCACAAGGTGGACCTGCCTACACCCAGTCTATATGAGGTACTATACATAAGAGCATTAACTCCACCCTCAAGGTAAGTGGACTTTTTCATACCTACCCTTAGCCCCTTTCTTAGCCAAACATACACCTAACTTGAGTGTCGAAAAGCCTTTAATTGACACCACACTAATGTCCTTCTTGACCTCCGAGGCGTCCTTCTTCTTGCAGGTTCACCCTGGGAAGCTAGGACGAGCAGGACAAGTAATTCGACCACTGTGTGCAGCTACACATGGTATTGATTGACGACAAGGCATTAACATATGTGTTAGTTTTAACTAAAAATTTTAAGTTATTACCTTCACCTATCTAAGCCAAAGTGATTTAATACCCAAATCACTCAAGATTGCATTTTTTGTGATGTTTTCATTATTTAGAAGTAGTGTATTTTTTGTGTTTTGTTGGTTGAGGTGGTCTTTTCATCTTACATCTTAGTTTTTTGGCCACTCTAAGAGCTATAAGTCTCCCAATCTTATTCGATCAGAGTTTTTCACCTTCTACAGTGGTATATTAAAAAGAGCCTTGTTTGTGCTCGATTTGTTGTATGCCATTTTAGTTTCCTCATAGTAGAACTCGTTACATTTATTACCCCCTTAAGCATTGTCAATCGAACCTTCTGATGGTTCTTGTCTATGGTCAAGATTAGGCTGCTATATGCGTTGTGGTATTTCACATCTGAATTACTAGTTGTACTTTTCTAATTTGGAATGTAAATGTCTCTTATTAAAAAAAAAAAGTCAAACGAGGGATTCAAATCTTATGTCCAATTTTGATGTTTCAAATAGTGTCTAATCAATCCTATTATGATATATCATTAAAAAAATTTTGAAAACATATTTTGTTTTGTCATTTCACTAAAGTTTGTATCTTAGGTATAAGGTGTATTTAAAGCTATTAGCATTTAAAAATTTAAACATTCAATTTTGATAAGTAAATTTTAAAATTTAAGCTTTTTTCAATCGTAATTAAGGTCTTATTTGGTTCTGCTTTTAAAATGTTTATTGTTATTTTCAAAAACTCAAAAAATGAAAATTATTTTAAAACATTGTTTGGTTAACAATTGTGCCAGAATGAAAATGAAAACATTTTGTAAAAAACCCCACTTTTTTTCTCATCTTGAAAGAAAAAAAAAAAAGAAGATTGTTTTCAACTTTTCCACAACCTATAATCGCCTCGTTGAGCCCAAAACCCAAATCTACCCAGACCCCCTACCCTAGTGTCCTTTCTCCGGCGAACTCCACAGGCCAGCGGCCTGTTCGCCATGAAACAAAAGCTCGGGCGAGCACCATCGAGATCGGAAGTCACATTGATCTTTGCTGGTGGCGCCATCGATCTCTGCATTGCATAGGCCATCAAACGACACAAAAGGGCCATCGTTCCGTGGGAAGGCCATCGACGCAACCAACCCATTCGATATGCAAGAATGCAGTCAACCCAAGATCGCTGTCGATCCATGACAAACTGCCGATGTATGGGGCTGGGTCTGTCGACGTCGTCGCCGCAACTCGTGCTGTCGTTGGCGTCTTGGACTCGCCAGAGCAAAGAAGAGGATTTTTCCTCTTCGTTTTCAACATCTGATTAAATCTAATTATTATTTTTTTAAAAAAAGAAACCTAATTAATGCTTTTAGGTCATATAAACCTAACTAAATGTTTTTAGGTAATACAAATCAGAATTTTGACCAAAATTTAGATATATTTACATTAATATTTTTTATCAAAAATGTTTTCTTAAAAAAAACACTACCATATACTGCCAAACACAATTTCAATAACAATCCCAACAAACTCAAAATGTTTTCATTTTTAATTTTTCAAACCAAACTGAAAACGCTACCAGGGTGTAAGGTTTTTCCTTTTTCGGTCCACACTCTGGAGGAAAAAACAAAATGGTAATATTAGTTTCACAATAGTAATCTAAAAAAAGAATCTTACCAGACAAAAGTATTCCGCTGCTCTTGCAAAATACAAACGAGTCACCAAAACAGAAAAACGTTTTTTTAATTTCGAATAGTTTGCATCTGGTAGGTCTTGGTTCTATCTTCTTAATCATGAATGAATATGGAAGTCTTCTTTTTTTTTTTTTTGAACGAACATAGAAGTCCATTACTTCCATTTAGAGGGAGATCTCATTAAAAACTGAAAAGACAATGCCCCATGTTGATGCCTGATTTCGACACAACACCGCATGTGGAGACGCACGGTGGTCGGGTTACCAGTTCTGCCTCCTGTTCTGCTTGGCTCGGCCTAGTCTGATCGGATCTATAAGAGGAGAGAAGGCCTCGGAGTAAGGGGACACCGGTTTAGTGTCTGCCAAGGATACTCAGACACTCAAGTTAGTGTTCTAACCGAGAAGAGCTAAGGGAGAGGCAGAGTAAGCAAGGGAAGAATGCTCGTACCTTTATGGTGGAGTTGATGCTCCTATTTATAGAGTTTAGCTTGGATCCAGGTATAGACCGGTTTGGCCCGTAACCCAGGTGTCCAGCGACAAGTGTCACGATCTCCGAAGAGAGAGGATTGCCCAACGGAGGGTTTAGATGGTGCCACGTGGTGGTCTTTAGGTAAGTCGAACAGATCCTGCTCGGACAGGTCCCGGCCGGCTAGATCTTGTCCTGGTCGAACAGGTCCCTGGTTAGACAGGTCTTGGTCGGACAGATCCCTGGTTGGACAGGTCCCTAGTTAGACAGGTCTTGGTCGGACAGGTCTTGGTCGGGAGATCCTATCCTAGTCAGATGAGTCTCTGGTTGGACAGATCCTGTCCTGGTCTGACGAGTCCCTGGTCGGACGGGTCTCTGGTCGGACAGATCCTGTCCTGGTCGGACGGGTCCCTGGTCGGACAGGTCTTTGGTCAGACGGGTCTCTGGTCGGACAGATCCTATCCTGGTCGGATGGGTCTCTGGTCGGACAGCCCTCTGTCCTGGTCGGACAGGTCCCTGGTCAGATAGCTCCCTGGTCGAACGGGTCCCTGGTCGAACAGGTTCCTGGTCGGACAGATCCCTGGTCGGACAGATTCTGTCCTGGTCGGATTAGACATTTCAGCCAACCTATTCGGGTGCTCGATTTAAAGAGGGTGTGAACTTCATACGGTTTTCTTATCGTGAAGATTTCCCTCAACAGTATCCCCCTAAGACTTTGGTGGTTGAAGTCATCAGCATCGAAGTCTTGATGTGGTTGGGAAATATTTTTTGTGAGCATATCCTACCGGGACTCTTCATCCTAAACCTGGTCGGCCGTAGCTTAGACCTGGTCTTATCTGGTCGACCGTAACCTTCTTGGACCTGGTCAGACTCTTCGTCCTAGACCTTGTATCGGTCGTGGCCTGGTTGGACTCTACGTCCTGGACCTGGTCGGCCGTAGCCTGGACCTGGCCTCTTTTGGTCGGCTGTAACCTTCTCAGACCTGGTCGGACTCTTCGTCCTAGACCTTGGGTCTCGGTCGTAGCCTGGTTGGACTCTTTGTCCTGGACCTGGCCTCTTTGGTTGACCGTAACCTTCTCGGACCTGGTCAAACTCTTCGTCCTGAACCTTGGGTCTCAGTCGTAGCCTGGTTGGACTCTTCGTCCTAGACCTAGTCTGTGACACCCGTTATTCTTCTAACGGGTATTGAGGTAATTAAATTAATTTTTAATGTATAAAAAAAAAATTGCTTCATTTAAATTTATTTTATAATATTTATTTTTATCTATTTTTAAATTTTCTAAAATTCTCCTATATTTATTTAGTATGATTACTAAAAAGCCTTAGAACTTCTAATAAATCTCAAAAATGTCATATTGGCATTATGTGTGTTAAAGTCTTTAGATGAGACATAAGGATATCTTTTCCAACTACTCTTGACCCTCATTTTCTTTATTTCCTCCGTGACATGCTTCAACATGTCTCCTCTATAATTGTTTCTATCACTTCTTTTCAAAGACTTCATCTTTTCTTCCTTTTTCTTCCACGGTTCCCACACTCTTCTTCTCATTTCTTTGCTGAAGCAAAATACTTAGAGAACTTCTTCAAGGCAGCCATAAAAATCAGCCACCATCACCTCCATTTGAGCAAGAATTTCAGTCATACCGAACTAAAGGAACCTGTTTTGAAGCCATTTCAAGCTTCCAACTAACCATAATCCGAGGTTAGAATCTTATGAACAAATTTAGTCTTTCATTTATAAATTTTCTTTTATACTAAAGGATTATTCAAATTTGCGTTCTTAAACCTAAGTATATGTTTGTTGCTATTTTGGAGCATATGTATGAAGTCTAAGTGTATATGCCCTAGACAGAAAATTTATATTGTTAAACTTTGTAATACCTCTATGGGCAGTGGTTATTTCTTGAAATTCTAAGATTAAATTAAAATGAATTTTATGAATTGGTTTGCATATTTGAAAAGTAGCATCCTAGGCTTTCTAACGAGCTATCATAAACCTAAATCGGAGTTGTATTTTATTTTCTAAGAATTATTCAATTTTTGTATTGGAAACTAGTAAATCTGCCAGTTTGTTATGGTATACCAACTACTAACCTGAACCAAGAACCCATCTTTGCTCACCACCTAATTCTTTAATGTCTTGCAACCTTTCCAATATTATCCTAAGTGATTGATGAATCTTATTAGGGACTAAAACATATAGATTACTTGTTCACATTTTATATTGTGTTAAGACAAAAATTGTTTACTGTGGTATTCAAAAGAGATTTATATAAAAGCTTTAATGGCATACTAGTAAGATAGGTTTACACATGATTTATTTATGAATGTAGTTGTATGTTGTGCTTTAGTTTTAATTGTCCTTATGCACGCCTTAGGATCAAGGGAGTATGGAGCTAACGTTAACTGATTCCAGGATTAAAAGATTGTTGATAAGCTTGAAAGGTAGGGATTCTATTACTCATCTTTTGTAAGGTTTTTATAGAATTAAAATTGATTGTTTTGCCGCAATATATATATCTATGTTGAACTGATATTATATGAGTATCACATATGAAACTATGACATGGACTCGTCTTGTATTGTACGGCGAGGAACATAATGAATTTACACATGTTATAAATTGAGAAGCATGGTTAGGAAAACTAACTCTATTGATAATGATTCAATATAGAGAAATTGTGAGACATGAAGAGGGCGACGGTTACGTCCTTGGGCATGAATACCCTAAAAGGTAAAATAGGGGGAAGGCGATGACGCTTCCTTGGGTTGAAAGTCCCAGAACACACTGTACAGGAATCAATTTGGTGAGGACTCGGGGCTTGATGTCCCCTCACCGGAACACCCTTGGAATGTTTATAGGGTGATCAAGTGCGCCCATTTGGGTCTCGATGAGTTGAGTGATACTCAATTTAACATAGATACCTAGGAACAATGATGATTGGTAATATTTGTATAAATGTGTAATTATGACACTTGGTAATGATTAACTACGGTATCCATAAGATGTGATCATAATAAACCTCATAATCTGGAATATGATGTAACTTACTAACCATGCAGATTTTAATGTGGTAATGATAAAAACCTAAAGGTGAGTAATGGTTTTCTCTACTGAGCATAGTGTTGCTCATACCCTTATGTTTATATCTTTTCAGGACTCACTAAGTGTGAGGTGGCTACGAGAAATATAGTTGAGGAAGCGATATAACTATATTACATTGGGACTGCTCAATTGTAAAGAATGTTCTTCATGATAATGTAAGCATCAATTGTTACTTTCTGTGACTGTAATTATAATGTGTTGAGGGTTAAAATGATGATGACAACAGTTTATATTATTAAATTTAAGGTGCTACATTAAAACTGTGGTTTATTTATCGTTTATATTTTTATTTTTGAGTTGAGAGTTTTCATTTAAGTCCCGGGTAAATTTTATTTTTAAGGTTTTACTTTTATTATTTATTTTTATTTTATCTCATTAAAAACTGTTAACCCCCACATAGGGGCGTTACATAGTCGGCCATAGCTTGGACCTGGCCGTAACCTTCTCGGACTCTTCGTCCTGGACCTTGGGTCTCGGTCGTAGCCTGGTTGGACTCTTCATCCTGGACCTAGTCGGCCGTAGCTTGGACCTGGCCTCTCTGGTCGGTCGTAACCTTCTCGGACCCAGTCGGACTCTTCGTCCTAGACCTTCGGTCTCGGTCCTAGCCTGGTTGGACTCTTCGTCCTGGACCTGGTCGGCCGTAGCCTAGACCTACCCTCTCTGGTCGGCCGTAACCTTCTCGGACTTGGTCGGACTCTTCGTTCTGGACCTTGAGTCTTGGTCGTAGCCAAGTTGGACTCTTGATCCTGGACCTGGTAGGTCGTAGCCTGGACCTGGCCTCTTTGGTCGGCCGTAACCTTCTCAGACCTGGTCAGACTCTTCGTCATGGACCTTGGGTCTCGGTCGTAGCCTCGTTGGACTCTTCGTCCTGGACGTGGTCGATCGTAGCCTGGACTTGGCCTCTCTGGTCGGCCGTAACCTTCTCGAACCTGGTCGGACTCTTCATCCTGGATCTTGGGTCTCAGTCGTCTAGGGAATGTTTGGGGGAAAGAGCTGAGGCTGCTGGAAAGGCGCGGGTCCCTCCTTCTAGCGCCAAAATGTTAATGCCTGATTTCGGCACAACACTGCATGCGGGGACACACGGTGGTCGGGTTTCCTGTTCTGCCTAGGTCGGCCTAGTCTGGTCGGATCTGCAAGAAGAGATAAGGCCTCGGAGTAAGGTGACACCGATTTGGTGTCTGCCAAGGACACTCCGACACTCAAGTTAGTGTTCTGACCAGGAAGAGCTAAGGGAGAGGCAGAGTAGGCAAGTGAAGAATGCCCGTACCTTTATGGTGGAGTTGATGCTCCTATTTATAGAGTTTAGCTTGAATCTAGGTATGGACCCGTTTGGCCCGTAACCCAGGTGTCCAGCGACAGGTGTCACGATCTCCGAAGAGGGAGGATTGCCCAACGGAGGGTTGAGATGGTGCCACGTGGTGGTCTTTGGGTAAGTTGGACAGATCCTGCTCGGACAGGTCCTGGCCGGCTAGATCCTGTCCTGGTCGAACAGGTCCCTGGTCAGACGGGTCTCTGGTCGGACAGGTCCCTAGTCGGACGGGTCTTTGGTCGAACGCATCCTGTCCTGGTCGGACGGGTCCCTGGTCGGACAGATCCTGTCCTGGTCTGATAGGTCCCTGGTCGAACGGGTCTCTAGTCGAACAGATCCTATCCTGGTCGGATTGGACATTTCAGCCAACCTGTTCGAGTACGCGGTTTAAAGAGGGTGTGAACTTCATACGGTTTTCTCATCGTGAAGATTTCCCTCAACACCCCACCAAAAATATGGCCCAATGAGAAGAAAGAAAGGGAAAGATAATAGATTTCAAAACTCTTTCTTTTTTTTCCCCCTAATGGAAGGGTAGTTTCAAAACTTATTCCGAGTACTTTGTTTCGGCCCAGAAAGGCAACGGAGGGAGTTGGAAACTGGTGAACTGTCGAGGTTGACAATGAAATCAGGGTCCAAAAAATAAATCCTTTTTTTATTTTTTTGAAGGGAGCATACGACTTATACAAAGACACCGAAAATTGCTTGATTCCTTTGACAAACAAACATAAACCGGAACAAATTTATGAAGATGTCTGCGGTCCATCTCATTAATCACCCAAATGGTATATGTTGTTGCCGTGTTTGTCTCTCCACACACCTCTTAAATGCTTTTTAACGGCGTACAGGGAGAAATGAGAATCATACTTTTAAGTAGGTATGTAATGGAGAACAGATAGGGTGAACGGTGGACGGTTTGATGGTTTTTGGGCTGGTGCGGTGCGGTTTTTTTGGATGACAGGTTGGTGATTAACCAACCTGCAAACCGCCCACCACATGACGGATGATTTTGGTTTGGTTTTGGGTGGTTGCAGGCGGGTGCGGGCGGGTTGAGGCGGTTTAGACATATGCTATTGCCCAATGTAATTTTTTGGACCTTTTTTTTATAAAGTTTAAGAAAATTTGTAGAAAATATAAGATGATAATACATAAAGCATTCCCAGCAAGTTTGATGCTTAAAAACAGTGACCATATTCAAAAGTAGAAATTAAGAAACATAAGCATTCACTGCAACAAGAAACATCAACTACATATAAAGTGATGAACAAAGCCAAGAGTCCATAAAGATTAAAGCCTATGCACTGGGTTCGAAAATAATAGAATACTACAAATGAAATGATGAACAAAGTCAAGTGTTCTTTTTCTTTTAGGGCTTTTTCTACTAACTTACTTGATTTGAATTTTGATCACTTTACAAAATAATAGGAGAATTTTCAATTTCTAATATGTCAAGAGGCAGCTGAGCTCATGCTTGAAGTGTTGGATTGTTCAATCATCTCTAAAATAAGAACAAAATCAAATAAATGATAAGTTTTTTAAAAAAAATATATAGGCGGGCGGGTGAGGGTTGAATCCGCCCTCAAAAACTTAAAACCAAACCCGCCCACCGAATATATTAGTGGGCGGGTTCAACTCACCTACCAGTGGGTTGCTAACGTAAACCCGCTTTTTTTGAGATGGGCGGGCGCAGGCGCGGACGGTTGGGGGGTGCGGGGCCGTTTTTTGTACAGCCCTAAGAACAGATTCCCTCAAAATAATAATAATAATAATGGAGAACAGGTCCGAAGACCTAATTATTGATTCCAATTTTTTTCAAAATTTTTGTCATACGGCTTTGAACGAAATTGGCATCTCAACTCTGAGGAGACCGTTTTTCTTTCATCTAAGGTCTTTTACTCTCCTTAGCTATCATTTCATAAAATATAATAAATTCGTATTCAACCAAAAAAAAATCTCGGGCGGTAAAAGACTACAACTGGATGAGACTCATAAGGTTTTGCAAAAAGTGGTCTGATCATTTTTTTCAGTTATAAATTAAAAAAATTATTACAATATAAAACTCTCACATGTTATAATAAAAAACAATTCTAACCAATGATTCTATCCATTCTACTAAACACCCTATCAGTCTTTGTTCGGCATAGTGAACCAATAATTCTAACAAAAAAACAATATAAAACTCTTAAACAATGACAATAAAAAACAAAAAAAAATTATTACAATTTAAAACTTTTACTTGTTATATTTTTAAAATTAATATTTTTAAGTCCAACCGTTCTCTTAAATGCCTTATTAGAGACATGTCAGGACACAAACAGTTTTCCAAGCCTGGCAACGTGTTCCAGCCCAAAAACAGTTTTTTCCAAGCCTGGCAACGTGTACCAGCCCAATACCGAATTGCTTATCCGATCTCTTCTCTTTACAGAGAGAAGGAACTGAAAAATACGACAATTTGGTCCTCTATGGGACTGTGGTTGTATACAATAATTTATTAAAAGAATTATATAAAAAAATTTGTCGTATGTATGTGCCAAGCGAACAAGGCAGGGGCAAGGGGCCACAGTCACAACCATTAATTACGAGCGGGACCTTTTTCTGGCCTCCGTTTGTTTGTTCGTACATGGACAAGGAATTCCCAGAACTTCACCCAACCAAAAAGCCTCCTCTCTTCAGAACCCCGTCCAGTTCTGGTATGCTAAAAAAAAAAAAAAAACTTCCATTCTCTCTAATTCCCATCACATCCATAAGTACACGAATTATACTAAAAAAAAGTAATTAGGCAGAAAATCCCACGAAATTAGGAATTAAAAAGTTGATCATTATTAAATTCAATCCATATACAAGCAGCACAAAATAGGGAAAGGAGAAAAAAAAAAGGTCATCATCAAAATTACAGATCTACATGCCAAATCCGAAGCAAATTAAGCAAAAATCATATAAAAGTGGAACGGAATTTTCCGAAGCCAAATCCGAAAGGGATGGAAAGCTTATAATTATATTATAATAGTACAGATTAGGAAAGGAAGAAATTTTATCATCTGCCTCTATTAGAGTAATTCATCTTCTCGTAGAAGCGAATAGAGAGAAGCGAGAGCGAGAGATTAACCTCGTCTTTTCCCCAGCGCGTCGTCGTCGGCGGTTTGGAGCTGATTATTGGCGGCAACAGACCCCAGGACGACGACGAAGATGGCGACGATTGCGACGGAGACGCGGCGGAAGACGAAGAGGAAGAAGATTGGGGCTTGGAGAGAGGCCATATGTAGAGAGAGTGAAGGCGGCGAAAGCCTCCGAGAGCGAGGACGACAGATCTGAGCTGGCCGCTGGCGCAGCCGGTGTTGGCCCAGTGCCTGGTGCAGATCAGCTCCCAGAGGCCCTCGTCCTGCGCCGTCTCGTGCCACTGCTTGCTCACGCACCCTGCCATGGCCAGGGTCTTCGCGTCCACGTGCTTCAAAACCTCGAACAGCAGATTGTTGTCCAGATTCACAAATCCGCTCTCCTTAGCCCCTTCTTCTGGTTCCGTTTCCGTTTTCGATTCCGATTCTTCCTCGGTCTTGATCTTCTTCATCTTCTTCTTATCGTCGTCGTCGCCGCCGGGAGAGGCACGCTTCATCGCTGGATCGTGATCTTATCTCCGATCAAGAGGGAAACTGATAAGAGGATGAGATGAAAATAAAATAATGGGTATATATATTGTGATTAGCAGAAGAGGGAGAACAAGCTGAGACGGAAGAGAGAGAAGAAATGAAGGTTGTGGGTGGAGTGGTTAAGGAGGTGTGGACCTGTTTTGATGGCTTTCGAAAACGACAATAAGACAAATGAATGCGCTTTGGGTCTTTCTCAGCTTCACCAATATGTCCAACCTTTTGAGTGCAAGACTTTACTGTGCATTTTTCTTTTCTCTTTTTAATTTGTTTTTAATAAATACTAACATTTTTCCTTTTTGCTGATTAATGTTTTTAATAATAATATCGATTCTCCTCGAGATTCTGACTTGTTTGGATGCATGTATTGGAAAATCGAAAAATTCTTGCTATGTATTACGTGAGGAAGGAAATTGGAGGCAAACCTTTTTGTTTTTATTTTGTCTTCCTTCTTAGGGTCATGTGGTTAAGAGTAAATTGCATTGTTATTATTTATTTATTTTTATAATGGACTTTAAATTTTTAATCTTTATATAATAGAAATTGAACTTTAAAATAATTGACAGTGGAAGTATAATAGCTATTTTAAATTTCAACCAGTCATCTTTTTTACATGTTGAGTTTTTATTTTTTTCCTTAAAAATGAGCTCTTTTCTTGAGAAAACTCTAAGTGCAAATCTAGCAATTAAAATTGTCTCATATTTTTTAACGTTTGTTAGTAATTGGACATTAATTGCTAATAATTTTGAAATTCATAGTATACTTTTTTAAGATTAAAAGTTTGAGATGTATTATGTAAAAAAAATCATTTACTCTATAGCTGACGTACATTTCTAATCATTGAATCTATTAAAATTACATTAAAGTAAAAAGTATACTCATTTGATGATTAAAAAACAAGAACCTATCCATCCTTTATTTTTTTAGGTCTTATTCTAAAAATCTCTTGTTCTCCCTTTTTATTTAAAAAAAAAGTGAAGCGAAGAAACTTTGCGACTTCCCTTTTTCTTAAAAAAAAAGAATTTCTTTCAAGAAAAAAGGAAGAAATAAATGAGATTATTTTTAGATACATGATGGGATGTAATTAGTAATACTTTTTAAAGCTCTACCCACTTAAGAGTTTGTTTAAGAAACACATTGAAACTTAAACATTATAAATTGTAATATGTAAGAGCTTTACACTATAACAAACTGAACTTATATATTCCTAACTTGTTTTCAAAAAAAATCTACGTCCTTTGGTATCACAAAGATCAAACGGTTTTTAAACAAATGGTATCATATTATTTTTCAGCAAAAGTTAAGATAATTAGGTTCCAGAGTTTATTTCATTTTTCCGTGTGAACATTCAGAAAATTGATTTTTTTTTTCAAGAAATATGCATTGTGTAAATAGGAAAATAGTTAGGAAATTTAAAATCACCTACTACCGTGCACCAAAAGAGATTTTGTGTTGTTGCCAGTGTCGCAAAATATATACATATATATATATATATATACATAATATATAATTTAACCATGTTACAAGCCTAAAAGTTGATCAACTACGTCACATGTTTATATAGAAATAAAATTAAAATATAACAAATTCTTTAAAATGTTTTTTAAAAATAATAAAATTATATAAAGGGTCTTTGACGAAATTGGTTAGAATCCAATTTTTTTTATTACTGTAATACAAAGCTCTCATATGTTACATTGTCAAGAAAAAAAACTACAATGTAAAGCTTTTACATGCTAAACCTTTTAGCTCAAAGGTCTCAATTTCAATTACACTTCTTAAATACCCTTATAAAAATAATTACATGCACCCTATACGCTTTACATTAGAAATTCATCTATTGTAATGACTTTAACTTTTAATATTTATGAATATTTCATAATTTTTTTTATATATTTCAACATGATAATCTTATTCATTTTAATAAATTTAATTCGACAAAATTAAAAGAAAAATTTTAAGGTCTATTTGGTAAATGGATTCAAATTAGTGATTTGATTTGAGTTAGTGTGATTTGAATTATGATTTGAGTTAGTGATTTGAATTGTTATCCAAATTAACGTTTGGATATGTATTTAAGCTTTAATATGAACATGAAATAAAATTAGAATTTGTGTTTGGAGAGATAGTAAAAATACTTTTTAATTTATCAACAAATCTAATAAAATCTTAATGTTAATAATCCTAAAAAATATACAATATGGATCTTAATTTATCCCTCTCTTAACTAGGAACACAATAAAAAAAGAATCATCTCAATTGGATAACAAATGAAGACGTTATGATTTTTTTTCTTAAATATAAGAGATAAAATTTTAGTTTTTACTGTAACAGAGATATTCAAGTATCAAAAGTTTAAGGGAGTTAGAACTTTAAAAACTTAGATTTTTGATACTTAAAATATTTAGATTTTAAAAGAAACAAAAATATATTTAAAGGACTTTTAATACTTGAATCTAAATTTGAGTCAAAAAAAAATCTAAAGAGTTCTTAAAAAAGACGAGGCCCTTCGATTTTTTTTTTTTCATTTTCTCATGTCAGCATTGATGAAGAAAAGGGCAACTCCTCCGGGGAAAAAAAAAAAGGTGTCAATAGTGCATTAGGAAAATAATTAGAAACTTATAACACCGTCGACAAGCCACCGACGGCCCCTCATCAAGCCCTCAAGGGAAAAAAAAAAAAACAAAAAAACAAAAAAACTGTTATGTGACGGCGGGGTGGCCCGTTCCGCGTGCTTCTTTTTTATTTTGTCCTCTTCAATCCTTTTTCAGATATATATATATATATTTATATATTTATACTTCTTTTCCTGGAAATTTGTCAAATATATGTTAATTAACTGTGTAGCACCTTCCGAGTTACGGCAGCTCATCCCCTGGGCTATTATCTTCTTTTATTTTTTAGATTTTCCGACATAGCAGCGACGGGCAATGGGAATGGCGAGCTCAAAGAAAAAAAAGAAAAAAAAAAACGACAATGAAAACAGAAAAACCGAAAGTGTGGGAAAAGGGGACAAAAACAAAACACCACTAACCAGTAAACATCCAACAGGAAACGACAAGTGTTTTTAACAATTACAATACTGGCATAAAGGAAATGTTTGTCGATCTTAAAATCTAAACCGACGTTCCAATAAAAAGGTCAATACTATGGATAAACGACGTCGAATACAAAACGGCAGTACCGTGGAAAACGGCATTAACAAGGAAAACGACATAACACGGAAAAACAGACTTAAATCACTGACGCAAAATAAAAATATCCCGAGAGCAGACAATAATCTATAGAACAACATTATAAGGAAAACGTCAGTGATTAGAAGAACGACAATAACCTAGTAAACGATATTAACAGGATACGACATAACATACGAACCACCTAGTCTAGGTGACGACATAAGTCAGTAAACGACATTATCTAAAAGTGAATCGCCTGGAAAATTACAAAAGGAGATGTATGTAGACAACAACAATTGTTAAAAACGACACCATATAGAACGAAGAGAGAGTTATTTTATTTTAATTTCTTTTGAAAAAGAGAATACATTAAGCAAGGTCAATGGTTGCCACTTTCAAGGGTAAAGTGCAATATTAGTCTTTTAATTTTTTACAAAAATATGATTTTAATCTCTAATTTTTTTTATTTATCAGTTTACAACCTTTTATTTTAGTTGCTATAGGATTATTTTAACGATCAAACTGTTAAGTTTGACTGTTAAAAATTAATAGTTATTATTTTTAATTAAAATTACTAAATTATCATTTAAATAATTCATATGTTAAAAATTTAAGGGTAAATCATAATCATTGATTCAAAAACACGAAATCATAGTTATTGGTTAGGTTTAGACTAAGAATAATTCAAAATCAACAATAAAAAAAAAAAAAACCAAAAAAACCCACCCACCTAACAAGCTCTCTCCCCCATCAACTAGGCCTGCTCTTCGCCCTTCTCTAGTGCCGATGACCCCATTGTTGGATCAAAATCCAATTATGGGCCAATATATTAAATAAATGTGAATTAAGGGCTATCAATAAGGTTGCCCAATTAAAAGTGATCAATTTGAGTTTTGGGCTTTTAATGCATCATTAAGTGTGGGCCTCCTATGTGTAGAGACCAAAAGGGAAATTACTAATTTTATGATGGGCTAAATTGGTAATTAAGGATAATTGCTAGGGTTTAGCAATTATATAAAGGGGTTGTGGTCTCAAAGTCAGTACATACATTATTTTTCTGTTACCCATCTACAGAGAGATTACAGAGCATTCTGATGGGGAGGATTTACGTACCAGACTTGGAAGATCCTCAACCAAAAGACTCAAGAATCACATTCAATCTATGGATTCAGGTTAGCTTCCGCATCTTATTAATATTCTTGATGATTTGACATGAACGATCCTGGGTGATGATGGTTTTCATCACAATTTTATTCTATCAAGTGGTATCTAGAGCCTCTTCATGTTGAATCATTGAGAATCAATAATTTTCTATATGTGATTCTCATTACAAATTCTCAAATTTAACAATCTATGGTTTTATAAAATTGTTGAATTTGAGAACAATTGTTTAAATTTCTGGTTGAAGTTTCTTTATGCTTGTACGGCACAATTGCCGAAAAGAAATCCATTCATATGTTTAGCTTTTCGTTCGGTTTGTACGTTTTGCTGTGGTTAATATACATGTGTTCGGTTGAATGGTTTTGTTTTATATATATATGGTTTTTTGGTTGGGTCTCTTTCGGGCAAAAGGAAAGCCGGCGGCATCATTACTGCCGCCGACGAAGGGACTCCGGTGGCGACCATGTGGCCGCGCCAGAAAGACAGCGCCGCGACCAGAGGCCGCGGCGGAGCATGAAAGCGGCGGCCACAAAGGCCGTTGCATGAGGAATAAAAAAAAAAAATAGGAGAAGGGCTTTCGCCGGTGGTTGGGTCCACTATTGCCGGCGTCGGCCGTGTCTGGGCGCGGCCGAAGAAGCGGAGCTGCGGCCGTCTGGGCCGCAGCACGGGGGCGGCGGCCGTGAGGCCGCCCGTCGTCTTCACCCAGGGGTCGAAGACCCCTAGGGTTGTTTGAGGAAAGGTCTGGGTCGAAGCCCAGACCTGAGGCGTTTTACACGGGCCCGATTGGACCCGTGATCAGTTCAAACCCAGGGGCTCAACCCCTGGGTTACCGAAAAAAAAAAAAAAAAAAGGACTTATACACGGGCCGGCCCATGACTGGATTTTTCTACACAGGCTGGGCCCGTGACCGGTAAGTCCCCAAGGGTTCAACCCCTGGGTGACCCGAAAAAAAAAAAAAAAAAAAAAAAAAAAAAAAAAAAAAAAAAAAAAAAAAAAAAAAAAAAGGGGGCTGGTTTAGGATCCGGGTAGGGTTCTCCCGACCCGGTCCAGCCCTGACCCAGTCAATGTTGACCTTGACCAAAATTTTTATTATTATTATTATTTTATTTTTTTTTATTTTTTTAATTTTGGTCAATTTTGGTACAATTTTAGATTCAAATATTGGTATTTTATATATATTTTGAGATGAATTAATTGAAGCAACATGTCACCAAAGTGGCCTCTCTTGTGGAAATTAATTTGTTTTGAAATATAAAAGGTTGTGTTTATGTAACTTATGTGAATATTGACCGGCCTAAAAGAAGGCAATGTTTGACAGAATTACATGTACACCTATGGTGATAAACACGTGATGATTATTCGGTTTTACATGTAAACAATAAATCGGCCCAAAGGAAGATTTATTGTTTGACATGTTCTTATTGTCAGTGTTTGATTACTACACCAAGATATCACTTACAAGTTAATATTTCTGTCCAAAGACTAAATATTAATGGAGTGCCCGATATCTTGAGATAGGTTTACCTTTATTTGGATTTATTATTGTTGTTATGGATTCTTATGTGAGCATGTTTTGGTTGTGTTTATTTTGTTCTCTGTTTCAGCTACTAGTTCTGCCTCTAATATTACTGCCAACATCAATTCAATTCCTATGCTGAATGGTAGCAACTTCAAATCATGGCAAGAGAACCTCCTAATAGTTCTCGGAGTCATGGATCTCGACCTTGCGTTAAGGGTTCCTTCTCCTGCACCTATTACAGATAAAAGTTCCTCTGATCAAAAGAAGGACATGGAAAGGTGGGAGAAGTCAAATCGCATGTGTATGATGATCATGAAGAAGGCCATTCCAGAAGCATTCAGGGGCACTATATCGGAAACGATAAAGACAGCCAAAGAGTTCCTTGAGGACATTGAGAAGAGATTTGCTAAAAATAAAAAGGCTGAAACAAGTACACTTTTGGCAAACCTCATCTCAATGAGATACAAAAGTAAGGGGAACATCAGGGAGTACATCATGGAGATGTCTCATCTTGCTTCAAAATTAAGAGCACTTAAGCTTGACCTTTCTGAGGACTTGCTAGTGCATTTGGTTCTTATATCTCTTCCTGCACATTTCAGTCAATTTAAGGTGAGCTATAACTGCCAAAAGGAGACTTGGTCTCTTAATGAGCTCATCTCACATTGTGTGCAAGAAGAGGAAATGCTGAAGCAAGAAAAGACAGAAAGTGCTCACTTGGCTAATACTTCCAAGGACAAAAGGAAGAAAAGGAAGAAGGATAAGGACGCTGCAGTTACAGCACCTCAAAAGAAGCAACAAAAGAGACCGGTTGATCCGAAAGGTACGGGTTGCTTCTTCTATGGAGCTGCAGGGCATAAAAAGAAGCATTGCACCAATTATCACGCTTGGCGTGCAAGAAAAGGTATGCTTCTTAATTTGGTTTGTTCTGAGGTTAATTTAACTTCGGTACCTGAACACACTTGGTGGATGGATTCTGGTGCAACCACTCACATTAGTGTGTCTATGCAGGGATGCCTGAGATGCCGAAAGCCAACTGATGGTGAAAGACACATCTACGTAGGCGATGGCAAGAAAGTTGAAGTTGAAGCAATAGGAAAATTTAGATTATTGTTAAAGACTGGATTTTATTTGGATCTTGATGAAACATTTATTGTACCGTCTTTTAGACGGAATTTGATTTCTATTTCAGCTTTGGACAAATTTGGTTATTCTTGTTCATTTGGAAATGGAAAATTTAGTTTGTTTCATGATTCAAAATTAGTTGGTTCTAGTTCTTTATCAGGTTACGATAATATTTATTTGCTTGATACAATTGCTTCATTTAATAAATCCTTGCAATTAAGTACACGAGGTATAAAGAGAAAATTAACAAATGAGAATTCAGCTGCGTTATGGCACAAGAGATTGGGTCATATCTCTAGAAGGAGAATAGAGAGACTTGTGTCAGACGAAATTCTCGACCCCTTAGACTTTACAGATTTTGATATTTGTGTTAACTGTATTAAGGGGAAACAAACCAATAAAAGGAGATTTGAGGCCAACAGGACTTTGGACGTCTTAGAACTTATACATACAAACATTTGTGGGCCATTCCCTACGGTTTCTTGGAATGGTCAACAATATTTTATAACGTTCATAGACGATTTTTCCAGATATGGCTACATATATCTCATTCATGAAAAGTCACAGTCGCTGGATGTGTTAAAAAATTATAAGGCTGAAGTTGAAAATCAACTCAGCAAAAGGATTAAAAGCGTCAGATCTGACCGTGGTGGTGAATACTATAGTAGATATGACGGTTCAGGTGAACAACGTCGGGGACCGTTTGCTAAGTTCCTAGAGGAAAGCGGTATCGTCCCACAGTACACTATGCTGGGTTCGCCCACTATGAATGGTGTTGCTGAAAGACAAAACAGAACGCTTAAGGACATGGTGAGGAGTATGATTTCTCATTCTACCTTACCAGAATCACTCTGGGGAGAAGCACTTAAGACTGCAGCGTATATCCTTAACAGGGTTCCAACTAAAACAACTGCCAAAACCCCTTACGAACTTTGGATGGGCAAGAAGCCTAGTCTAAAGCATTTGCATGTTTGGGGATGTCCAGCTGAGGCAAGGCCTTATAGGCCTAATGAAAAGAAACTGGACTCAAGGACGGTTAGTTGTTATTTTATTGGATACTCTGAAAGATCCAGGGGGTACAAGTTTTATGATCCCACGACCAAATCGATATTTGAGACGGGGAATGCCAGGTTCTTTGAGGATGTCGAGTTTGCGGGGGGAGATATGGTTAGGGACTTTGTCTTTGAAGAGGAATATATTGATATTCCCACAGCTGTTATTGACATTGATCAGGTTTCTACTCCTGACATTGTTCAAGAAGCAGACCCAAATCAAGACAATGTCGGAGAACCTCCCATTCCAGAAATTGTTCTAGAAGAACAAACTCAACCACCTCAAGAACCTATGCCATTAAGGAGATCCACTAGAGAAAGGAGAAGTGCGGTGCCAGATGATTACATTGTATTTCTCCAAGAACATGAGTATGACATTGGTATGGTGGAAGATGATCCAATCAACTTCCGTCAAGCCATGAAAAGTTCTAGATCTCAAGAGTGGATTGATGCCATGAATGAAGAGATAAAGTCTATGAAAGACAATGACGTTTGGGATCTTGTCCCATTGCCTGAAGGTGCGAAACCCGTTGGTTGCAAATGGATATTTAAGACCAAAAGGGATTCGAAAGGCAATGTGGAGAGGTATAAGGCTCGTCTTGTCGCTAAAGGCTTTACACAGAAAGAAGGCAGTGATTATAAAGAGACTTTCTCTCCGGTTTCTTCGAAAGACTCTTTTAGGATTATAATGGCATTAGTGACACATTTTGATCTTGAGCTTTATCAGATGGATGTTAAGACTGCGTTTCTCAATGGTGACATTGATGAAACAATCTATATGGTGCAACCGGAAAACTTTGTGTCAGGAGATGCAAAGAATATGGTTTGCAAATTAAAGAAATCTATCTATGGGCTCAAGCAAGCTTCTCGTCAATGGTATTACAAATTTCATCAGGTTATCATCTCGTTCGGTTTTGAGATGAATTTGGTCGATGATTGTATATACCATAAGTTCAGTGGGAGTAAGTATATTTTCCTGGTTTTATATGTCGATGACATTTTGCTTGCCAGCAACGATATAGGCTTGTTGCACGAAACCAAGAGATTTCTATCAAAGAAATTTGAGATGAAGGATCTTGGTGACGCCTCTTTTGTGTTGGGTATACAGATACACCGGGATCGCTCTCGGGGTACTTTAGGATTATCACAAAAGGGCTATATCGAAAAGATTCTTAAGAGATATGGCATGCAGGATTGTAAACCAGGTGATACCCTTGTGGCTAAGGGAGACAAGTTTAGTCTCAATCAGTGCCCTAAGAATGATTTTGAGGTTAAGGAAATGCAGAAGATTCCTTATGCGTCAGTAGTAGGGAGTCTAATATATGCTCAGGTTTGTACGCGTCTGGATATTGCGTACGTTACAGGGATGTTGGGCAGGTACTTAAGCAATCCTAGAAAGGATCACTGGGTAGCAGACAAACGAGTCTTGAGGTATTTTCAGAGAACAAAGGATTACATGCTCACGTATCGGAGGTCAGAACAGCTTGAGATCATTGGGTATACTGACTCCGATTTTGCTGGATGCCAAGATAGTATGAAATCTACATCGGGCTATATCTACCTTCTTGCTGGAGGTGCTGTCTCTTGGAAGAGTGCTAAACAGTCTCTTATAGCATCTTCTACAATGGCGGCAGAGTTCATAGCATGTTATGAGGCGTCCAATCATGGAATATGGCTGCGGAATTTTGTCACAGGGCTGCGTATAGTGGACAGTATTCAAAGACCACTCAAGATATTTTGTGACAATAAGTCAGCAGTTTTGTATTCCAACAACAACAGGAGCTCGACGAAGTCAAAGCATATAGAGATCAAGTTCCTAGTTGTGAAAGAAAGAGTTCAGAGTGGATAGTTGTCTATAGAGCACATCGGCATAAACTCCATGATTGTGGATCCGCTTACTAAAGGATTGCCACCCAAAATGTTTCATGAGCACACTGCTCGTATGGGTGTCATATCATTTCAGGATATTTAGTTTTAGTGGGAGTTTGTAATTTTAAATGCTCTTATGATATAGACATTTTTCAGTTATTTCAGTTTATGGATATTTGAGGTTATTTTCTGCAGAAATAAAGTTTTCAGTTTATTCACACTCTGATTTTGGTATGGTTTGATCTCACTAAAGTTTTCAGGTGGACCAGTTGGAAATAGGCATGTTAAGATCACATTGCATGAAATTTCCATGCTACATATCCATGGTTGATCTTGTTATTAATTATATTGGTATATGTGATCATTGATGGGTCTAGTTACGACATATGTAACGAAGATCGCTTTGGTCCTATATTGATATGGTTAATGGATAAGATTGTTGAGGTGCATAAGGTTTTGATAGCAAAATTCATGAGCTCATAAGGTATAATTCACATTTATAAAGTTTCATATATAGCCCAAGTGGGAGATTGTTGGATCAAAATCCAATTATGGGCCAATATATTAAATAAATGTGAATTAAGGGCTATCAATAAGGTTGCCCAATTAAAAGTGATCAATTTGGGTTTTGGGCTTTTAATGCATCATTAAGTGTGGGCCTCCTATGTGTAGAGACCAAAAGGGAAATTACTAATTTTATGATGGGCTAAATTGGTAATTAAGGATAATTGCTAGGGTTTAGCAATTATATAAAGGGGTTGTGGTCCCCAAGTCAGTACGTACATTATTTTTCTGTTACCCATCTACAGAGATATTACAGAGCATTCTGATAGGGAGGATTTACGTACCAGACTTGGAAGATCCTCAACCAAAAGACTCAAGAATCACATTCAATCTATGGATTCAGGTTAGCTTCCGCATCTTATTAATATTCTTGATGATTTGACATGAACGATCCTGGGTGATGATGGTTTTCATCACAATTTTATTCTATCACCCATCGCCCTTTGCAGAGCCTACCTACAACAATGAATTCAGATAAGACACCCACGCTTAAAATTGAAATGAAACAAAGAGAGAGACACCCAAGAGTTGAGAATAGAAAGGAAATTCAAAATCACGCAAGAACAAGAAAAATGAGATTAAAGTGCTTTTTTTAGAGGGTCCAACTCAAATTCATTTGTACTCAATCACTTCCCACTCGTTCACATTCAACCCCTTTGAAATTCTAGAACCTAAACGTGCTAAAAACAAGGCAAAAAAGTAAACAATAACACCAAAAACACAATCAAAACTCTATCTCTCTCCATTAAAACAAAAGAGGGTTTTTCATACAGTTGTGATCAACCCCATCGTTCACCCCTGCCCACCTCCCACGCCGATGACCACTCTTTTGCCCAACCACCCTTAGCCTTGTCGATGATCCCACCTCCAAACCCAGACGAGCCCCTACGTGCGACCCCATCCACCCTAACCTGCGACCCACCCATATGTTTTCTCCAATTTTTATTTTTTTTCATCTGTCTTTTCTCCCTCTATCTCCTCTCCCTTAATGGTTTCCCATCTAAATTCAGATCTCCATTGTTGTCAACTCTCTGATGCGGCCAAAGCTAAACGGCGACAATGATGAGCTGGTACCAAGGATCTCTTCCATGGTTCCAGCGATCTTGGCCTCGTGCTCTTTGCAATCTTAGTTTTGGAGCTTTCGCATTCGTTTGCTATCGATCGACTTCACGAGATCTTTGTCGTTTGCTGTCGATCAACCAACTAAAATAAAAGGTTGGTGATTGTATGGCCAAAGGAAGTTCTGATCAAATAGGAGAAAAGATGCAAGTGAGAAGGGAGGGTTTCTTGTTTTTTTTTACCTTTTTTTTATTATTTCATTGTTTTAGTTTAAATTTCTTTTAAAAAAATTAGATTTATTACTAAAATACCCTTATTGTATAGGTCAAATGTGCCTCACAGAAGGGAAGTTAACAAACTTCTATTGAAAAGGTCCACCAATAATTAAAATAAAATATTAGAGACTGATAAATAAAAAAATAAAGTTATACCAAAATCACACTAACATTGCAAATAACCATAATTTCAAAGATTCGGAACAAGCAGCAATAGTAAATTTTACATTTTTGACACTGACCGGACTTTGACCCTTCTTTTTTCCT
Organism: Artocarpus heterophyllus; assembly: GCA_025403435.1. NCBI lineage: Eukaryota > Viridiplantae > Streptophyta > Magnoliopsida > Rosales > Moraceae > Artocarpus > Artocarpus heterophyllus. The sequence continues at coordinate 52,384 of JAJQZP010000400.1, forward strand.
TTAATTTCAAAGATTGCAAGCAAGAACCACGGATTAAATTTCTCTTGATTTGTATAGATTCTTCCGACATTATTGGTTTTCCATATCCTTGCATTTGGAAAAAAGAAAAAAAAAAGAAAAAACTACTCGTAAAACCTATAATTTTAAATAGATAAAATAAAATTTAACAATTTAATAAAACTCCATAAAAATCGTTTAAATACCGTGTCTTGGTAAAATTTTCAGACTTTATCACAGAATTATTCATTCCCTTTTCTTCTGCATTTGTGTATTTTATGGAACGATAGGGTTTTTTTTTCTGAAAAAAAAAGAAAAAGAAAGACCTTGCGTCAGGGTCTCGTCCTTGTTTTATTGTTGGGTTGTTGACAGTTCCCGGGGCCCGTGCCACCGCATTTTCTCCGTGCGTGCATTCTCCACTAAAGTTCTCCTTAAATTCGCATGTCTTTCCCCTATGTTTATCCTTATTATTATTATTATTATTATTCTATATGTAATGTAAAAACCATATCCTATAAGTCCATGGCCTATAAAGATTCCGACTGGACATTATTTAGATGTGAGTTCCACAACAACGACAACCAGGTGGGAGCGTTCAACTGAGAAAACGACAATAAGTTAGAATTAAAGGGAGAAACATAGAAAGCGACAACAACCGATCACTTTGTAATCTACATCAAGAGAAGATGAAAATAACATTGAAACATGCCTAAAGGATCAGTCTTTAAAAACCACATCACACGAGAAAAACGACAATAATTTGATAAAACGATAGCCAACAGGAGAAACGACATAACATAGTCAGAGTGGCATAAACACTAAACGACACCTCTTAAAGCGTTAATAGCCCAGAATAATGACATCATACATAGGATTAAACCACGAAACTTGAATAAAGGCATCACTCCGACATCGTGGTGACTTAATACATGGGAAATGAAAGTTCCATAAGGTACAATAACATTAAGTAAGACAACAACCTTGAAAAACGACATATTACAGAAAAGACGATGAGATACGAATAAGAAAATATAATATTGACAATGACGCCAAACAAAAAAACGACAATAATTTAATAGACTTTAACACGTGGAATACGACAGAAGCTTAAGAATTGCAATAAGCTGGGAAGACGACGTAACATGAGGAAGCATGTACTTGAAAACCACAATAACCTGGGACAATTACAGTACAACGACAATGAACATCTACAGTACCTAAGGACACGACAGAGAAATGAATATGACCGACAAAAATCTTTTAAAAAAATAAACGTAAGAAAACTCCCATCACTTGAAGAAACGACAATGACCTTTTTTTAATAAAAAAACGACAATGCACTTCAAACGGACAACGAGTTAACAACAGTAGAGACATCACATGGGAGGTAGAGATAAACTGTAGAAACGACATCATGATCAAGCGATATTGACCTCATAATTGTCGCTAACATAAAAAACAACAATGCTTTGAAAAACGTGGGTTCGATACTTACAGAAGTGAGCAGAATAAGATCAGATGCAGAAAAACTTTGACATTATCGACTGGCTTGAAAGAAAGAAAGTCTTCGTCAACAAGTTCAGTGGTTGCCAAAAGTCCACGTAAGTTGTAGATAAAGTTAAACCAGAGTTTTGTTTTATATGTTTCAAGGATTCCAGGCAAGAGCCACGTGAGATTAAATTGACGTTTTTGGCACTGCCCCGACTTTGATTTTGCCTAACTGGATGTCTATTGGTTTATTTTTGGATCCGACATCGCTTGACTTGATGTTAAATGTTGACAAGTGTGAGTGCTTTGCAAAAATAATGCGGTTTCAACTGCCTTCTGAATTTGAAGCAAACCATCTTATTTTCGGCAATAGCACGGAGGTAACGGACCAAAACAGAATATTAAACAAATTTTTGATAATTAACAAAAATAAGAACTTTTTTTTGGCATATAGATCCATGAGAGCATTTTCTGGCTCCAATTCACTTAACAAATATTCAATTTAATGCGATTAGGTTACAAACTCTGCTACTAATAAACAATAAGTTCTAATCTAAAAGTACATTATATGCTAAACTGAGATCCATAGTTTTATAAGTAGTGAAATTTTAACCCGAGAGGAAGAAAAAAAAAATTTTCACTTAAGAAGGGCATAAGCTGTTATCCCATTTTTCTAAACCTGCTGCCCACCCTCCCAGCTTTTAAAAAAAGTCTTTTTCTTAGGATCAATCACATCAACCATTACAAAGTCATGTCTAGTTCCAATATTATCAATCAGCTAACTGCATTCAATTAGCTATAGCGTTCGTTTAAAAGAGTAGTTTGAATAGTTTTTTATAATTGAAATTTTTTTGTTATAATAGTTTTTTATAATTGGAATTTTTTTGTTTACATTCTACATTATAACAAAAGTGGTTGTAACCGTTTTTATCGGCCTTAAGTCCATCATCCTTCACCGGTACCTTGTCTTGGACCTTATTTATAGGTTTTCTTATCTTATGTCTCGATTATTATAATTAGATTTACAACTAATAAATTATTTTGATGAGATAGACGATCGTTGCACGATGGAAATGTTGCGCAGAGTTTAAAATAGAATGCGATTGTTGATTTAACCTAATTAAATTATTTTTCCATGTCCTTATCAAAGGCCTATTAGCTCAGTTGGTTAGAGTGTCGTGCTAATAACGCGAAGGTCGCAGGTTTGAGACCTGCATGGGCCAACAGGTTGGCTACCTCTATTTTGCGTCATCCATTCTTGACGGGGCGATGGCCTTAAATCTTAACCGGACTATGAGCCATTTTTCTTTCGTTATTTTAGTAGTTGGAAAAGTAGACAAGGAAGCAGCACTAAGAGTGCTTCTATTTCAAACCTTCCCAATTCAAAGTAGGACTTGAACCAATTCAAATGATGGATGCCACAACATATCAGGTAAAATGTCAATTTCACTTGATCTTCTATTTTTCAACCATATGAAAATTTCAACATCAATCGCTTCCACAAATTAACTACTACACCAGAATTCAACTTGTTAATTTCCCAGTCACTTGATCAAATTGGAACATGACATAATTGGTATAGAAAAAAAATTCCCGTAAGAAGCATCCACCATCTTCCCCTCCCCATCCGACCACATAGGCGGCCAACAAGAAATACAACAATTGGTGATCGGAATTGTAAAACAAGAAAAAGAGTACAAATTTCTTTAAACCCCCCATCCAATTCCCATCAAACAACATGTTAAGAAAAATTTTTAAAAAAAAAACTCAACTCTTGAGGACAACATCTTCACGGAGTTGAAGAAGAAAGATTCTTGAAACGATTAGAAAGACCATGGCCAACCCCTCCTTCACTTGGACCGGAATAAGCTCGACGTCTCTTGAACCGGCCCTTGCTTGCATTATTATTAATAGGCAAGACATTATCATGCATTATGGCATGTCCAATCCCGCTTTTGCTTGGACCAGAGTACGCCTTGGCTATCTTCAATCCATGGAGAGATTTTTTAGAATGCTTGAATTGGTGGTGTACCATAAGAGACCTTGAGGCCTTTACTTGCATGCCAGATGAGAGCATAATAAGAAGGAAGATCATGACGACGGAAAATATGGTGTACTGCCCATATGAAATGCCAAGTTGACTCTTCATCTTCTTCTGAATTTTGGTTTGTCGTTTCTCTTTTGGGATGATTATTTAACTTTGCCAATCTCCTTGGTAGTGGAAAGTTAAGAACCCTGTTTTACATGTGTATAGATAGGAAAATGTGGAGATGAGAATATTTTGTGCCCTTTATAACGGAAGAAAAATATAATAGAGTGTGACAACTTTTGGACTTTTGTGGTGCTACATCTCATATTTTAAATATTTTTTTATCATGCTAATGTATTTTTTTTTTGAGGAATTAATTGTAATTTATTTGGTTTAGCCATTTAGTTATATATGCTAGTACTTGTTTTGGCAAAAAAATGCACAATTAATTCTTGCTTGGCCGTGAGGCGTATGATTTAGTAGATCAGGACAGAAATTAGAAATTTTGATGTGACGTAGTGCTGGTGAGTTGAAAAACTTGAATAATGCCAAAATGTGGAAACTGGGTACTTGCTAGGGGCAGGTGGGATGGGTCATGACTTGGGACTCTAGGGTGGCATCAACAGGATAGGTAGAAAAACATACCCATCTCTCAGAATTCATTGATTTGAAAACAACATATTTTTTTTCCTCCAAATGCGTAATTTAAAATTAAAAGAATGTATTATTGTCCTTTTACAAGATAAACAATCTCATTATCTTCCCGCACGTCATTGACCACATAACATTTTATAAATGTGTTTCTCAATTTTGAAATATCATGTGATTCATTCGAAACATTCTGCCGGCTGGTCACGGATATCATGATGGATGTTTAGATAGTGTGGTTAGAAATACTTAAAATTTTAAACTGAAAATTGTACTATATAAGCACTTTATATTATAACTTATTTTTTTTTCATTGTAGTGCTACAAATTACAAGCCCCTAATTCTATCAAGAGCCAAAAGATATGTGAAACAAAAAATTAAAAAAAAAAACACACAAAATTTATAATGGTTCACCTCAATATGAGAACTATGTCTAATTTAAGTCGCTATAGCAATTTACTGTAATGATGAAGAAGAATACAAAAGAAAGATTATGCATCCTCTCTCCCTAGATTCTTCTATCTAGCCTCTCTCACTCTATATTTTCTAAGTGATACAAAATAAGCCCTTCCATATCCTACTTGTAGGTTTTCAAGAAAGAGGAAACAAAAAACCACAAAAAAGACCTCCTCACGTCCCTAGAGTCCCAGTTATGCTAGTGCTGTCGTACCCTTGATTAGCTAGTGCTGTCGTTTGTGCTTTTGCTTCACTCCCAGTTATGCTTCATCGCGCGTACGACTGCGCCCCTTTTGGGCACCCTAGCGCACTCTCTATGCTTGTGCACGTGGCTGCGCATTTCCATGGTGCTCAAGCACGATTTCTTTGCCTCCAAAACCTTTTGTTTCTCCTTTTGCTCCTCCTTAATAAAATTTTGGGTAGGATAATTATTCAAAAGGTGTAAAATTAAGCTTCATACTTCTTAACATGTAGTACGTGATAGCTTTATACTATAGCAACTAAAAGTTTTGTGATTTTACCAAATGCTTGAAAACATTGTTTCGGTTTAAACTATCAAATAAGGAATGTGAGCTTGTCTAGCTGCAAGAAAACAACTAATCACACAAAACATTAAGATCATATGACACATTGAAATATACATATAACTGTTATTTGTAGAAAAATAATTTTTTAGTTGAAAATTATATATACAATTCTGGTTTTAAGTCCGTGAATAGAAATATGTCAATGACTTGGTACCACAAGATCTTTGCTTGTCAGGAATGGCAAATAAATTCCGACTTACCATGTGTTTGGTTAAGGGTGCTTTGTGCCACTAACTCAGTTATGAACAGTCTAAAGCTCTTACATGCTACAATAAAAAAAAAAAAAAGTTGTTATAGTGTAAAGCTTTCACATGCCACAATAAAACAGTTCTAATCAATAGTTTTCACCATCATGCCAAACATCATATTAGATGGCTCTTGCCGGTGGTCCTAAATGTAAAACTGAAGATCATATTGGTGATCGCGAGCAATATTTTGAATTATGATGGCACAAGTTAAAATTCCACCACCCACACGAAACACAATATTTTATTGAGTACATGATCCACAATTAATGCATCGACAGCTAGCTAGTACCAATCGCCAGCCGTAGTTTGATAACTCAAGGGCTAGAGTATTGACCATATCTCAATGTGCATGCCTCACGAGGGGAAATATTTAGATATGGAGAATTCTTGCCTAGCTATTTTTTTAACATTTTAAAGATGCTATAGAGAGAGGGTCACGTGTTTGTGGATGAACTCGAGAATGATGAAATCTGCAATTTATTCACAAATTTGATATTTATAGGTAAGGCCTTTAAGCTATTGCAAAATATAGGAAAAATTACATTATGTATTTCATAATTGGTTTGAGTAAAACTTGTTTTTTTATTATTTGAAACTACAGAGCACGCTTTGCGTTTTGAGTTCAGTTTGGTTTTTAATGTCACCCTTTGACTCAAAGAAAATGGAGAACATGTCTTGAATCTCTAAATTACTGCCGTTTCGCGAAGGAGCTCACCTTATCAGCATAAGTCTCGCATTGGGTTTGCATAAGGGGGTTCGCCTTCTTGGTGCCAGAGTAATTCTGGATTGCATAGCCTCCTACGAGATAGCATTGCATAAGGATAGGTAACGCCATTTACGGAAGAGAGTAAGCAATTGCCCAATCTGAAAATTTTGCAAGATTTTTATTTTGATCGTTAAAAATCTACCTCTTGTTATTTGCCCCGCTATATTAGATCAGTCATAGCTTACTCCTAGCTTCATTTTCAGGCTCCCTTGCAAGGCGACACCAAATCCTTGCTTGACACACTAGAGTTATGTTGATTTTGGCATTCGCTATGGTCAACACTTAAATGGTTTGTTCGGTTTAAGTTGCTCCAATAGAGAATTTTAAGTTTAATTCAAATACATCATTAATTTGATTAATGATAGAGAATCTAAGTTTACTTTGACCCAAATTAATAAGAACCCGAATTTCATTGACATCAAGACTTCAAATCTAACGGGTCTCGTTGTAGTTTTCAACAATAGAGGATAAATTTTACAATAACGTGAAATCACGAGGGTGAATTGTGAAGAATTGTCTCTAATTGTGGTTGTTATAGGCGTTTAAGGACCTCTTGATTCTATGTTGCCTAGTACAGGACTGCAGCCTGTGATACTTTTTTTTTTTTTTTTTATGAGGTGTCCTTATGTTATTGGCTCTTAATTGATGATAAAATGTACTCGTGTATATTGTACAATAGGAGAGGTGCTTAATTGTATATATTAAAGTAAGAGGTATGATCTGAAGAAGAAGAGTAGAGATAGAACATTCAGAGTGCTGGGAAGGGAAATCAAAAGTTGTTCCTTTGTACTGGGTTTTTAGTGAGTGTTCTTGTGAGATTTACCTCTGTGTGTGTAATCTTCTCTTGAATAGTGGAGCTGACTAGGGTTGAAAAACCTTGGCTTGGATGTGGGATCCTTTCCTTGATCCGAACCAAGTATAAAATTGTTCGTGTTCTTTGTTTCTTCTTGCTTCTCTATTCTATGTTTGTCTCTTGTTCTTGCTGGTTATTCTTTAACAAACTGGCATCAGAGCCGTATCTTGAATCCGTGCATGTTCCTGAGCAATCTTGAAGTGAAGGGTCACCTCCATATAATCGTTGCGTCAACAGTGCAGACAGAAACAAAGGGATTTCTTTCTGGCCAGAAGTTCCCACTGAAGATGTCGACATAAAAATACGAGATTGAAAATTTTGATGGCAAGAACGATTTCAACCTGTGGAGGGAAAAGATGATTGCTCATCTCATTAACCTGGGTTTGGATGAAGCATTGAAGGGTGAATCCAAAATTCCAGACACGGTTCCAAAAAAAGGTGAGATTCTTAAGAAAGCTAGAAATTCAATTGTTCTTAGTTTAAGTGATCAAATATTAAGAAAGGTTGTAAAGGAAAAAACTGCTTGTGATATGTGGAACAAATTAGAACAGTTGTATATGACTAAGTCTCTCCCAAACAGAATTTATTTGAAGCAGAGATTCTATGGTTTTAGAATGGATGAGAATAGAACAATTGATGAGAATATAGATGAGTTCACAAAGCTGTTGTCAGATCTTGAAAATCTTGATGTGACAATTGAAGAAAAAGATCAAGCCATTTTTTTATTGAACTCCTTGCCAAAACAATATGAGCAGCTCCGAGACACTCTGAAGTATGGGAGAGAGACATTGTCATTCGAAGAAGTAATGGGGGCTGCTTACTCTAAAGAACTAGATTTAAGAGCCAATCCCAAACAATTCAAGCAAAATGCAGAGGGACTAAATGTTCGAGGGAGATCATTAGATAAGAAAGATTTTTCTGCAAAAGGAAGGCTAAATTCAAGATCCAAGTCAAGAACCAAGAGGTCATGTTGGTTCTCCAAGAAGGAGGGCCATTTCAGAAGAAATTGTCCACAAAGAAGAACCAAGAATTTGAAGAATGACCAGGTTGACCCAAAGGATACTACAAATGTCTCTGAAGGATATAATGTGACTGATGTTCTAACTGTATCAAGTGACGATCCTCAAGAAGAGTGGATCTTGGATACTGGCTGTACTTTTCACATGACTCCAAGGAGGGATTGGTTTATTACCTATCAGGAGGTGTCCTAATGGGTAACAATGTCTCTTGCTCAATACAAGGGATAGGTTCAGTAAAGCTCAAAATGTGGGATGGATCAGCAAAGGTGTTGACACAAGTTAGGCATATACCAGAGTTAAAACGAAATCTGATATCCTTAGGAAGCGTGGATATGCATGGCTGCAGCTATAAAGCAGAGAAAGGAGTCCTCAAGGTGATCAAAGGCTCTTTAGTAGTCATGAAGGGTTCTTTAAAACAAGGGTTATACATTCTGCATGAAACAATAATCCTATGAGAGGCTGCTGTTTCATATAATAGCAAGGATCAAACTGAACTCTGGCATAGAAGGCTTGGACATATGAGCTTGAAAGGATTGCAAGAATTAGGAAAGCAAGGTCTTCTTGATTCAAAGTACATAACAACACTAAACTTTTGTGAAAGCTGTGTCTTTGAAAAATCGCAGAGGCTGAAATTTGCAATTGTAACACACAGTACAAAATCTACACTTGACTACATTCACTCCGACCTATGGGGCTCTCCTAAGGTACCTTTATCTTTGTCACATTGTCAATATTTCATAACTTTTTTAGATGATTATTCTAGGAAAGTTTGGATTTACTTTCTTAAAAATAAAAATGAGGCCTTTAATGTGTTTGTTGAATGGAAAACCCTTGCTGAGAATCAAACGGGTAAGAAAATAAAAAGGCTTAGGACAGATAATGGTTTAGAATTTTGTAGTGGTGAATTTAATTCATATTGTACTATATATGGTATTTTTAGACATCACACATGCACAAAAACAACACAACAAAATGGACTAGCTGAAAGAATGAATAAAACCATTATGGACAAGATTAGATGCAGGCTTGTTGAATCTAGTTTGCCTAAAAGGATTTGGACAGAAGCTACCTCCACAACTTGTCATTTAATAAATAAATCCCCACATTTAGCTCTTAACTTCAAAGTTCCTGATGAAATTTGGTCTAATAATAAACCTAACTATTCATATTTAAGAACCTTTGGGTGCCTTGCTTATGTTCATACAAATCAAGGAAAGCTAAATCTCAGGGCTAAAAAGGGAATTTTTCTAGGCTACCCTCAGGGAGTTAAAGGCTATAGAATTTGGTTACTTGATGACAAGAAATGTGTTGTTAGTAGAGATGTAATCTTTAATGAAAATATTTTTTATAAAACTGACAAAACTTCTGAAGGTATAGCCAGCCCTGTACCGACTGAGCAGTTTCCTTTAGCACAGTTTGAGATGCAAGAAAATAAAGGTGCTGCAGGGAATTTAAATCAAGGTGGAGCTTCAACGCCTCATCAGGAACAAGCTGAGGAAGACTTAGGTTCTTTAGATATAGAAGAACAATGTATAGATGACCCTGATATTCCTAAAGATCAAAGTCTGACTCAATCTACAGAAAATGATGATCATCTTTAGGACTATTTGCTATCAAGGGACAGAGTAAGAAGACAAATCAAGCTTCTCTCAAGGTTTGCTAGTGCAAACCTGATTGCTTTTGCTCTTAATGTGGGAGAAAGTATGGAATTCAATGAACCATCTACTTATAAAGAGGCTAGGAGGAGTAGTGATTGGCCTGAATGGAAGAAAGCCATGGAGGAAGAAATGTCGTCCCTGATGAAAAACAATACCTGGATTCTTATGGACAAACCAAAAGCACAAAGAATAATTGGTTGTAAATGGGTCTTCAAAAGAGAGCTAGGCATTCCAGGAATAGAAGAGGGAAGATTTAAGGTAAGGTTGGTGGCTAAAGGTTATTCTCAAGTGGAAGGTGTGGACTATCATGAAATTTTTTCACCAATTGTAAAACATACCTCAATTAGAGTGGTTTTAGCTTTGACTGCTATATACAACCTTGAACTCGAGCAGTTAGATGTTAAAACTGCTTTCCTGCATGGCAATCTTAAGGAGAGAATTTTTATGAATCAGCCTGAAGTATTTGAGAAGAAAGGAGAAGAACAAAAAGTCTGCTTATTGCAGAGGTCTCTTTATGGGCTAAAGCAATTGCGCAGACGATGCTACCAGAGGTTTGATGAGTTCATACTAAAAAGGGGATTCTCCAGGTCTAAATATGATAGCTGTGTGTATTGGATGAAACTCACGGATCAATCTTACATCTACTTACTCATATATGTAGATGACATGCTCATAGCTGCAAGCATAAGGCTGAGATTCACAAGCTTAAGGTGGAGTTAAGCACAGAATTGGAAATGAAGGATTTGGGGCCTGCTAAAAGAATTCTTGGGATGGACATTACAAGAGACAGGTCAAAGGGTTTTTTGACTTTGTCACAGACTGAATATTTGAATAAGGTTACAAGTGCTTATGGGTTGCAACAAGCAAAATCAGTAACTAGTCCTATTGGTGCCCACTTCAAGCTATGTGCAGTCAGAGCATAAGATGTGGAATTGGAAGCAGCTTATATGAGGACAATTCCCTACTCAAATGCTGTAGGAAGCATGATGTATGCCATGGTCTGAACAAGATCAGATATAGCTTATGGTGTAGGACTCGTAAGTAGGTTCATGAGTCAGCCAGGGAGAGTTCACTGGCATGCTGTTAAATGGTTGCTAAGATATCTAAACGGATCGTTGACTTTAAAGTTAACATTCTCATGTGATAGTCAAAAGGCTAAAATTGTTGGGTTTTGCAACTCCGATTTTGCTAGGGACTTAGACAAGAGAATGTCCTTGTCTGGTTACGTGTTTACAGTTGGAGGAAATACTGTGAGTTGGAAGTCAAGCCTACAACATGTTGTAGCTCTGTCAACAATAGAGGCAGAGTATATTTCCTTGACAGAGGCGGTAAAAGAAGCTCTCTGGTTAAAAGGCTTGATCAATGAACTGGGAGTACAACAGGAACATGCAACTTTGTTTTGTGATTCACAAAGTGCAATTTATCTGTCAAGAAACTCAATGTTTCATGAAAGGACAAAGCACATAGATGTCAGGCTACATTTCCTAAGAGATGTTGTATCAAGAAAACAGGTGCTGGTTAAGAAAATTGCAACTGATGTTAATCCGGCTGATTTACTCACAAAGATATTCTTGTTAGTAAGTTCAAGGAAGCCTTGAGCTTACTAAGATTGGTGGATTGAGTACTCTGATGTATAAAAAGGTTTCTCTAGTCAGAGCTGTTATTGGGTCGTCAATCTAGAGACAAGGTGGAGATTTGTGAACAATTGTCTCTAATTGTGGTTGTTACAGGCGTTTAAGGACCTCTTGATTCTATGTTGCCTAGTACAGGACTGCAGCCTGTGCTAAGTTTTTTTTTATGAGGTGTCCTTATGTTATTGGCTCTTAATTGATGATAAAATGTACTCGTATATATTATGCAATAAGAGAGGTGCTTAATTGTATATATTAAAGGAAGAGGTATGATCTAAAGAAGAAGAGTAGAGATAGAACATTCAGAGTGCTGGGAAGGGAAGTCAAAAGTTGTTCCTTTGTACTGGGTTTTTAGTGAGTGTTCTTGTGAGATTTACCTCTGTGTGTGTAATCTTCTCTTGAATAGTGGAGCTGACTAGGGTTGAAAAACCCTGACTTGGATATAGGATCCTTTCCTTGATCCAAACCAAGTATAATATTGTTCGTGTTCTTTCTTTCTTCTTGCTTCTCTATCCTGTGTTTGTCTCTTGTTCTTGCTGGTTATTCATTAACATGAATCATGCAAGTTTACCGATAATATATAAAGGAATTCAGTAACGGGTGTAACTGCAAATAACACTGGTAAATTTGAGAGGTAAATTAGTCATGTTTATGCGCCGTATATCTTGCCAAGTTGGGAGAATTGGGCTGGCTTAGAAGATCATGATGAATGAGACTTTTTTTTTTCTTTTTTTATTTTGTAAGGATGAGACTTTGGTATCAACACGAACAGGCCCAATTCGGATTTCATGCAATCTCTGCAAGAGTTACACCCGCATTTTTTTCATCCCTAAATCAAGGCTAGTTGTTTGCAAACTTAAGTTAGCATCATGGATGCACCAACCAATTGTTTGTCGTTTGTCTCTAAATACTCGAAATTAATATTTTATTGACTACCCTGTGTCGAAAGATAGTCAATTTTTAACTAATAATTCTATTTAATCTATCACTAAATTCTTTTGCTTCATAAACATATGCGATTCCTTTGACGAAAACAGAAGAAAAAGATGACCATGTGAAGATTTTCATATGCATTCAATACGGTCAACTGTTCAACCCATAGTTTCTGAATCTCTTCTCCTTTATTTTTTTTTAAATAATAATATCCTAATTAAATACTTAGCGTGTCTGGGTAAAGTCTAAGTAATTAGCCTCTAATTCCTTTTTTTTTTAATGAAAAATGCAATATAGTGGAAGTATGATGAACTTATTTTAAATTAAGTGGCAAGTATTGATTTGGTCATATATATGACATTGTATGAGATCCTAACGCTGTTTTAACTCCTCGTCGAATAAGTATGCACTTTAAAAATTATTAGTCAATTTAAAAAATATCCAACATTGAACTTTTTTTTTCCCCAAAAACATTGAACTTTTCATCCCTGCATTATTTAACCATTGCCGGTGTGAATGAAACATCTATTCTGACCTTGTTTGAAAAAGTTGGTTTTAACAAATTTTTCGAACAATATAAAGTTTTCGCATACTACAATAAAAGAAAAAGTTGTTACAGTATAAAGCTCTTTGCAGTTCTAACCATCATGCTAAACATCCTATCGATGTAGCAAGTATGTAAGTCATTTTAATTTGACGTGAGAAAATAAGAGAAAATAGCGATTTTTCATGCTTTTGTGCCGATAACAGAAACATTATAGAGAAAATTTCTTGGGGTGCATTACAATATGTATCATTGGATTGACAAACAGGAAAGCATGAACTTTCAGAGGATGTCGGTGACTCTGCCCACATATATGGCATACAAATGCCCATTTCACACGTTCATGCATCTTTAAACTTGGACCGCGACCAACAGAACTTTGAAAATGTCGGATACAGCTGAAACTAATAACACAAACTTGATAAATTAAATGTATTGAATTAACTAAACTATTTTATAATAAAGACTGATGGAATTAAATATAGCACCACTTATACCATTATTCATATTGTATGCCCTGTAGCGGTTCTAAACAGCGTAATGACGGTTGAGTTAGTTAAGTGTTGAGAACCATATAATCATGCATTATAAGGATGCTTTAGTTATCATGTTTTTAATAGCATTACCATACACCGACTTTGATTTGTGCTTGGCATATAAGAATAGCAATTTTGAGAAAAAAAAAAAGATGCTTGGTTCAAATTCTCGTGTTGGAAAACTTGGTTAAACATGACGTGGGCATTGGTTGAAATTTGAAAATAAAAACTGTCCTTTTCCTTGCTAATGTCAAAATGTAGATACATAGAAAACAGTTTGCCGCCAAGTAGTACTTTCTCATAATACATAGAAAACAGTTTGCCGTCAAGTAGTACTTTCTCATACTTACGCACATGTGACATGGAAGATAGAAAGGGTTTTCCTACATAATGGCTTTTGGTGCGTAAGTTTAAGTAAGCTCATACCAACATTTGATGGAGTAATAATTAAACCTATTTCAAAACATTAAGACAGTTTTAAATCATCGAAAATACTCACAATCCAAACTTTGCCTCTTCCCCTTCAAGTTTATACAGTTTAAACCATTTTCTAGAATAAACTATTCTCATTTTCATTTTCTTTTATAAATCATAGTTTTTCACACATCTATTCTCGTTTTAAATTTAATATGATGTTTTTTTTTTCTCGTTTTAAAACTTTACGTTTGAGATGCTAGTTTAAAACCACCTTTTGAACTGTATTATTTAGAACTCATAGTTTAAACCATAAAATTTTAAGCTACACCATTCCAAACCCATTCATCAAACAAACCTTAATTTTCCACCTTAATTTTCCACCTTCGACAAGAGCATGTTCTATAGAAAAAGGAACGTTGAAATTGTTGAAAATGTTCTTGCCTGGCTTTGAAACTTGCCCTTATCTTTTATTTGAAAACTTTACACTTATGAAAAGGACATTTTAATAGAGACAGCTAGGGGTGAAAAAAACTTTTGCAAAGTCTAAACCAAAAGCGAGATTTCTGCGTCTAGGGCAGTGTCCTATAGCTTGATCTTCACAACATATGTTCATTGGCCCCAACTGATCACAAGCCGCTCGTACTTTCCTACAACTCTTGAAACACTCGAAGTTCTCGTTTACATTAGGACCTACATCTTTCCAAGCCCTTTTTGTGTTAGTTTTTTTGTGGTTTTTCTTTCCTTATCTTTTTGGCCCACAATAGTCACCGTCTTCCACTTTAGAAGGATGTTATTCAACAAACAAGGCAATTTCCCTTAAAACAAGTCTGGCCTTTTTGTTCGAAACTAATAAAAACAAGTGTGTCACATATACCATTTCTATATTAATATTATTGCCCTTTTTTTCTTTGTCGGCCTCTGATACATTGGTTGGCATTTCAGCAGGGAAAAAAAATAATATATATATATATAGAATAAAGAAAATAAACGAGACCGCGTGGACAGATGTAACACAAACACCGCGCACGCATAGGATCAGAAACCGTGTGAAACCAAAAGCAGCAAGAACGCGACTGTGACCATGCAAGAAGAACAGGAAAAAAGAAAGAAATGAAAAAAAAAAAAAGTGTATATACTTGTGATTTTGCATACATACATACTTGACAGAGTATGTACGTATGAGGTTTCTCAGCTTTTATTCTCAATTTCCTACACTTTTTCGTTTGGTGACCTCATTGGGTATGTAATATGCACTCGATTCTGGAGAAAAGTCAAATTCTTACAGCACAAGCAAGAGAGAAAGATTTGTTATTCAAAAATACTATCCCTATTCTCCAAGTAAACTTGAAAATTAATAAATAATAAATAAATAAACAAGGCCAAGTCAAACAATCTTGCAAGACCCCACTTGGACAAACTTCCACAGCTCCTTCACCGTCCCAAACAAACCCTGTCTGTCTGTCTATCTATATAAATACATACATTAAGTTGTAGACCTGGCATTATTCCTATCAAAGAGAAAAAAAAAAAAAAAATCAACCAAAGCTAAAACCAAAATCACAACCAAAACAGAGAACAATTGTATTACTAGAGAGAGATCATATCAATGAAGAAGAACTCGAAAAGCAGCTCAATGAAGAGTACTACTACCATTTGGTTTGCGCTGGCTTTGATACTGATGATCTTTTCATCACAGTTTAGCCAAGCTGATTGTAGAGTGCTCCGATCATCTACGACGAACACCACCGATGTCGGTACTAATTACGGTGATTGCGAACAAGCCGGTGATCAGGTGGCCGGAATGTCTTCCTTCGCGGTTTCTTTAAACAGCTCAAATATTGGCAATTGTACTAGTCGTCGTTTGGCCAGAAGCCTGGCGTTCAGATTGACTTCTGGACCAAGCGAAAAAGGCCCTGGACACTAGGATACTTCGATCAACTACGACGGCGGTGAATTGGTTTCTTGATTCTTGGCCTCATTCTTTTGTCCTTGTTTTCCATGTTTTTTCAACTGTGAAACAATGTCTTGTTTTATTAGTTGTTTAGGATGTTTCTTGGCTTTATTTAAGTAAGAGACGTATACACACATGCAGTTGTTTTTGAGGTTTTTTTTTATTACTATCTTGTTGCTAGTTGGTAAAAACAATATATATACAATTAGCAAGGTGTGAGATTTACATTTATGGTTGTCTCTGATCTTCTGAATTGCACAAATTATATATATACGTGCCATCACGTCATTCTTCTGAACTTGTTTCTTTTTTTTTAAAAAAAAATCTTACACATATTGCCTCCTGCGATATAGAAACCCGATACGTAATGATTTAGAAAAATTAGGTATCTCTTTTCTCTACTTCTTCTTCTTTTTTTTTTTCACCTTTTCTTCCGTCCTTTTGGGTTTGGCGTGAGAGAAGCAAGAGAAGGGCACTTGGAAAATAAACTATTTTCAGCAGTTTTTTTCGCCTCATTGAAGTCAGGGAGAGATCACAAGGGAGGCGGAAAAAGGTATACGGTATACCTGCCTAAAGTTAGCATTGACCGGCTTTCTCTAATCTTTCCACGTAAGCGACTTTGTAATTTATTACTATTTATAAAGAAAAATCCTTTTTTATTTTCGTAGAATAAAACCCCACACCTTGCAAACACTAAATTCGGTCGAACCTTACAAACACTAAATTCAGTCGAATAAATAGTATATTTGTTAAACTAGGATCTATTATATTTGTGTGTAAGAAGGTTTTAATCCTATAAGATTAAATAAGAGTGTTTATCTTTAAATAAGTTGCTTATTCTAATTTAAAGTTTTATGTTTTTGAATGGCCGATCAAAATCAGCAAACTACCTTATTTGTAATTTGTAAATTGTCTTTAAACAAGAAAAGGGAACACAACTCACCTAAGGGTTTTTTTGATACATCGTATTATATTATATTTTTTATATATAATATAATACAATATAATACAATATTGTGTGTTAAATATATACTTAATCTTTTATTCTTTCAAATATCTCATCATTATATACATGATTCCCAATCAGCGGAGACTATAAAGGCTGCGTCACAATATCTAATCTCAAAAGGCTGTACTTTAACATTCAAGTTACAAAACTTTTACCACTTAAAGTCATGCGACAGAAAAGACACGTATTAGCTGTATGAATAGTGAATGCATGCTCATCTGCACATGAGCTCTGGCCTCTGTAAAACTAAGGATTTCCAACTGTTAAGTTGAATTATATACATAAAAATTTAAATTCTGTGAATAAAAATATAGCAATAAAACTGATTTGAAGTGGAATTTTTGAAAGTGAATATAGTCAAAAAGTTGAGACACAAGGCACATGAAGGGTAGTGTTGTAAAGCCCCAAAACTGTGTTAGAGTGATAGACCGGAGTCACCAAAGTTGAATTTTGAACAAACCAACTGGATGCTCACCCCTACAAGAATTAATTGGTCTAATATAATATTATATTACACATTTGCACCAACTACCACGTGAGTACCTATGAGTCAAGGACAACGCTTCCTTATGTTTTGAAAGTCACGTAGATGGGACTTTAAATTTAACAATGCTAAAGAGTAATTATTTAAACACCACGTACTAATAAAAAATAGGTCCTAAAATATAAAACCTGTAAGAACAATACTAAAAAGATACTATTGGTCTTCAATATTGCAACTAATTATATGGATCTCGCATTATGGAGAACATACATGAGAATTACTTTTTGTTAATTATAGTACTTAATATTAGTAATGCGTAGATATTTTTTTATCTACAAATAGAATCAACTTTTATTTAATTGTGATGTTAATCAATACAGGTGGTGTCCTAAACCAATTTCCCTTATAGTTCTTTAGAGCTAATCAAGGGACAAGGGAAGAATTCAAAAATCTTCGTCAACTTGCATTAATATTTTTCTTCATTTTAGTCAACACGATTTGTCAATACCACTGAGTTGCAGATAATGACATAAGAAAGAATTAGTAAAAGGTTAACAAGCGTTCAAATGATTCAAACCTCTTTTTAAAGTATAACCCACCATTCATAATAAGTATAAGCCGCGAAAGGAAAACATATTAAGCTTTGAAGAGTCAAAACTCGATAGTTCAATCAATTGAGTTAACCTTTTTTTTTTTTTTTGCTAGTTATATATACATTATTCTTGTTGGGTGTGTAACTTCATTTATATTAATAATGGTATAAACTAAGTCGTGAATACCGTCCAGTAAGGACAAATTTTATCCTCCACCAAGACTGGATCTACAGCATGTATAAAATAATATAGATGGATAAAATGCAAGCGTCGAGACTAAAAAGAAAATAAATGCTTGACGCTACAAAACAAAGAGCTTAAACAAGGCTCTTTACAATGAGCCGTTGATTGACAAGCTCAATTGAGTAAGTCTAATTCTTTTCAAGTAGAAATATAAGCAATCCGACCTAGATACAAATTGTAACACCCGTATTTTTAACGGGCATAATTTTGTAAAATTTAATGAATAAAATGTGACTATTTAAAATTACTAAGTTGTTTATGATCATTTAAAAAAAATACCATTTTAGTATTTTCTTACCAAGTCTTCCTAAGAAACATTCAAAACTTACCAACACTTACTTCTACCAATCTTGTCTCCCTAAATTATTGCTCAATTATATAGACTTCTTCTCATTTTGCTAAAGGTATCCGAAGGGGACATTGAATTATTTTCCGTCAATTCATAGAAGACATGGAGATATTTCTCAACCACCTAATTAATTATTTCCTTATCTTCTTCTATAATTCACTCCAATTATCCCCTCAATTATGTTGGCATTATTTGCTAAAAGTCTTCATGGGAGACAAGATGATATTTTCCTTTAAGACTCTTTTGTTTCTTCTTACAACTTTTCCCCGTAAACATCTCATTCCTCTTAAGCATTTTGATATCTTTTTATTTAACTATCACCACCTTCTTCTCTAGTTCTCATTCTCTCCCTTCTCACTTCAAATTTCTAACTAAAGACATAGAGCACAAAGCTCTCTTTGTGGCCAAGACAATTATAATTCCCAACGATGATCGAGGCGGTTTTAAAGTTAATTCAAGCTTGATTGATAACCCAAACTTTGGTGCTTTTCAAAGAAGTTTTGAGGTAGGTTTTCTTTAATCTAAACTTAGTTTTTAGTATGCATTTTCTCCATGTTTAATGCATAAAAATACTTTAATGGCACTAGTAGACGGGTTTACACATAACTCACTTATGAATGTGATTATACGTTGTGCTTTAGTTTTAATTGTCCTTATGCATGCCTTAGGGTCAAGGATGTGTGGAGCTAACGTTAATTGATTCCAGGATTAAAAGATTGTTGATAAGCTTGAAAGGTAGGGATTCTATTACTCATTTTTGTGAGGTTTTTATAGAATTAAAATTGATTGTTTTGCCGCAATATATATATATCTATGTTGAACTGATATTATATGAGTATCACATATGAAACTATGACATGGACTCGTCTTGTATTGTACGGCGAGGAACATAATGAATTGACACATGTTATAAATTGAGAAGCATGGTTAGGAAAACTGACTCTATTAATAATGATTTAATATAGAGAAATGGTGAGACATGAAGAGGGCGGCGGTTACGTCCTTAGGCATGAATACCCAAAAAGGTAAAATAGGGGGAAGGTGATGACACTTCCTTGGGTTGAAAGTCCCAGAACACACTGTACAGGAATTGATTTGGTGAGGACTCGGGGCTTAATGTCCCCTCACCGGAACACCCTTGGAATGTTTATGGGGTGATCAAGTGCGCCCATTTGGGTTTCGATGAGTTGAGTGATACTCAATTTAACATGGATACCTAGGAACAATGATGATTGGTAATATTTGTATAAATGTGTAATTATGACACTTGGTAATGATTAACTACGGTATCCATAAGATGTGATCATAATAAACCTCATAATCTGGAATATGATGTAACCTACTAACCATGCAGTTTTTAATGTGGTAATGGATAAACCATAAGGTGAGTCATGATTTCCCTACTGGGCATGTCGATGCTCATCCCTATCATATCTTCATATCTCAGGTGGAACTCAGTGCAACATATTTGAAGAGGAATAAGCGAAAACAATCCTGCTGTTTTCGTGTTAGAAGACCCTGTTTAATTACAACTTATCTACAACATGTAAGAGTTGTATTATTTTTTTTTATGGCTGTGTTAAGTTATTTGGGAATTGTACTATGGTGATGATGACTGTAATTATATATATTTGGTGCTACACTAAAAACTGTGGTTTGTATTTAAAACGTTTATTTTTATTTTTCTTGTTGTTTAAAGACCCATGGGCATTGTTTAATTGATTTAAATAATATAAAATTTAAAATTATTTTTATTTATTTAAAACTGTTAACCCCCACATAGGGGTGTTACACAAATATAGCTGAACATAACTACATAACCCATTTACGTCAAACGGGTATACCATACTAAATAAGTCCGGAAATAAAAAAACCATAGCATACTAAACAAGTCCGGAAATAAAAAAACCATCTCTATTATTATAAATTAAATATAAACAAAACACAAAAACCATACACACGGAGGTGACAATATCACCGCTTTTTTTAAACAAACAAAAAACACACAGAGATAGTCAAGTTTGATGATACAAATCCACCGAGCTAGCCGCAATATCCCGTCCACGACTCTTTACACCGGTGGGGAAATTTGTTCCCCCACCACGACCCTTCTCCTCCCCCAACCCCAATTCCACCACAATCAGCCCATGGACCTACCTTCCTCCTGCCTCTTTCCTCGGAAGGCTTCCGTTTTTCACAGATCCGCCCAGATCTACCTCCTTCACAAAGAGAACAACTCACCTTACCGTCCCACCCCTCCGGCCTCTCTTCGCCCGTACCCCCATCGCATGCAAACGGCCGTGTTGTCCCTTTCGCGCCACCAACGCCACAGTTCCAGATCCAGGCCTGTCCACGCCAGCGGAAGTAGCAGCCCACCTTGCCACCTTCCCAACTCGGCTCCCCAAAACCTTAGTCCCTGCTACCAGAGATCAGCCATTCCTTCCCATTCCAAATGCCTGGAGCGCAACCAACCAACCAGAGCCCAACTTGTCTTCCATGCTCCACGACCAACGGACCTTCGGCTCCCCCTCTCAGGCCGAATTCATGGCAAACAGCCTAAGGCTAACGCCGGAATCTGGAGTCAAGAGGAGAGGGGGGCAGCTGACAGAAACGCGTCTTCCTAGCAGAGCAATAAACGAAAAGAGTGAAAGTTTTTCTCACAGCTTTTCACGTTCTTAACTTCTATTTTCTTCTGTGATTAGTTATGCCTACTTAATAAACAAATAAGATCAACAAAAGCAAATTACTGCTTGCGATTTGGTACTTGGTGTATGCACTCCGGCCTTTCTTAATTCTAAATCTGTTATACTTTCATCAAGTATTCCTCCGATAACACAACTTTTCTATTTTCTTTAACATAATAATCAAAAAGGGAACGCATGGATTAAGGAGATGGCGTATCACTAAATTAGAATAATTGATAATTATTCCCCAAGTTGATCGCATTTCTTGTTAATTAAATGAGCAAGGGTAACACGAAACTCAGAAAGTCGTATAACAGTAGCTTTCTTGTGGGAATTATGTATGAAAATCCAACAAAACACGCACACCTTCCACGAGAAAATAAACAATGACAAACACGGGTAGGGGGAACGAGGCAAATGCCTTAAAAAAAGTGTGGAAGTAAATAGTAAGGAAAATAAAGTATTATTTTTTACTTCAAAAATTTTACCACAGGCTATTTACTTCTTTTAAGTTAAAACTTAAAAAACACAACACGTGAGTGTTGGCTAATTTATTGTTATAAAATTTAAATTTGATATAATATTTATTATCTTTTAAGAATGTTTCTAATTACATAGTAATTATTTTAATGGTATCATACTTTACAATATATAATCACATAGTAATTACTTTAATGATATTATTTTAGGACATATGTAGAATATTTACAAACTTGAGACATGTTTTATGGACTATGTAAAAGAACGATTTTAACAATCAATTACAACTATGAACAGTGTAAAACACTCATATGTTATAATTTTCAAACCAAAACTGTTGGTTTCAACCATGTTTTCAAACGACCTATTAGTTCAATAAATATAGTTAGTCTGTTTATCTCATTAACCCGAAAAATACTATTTATTACAATTAAAAAAAAACCCAGCATGCTACTCGTACTATATTTTAAGTTTGTGCACTCCGTGTTGTTTATTGGGATACTTAAGAAAAGTAGTTCAAATCAATCGTTGAACTCAAATAATATAAAGTTCTCATATTTTATCATGTAAAACAAAAATGAGCTATAACATAAAGCTATTACATTTTACAGCGCTTTAAACCGAGATTGTCAAACACTAATAATGACGCTATGTTTTATGATTTAAAGCTTATCAGTATATCAATAAAAAAATTTCAAATTTGAATTTTCTTATCCCATTACAATTAATCTAAAACGTCCCTTAACCCAACCCAACGAAAAATACTGCAAACTATGCAGACTAGACCTAGAATTCAGACCTTTAAACTTAAAATATTAAAACCTCATTTCTCACGGATCATGTGAATCCATTTTAAAATTAAAAATTAAAAAAAATCATAACATAAAATTTAATGAAATATAATGCGTTTATAACCCAATTGAATTCGAGTCAACAACAATAGAAAATTACAATCATCATAGCAAATCAAATTCAATAAAACAAAAAAAAAAAAGTGGTCTTATCATTTATCAACATTATTTTGAAGTAATTTAACATCATCAATTTTTGAAGTAATCTTTGACTCGTGCAAAACGTGAGAAATAGTAAATAAGCTAAGCCACCCAAACAAATATGTGGTTAAGTGCATGAAGCTATTAATCTTGTAGCACGTAGATTAGTTAAATGAAAAGATAAATAACCCTTAAGATATTACATATAAAAAGTAAATATATTGAATTTAGTGGTTTGAAAAATTCTCACTTGCAAACCAACTCAAAATTTTTGAATTGAGTATCAAAGCAAAAATTCTACCAATCCAACCCAACCCATGCCAATTGGTTTGGATAAAGAAAGATTGATGGACTTTGGTGAATAACTTGGGGAAATTCTATTTACACCCCAAATATTCCCAAAGGTAGCAACATAAAATTTAAATATTAAAATTTAAAATTATCTGCTTTTAATGTCATAATCTATTATACTCCTCAAATACTCTTACTACACCCCAACAATTAAACAAAAAGGCAGATTTTGACGAAAGGGCAAAAAAAAATCCTAATTGGAGGAATAACCTTTTTTTTTTTTTTTTGCAGAAAAAAACACGTTTTTTTAGACAGTTAAACTGTTCCAGTTTTTTTCAGAAAAAAAACGAAAATAACTGTAACGAGAAGAGGAATCTCAACAGAGTGAAAAGAAAAAAACTGCAACCGTTTTGATGTCTAAAAAGCATTTTTTTGTGCCAAAAACTGTCCAAAAAAATGGACCATTTATCAAAAAAAAATTCCCCAAGAGGCCCTTTTTAAAAATCTCCCCAAGAAAAAACACAGAGACCCTAGGGGGAAAAAACTTTCGTTTTTGCTCTGCTCTACGTGATTGTTCCAGTTTATGCTTTGGCAGTTCCGACCAGCCAATTTTGCACAGTTAGGGATTGTACTTTCTCCAGAAGAGGATGATCATCATGTACGTTGTTTTATGCCGACGTTTGAGGAGGGGTTTAGCATTTTAGGAGAGAAGGAAGATAGAGGGGGAAAAAGAAGAGTCAATCTTCATCTTTCTCTAATCTATCTATGAATTTTGGAGATTGGGATTAACGTTTTCATGCAAAGTAAGGAGAGAAGAATCCCATTACTCTCAAATTTGTTGATGGTATTTTATCAATGAAGAAAAATATTGTTGGTGGTTTTTTTTTTAAAAAAAGTTGTTGGTCGTGTTTTATCAAAAAAAATTGTTGGTGTGTACGTGAGGATATTTGAAGAATATAATGAATTATAACATTGAAAGTAAATAATTTCAAAATTTAAATTTAATATATTTATTTTGGGATGTCTTTTAGGAATTCATTGGGTGTAACTAGAATTTCCCATAACCTTGTACATGGTTTAGGTCTCTGCCCTTCTCTCACGAAAAGAATTGAAGGTTTGTCCTTGTTTCAAGCCCAACTTGATTTTTTTTTTTTTTTTTGAGAAATTATATGTTATGCCAACACTTTTAAAAACTTTGTTTATACATGTCACATTACTACTCATATTATATGTTTAAGTTGTATCAAATTAAAACTTTTGTGGTACTTTTTTTAAGTCCGTTTTTCCTATATACCCTTTTTAGCTAAAATTTAGACAATTTTTTCACAAAAGTGGTAGTTTGGAATTTAACCTTACAAAAATCATATTCCACAAAATCACTCATTGTTTGCTAATACGTGACCAAATAGATTAACTGTTATTTGAAAAAGTGTAGAGCATGAAAAATATATGAGAATGTAGTTGAAATACATGACATTTTAAAAATTAAAATTACATCATAATTATTAAATATTATAATAAAATTCATGTATTATATTACAAAATTATGTAGTAAATCCTTATTAATTTTAATTTTTTATTTAGAAAATATTTCAAATTTTTGTTATAATTCAATAGTCCTTGAAAAAAAAACCTCACAAGTAAATTTACTACAGGCGTAATTTCTCAATAGACTTGGATTGATTTGTCTGAGTGGACCTAATTAAAATCCCATTTTGAGATACGGGGTAAATCAGGTCGTTGAGTTCCCAATATGTATGTATGTATGTATGTATATCATTGCCTAAAAAAATAAGAGGGCTTATTTCATATCAGTTATGAGGGCATCAATTAATGTTAACGCTTAAATAAAACCTCACTTTTCAATGGTTGAAATGTATAATTGCAGTTAATACACGAATGTAAGACGATTTTAACTAAATGATTAAAAGACCCTTAAAAAGAAAAAAAAAACATAATCTTAAAAATCCAAAAATTAAAAAAAAATTAAAACTAAAACAATCCCCTGTTTTATGTTTGTTTTTAAATTTCTAAATGTATTCTCTCCTTGAAACATTTCCATCATTTTACTTTTTTTTTTCCTATGGTTAGAAATTAAATTTAGGAGCCACAGTTCCAATCGCAGTTTGCAGTTAAAACTAATTTTGTTATAATATTGTTTCCTTATTAAATATAAATTATTATAATATTTTCAGTACTAACTGAGTTCTCAAATACTCTAAAAGTTTTCATTAATTTTTCAATAGTTAGATATATGAAAATTCACATAAGAAATTTAAAATGTACAATACAAATAAGGCATTCAGGAACTCAATTTGAACTAATGGTTTAAGAGCTCAAACATTATAGCAATTAAAATTATATGCATGAAAACATTGTAGTAAAATTGGTTTAAACTGCAAACTGTTTTTTGAACCGTGGGTCCAAACACCCTAAAAATTGCCTCTAGCCATAAATTAGAACGTTAAAAATAATCCAACAAAGCCTACGTCAAAAAGATAGTTCCTAATTAAAAACATGATTCCAGCCAAAAACAATAAGTAAATACTACTAAGAACTGCACCAAACAAAAAAAAAAAAAGAAACAAACAATGCGGAAAGCAGAGGGAAGAATAAAGAGAAACAAAAAAAGAATGATTTGATTGAGATGATGATTATGTCTGACCATTATATGCATACAAATTCCAAGAGGAGACACGTATGTATATAAGGCAACCAGCAAAACCACAAAACGCTCCACAACGTAAAAATGGAAATTCTATGTAAATAAAGCAAGAATCAAAATCCTATTCCTGGGCAATCAACAAAACAGCATTACGATGTTCAAATTTTAAAATTACTAGTAAACTCAGCAGCAGAAGAGGGATAGTAGCCATTTATGAAACAGAAATCAAGAATAGAGAATCAGTTAACGATTTAACAGAAACAGATGATAAAACGGCAAAAAAACATGTTATTCCCCGAGTTATATCGTCTGTCCAAGTTTGGTGTCCCACAAAAGACAGGTGATCTAAATCCAACATCACCAAATAAATACTAGCCTAACTGGTCTGGTACATTTCCTAAAATTAGCACAGCAGGACTCTAAACATGAAACAAAAAGGCCGATCAAAAAATATGGTAGCTCGATCCAAGTGTGCATCTTTCTCAAACTTATTAGCAAGCCGAAAATTGCATGTAAGAGGTTAGGAAATGCAAAAGATATCCTACTGAAATTGCATAATGACAACAAAGAACTCACAGCTGATAAATAAAAACAAAAACAAAGTAAAACGTTTCTTGCAACAAAGAGATCATAGCATTTGTCAACAGATGCTACTCATTGGTAATAATCTCTAGAAACGTTCATAATCTCTGTATGATACAAAATGTTCGCAACTATATACAAATGGCTAGGTAAATGTAACACCATTTATGCAAAGCGAGTCCAAGTAATTCAATCACGTTCTAGATGCGAAAAGTTCACAGAGGTAACACAGCTCGGATCAGACGGTGAAGCAAAATTACTTCAGTAACAAGTATATAAAAGAGAAAAGAACAAGTTGGCACCAAATATTTCAATAGTACCAGCAAGTGCAACTCAGACTTTAGGGATCGAGCAGTTCCTTCCATCCCCTGCTTTTCTTCCATCTCCCATTTCACAGCGTTCTTACATTGCTATGGCCCATTTGCACCACAGCAGAACAATCAAAATTCTCAAAAAACTGAAACTTAAAAGCTTAAACCTCTCGAGAGAAATTTATAAATGCACAAGAAATGAGAACATGACAGAACAAGTAATGCTTTCACACTACCAAAGGGTGGACTGAGATTAAATTTGCGTATTCTGCATATAAGCAACTCAGACTAAGTTTACAACATCTTAGATCATTCAATAGGTAAAAAGCACAAATTTTTCCTCATTTATGATCACACCATAAACCTGTTCAAGAATTTCTCAAGCACTGACATGTACTTGTTTGGCACGAGTACATGACTCACCACTAACATGTCAAATCTGTTACAATGACAATAAATTCCTAAAAAAGCACTTCAACAAGCAAACCACAAGGAATTCTTCATACCCCACAGCTAGAATTTGAAATTTCTGGGAGATTCTTCAGAGCCCAATTTCTCCCCTTGAGAAATTCACACACTATATTTCCAGTTTGATATAATGTAATATATAAGTAAGCTTTAGAGATAACAGAATTATCAAATAACAAGTTCCGACCAAAACATATTTCCTCAAAATTATACCACCAAAGACGAAACCAGGAATTTGAAAAAGAAAGCCAAATTAGAAAAAATGCAGTGCGTTACGACAACAATCAATTTAAATCGCGAAACCCTAGAACAGTTTATGCGAAAGTTTTGTTATATAGGCATGATCGAAAAAATCCAGGAGTGATACAAATAGATCTCGGTACAAAGCTCTAAAACATAGCAGGAACCCTAATGTACCATCACCATCATATGAAGCTAAAGAAAAATCCCTAGAAAGATAAGATCAAGACGCTTCACTCTTAACTTTCTGATCATCAGAAGCAGGATCGGCCGTCTCGGGCTGCGAGGCGCCATCGGAAGCGGCGGAAGCGGAGTTGTTCCTGGCCTTGACGGTGTCGAGCATTCGCTTGCTGATCTCCTTGGAGTAGACCTGGAGGATCTGGATGCCGTCGTCCTCGGAGGCGGCGGAGCTTGCGGCGGTGGAGAAGGCCTCCTCCTCAATGAGGCGGGCGGCGGCGGAGGCCTCGTCCTGGGGAAGAGTGCCGTAGCGGTTGGAGAGGACGGACGGGGTAGAGAGAGTCTCGATGAGGCGGTTGACGACGGCGTCGCGAGTGCGCTGAGCCGGCGGCCAAATGCTGAAGCTCAGCTGGCTGGGCTTGTTGTTGGTGGCGGCGGCCGTGTCCTGGTGGTGGTTGTCCGTGGACGGAGCTTCCATGGCCGAGTCTTGCTCCGACTGCGACGATGGGGGTGTGATTGTGGCGCTCTCTGGCTCGGACATTATTAGAAGGGCGAGCAAATTTTTCGATTGATTTGGTGAAGTGGGCAGAAGGAGACTAAATTAAAAATTTTCTTTTATTTTTGGGATAGGAAAAAGGAAAAACAATAAAAAGTGAGGTTAATGAGATAATTAATTTAATTATGTTTATTAAATTAATATATAATTTTAATTTATAAAAATTTTATAAATATTTTATAATAATATTATTAAAATTATTTATATGTAATTATATAATCTAATATATAATATTATTAAAATAATTATTATATTATTAAAGATATTTTTAAAATATTTTAAATATTATATTAAATTTTAATTGTATAACAATAATTTAGATACATTTTATAATTTAAAAAAAAAAAGTAAAAAGTTGCGTCCTGTGGATTAGGGGTAAACAACGGGCGGGTAGGCGGTTTTTGGGCAGGTGCGGGACGGTTTTTTTTAAGTGGCGGGTTGGCGATTAACCAACCCACAAACCGCCCATGGAGTGGCGGGCGGTTTCGGTTTGGGGGCGGGCGGGTTGGGCGGGTTGGGTCTACACTAATATACAATATAATTTTTTGAGCTCTTTTTTATTAAAAAAAAGTGAAGAAAATTTGTAGAAAATATAAGACGATAATGTATGAAGCATTCTCAACAACAACCAAGTTTGACGCCTAAAGACAATAACCATATTCACAACAAATTAAGAAACATAATCATTCATTGCAACAAGAAACATCAACTATATATGAAGTGATGAACAAAGTCAAGAATTCTTGTTTTTCCATAAAACCTGTTCATTGGGTTCGAAAATAACAGGATACTACAGATGAAATGATGAACAAAGTCAAATGTTCTTTTTCTTTTTAAAGAATGAGGAGTGGGAGAGGTTTAGATTAAGTTTTTTTTTTTTTTTTTTTTTTTAAGAATTAGGCGGGCGGGTTCGGGTTGAACCCGCCCCCTAAAATTTAAAACCGTACCCGCCGCCAACATATATAGACGGGCGGGTTGAACCCGCCAATGGACGGGTTGAACCCGTAGAGTCCTTTTTTCGGGCGGCCGGCGGTTGCAGGGCGGTTTTTGTTCACCCCGAATGTGGATTGTAGAGTGAGACAGTGCAGTAATGAAGCGGGGCCCAAGTCACAGGTGAGAGAATGGGTTAGCGTAGAAGTTAATCCGACGGGTGTCAATGGTTCGGTTTTTTTTATTTTTATTTTTTTTTTGGTTTTGTAGATCGAAGTGTGTTGGAATTAAATTTGTTTAAACCAAACCCCTTCGTTTTAGCTTTTATTACAAATATGTCCTCTCTGTTTAATATGTAACCTTGTTATTTCTAAAAAGCACAAAAAAAAAAAACAATGAAGGTATGCTCTACTTTCTTCTTAGCAATTTATTATTACTTTTTTTTTTCAGATAATCTATAAATATGATTTTTTTTATCATTTCGTTTTGTAACATATTAACAACTGTTTTCGAGCAAAATATATACATATGACTTGCAACCAAAACTATACATATGAGCTAAGCAAATACGAATTCTTTAGTTTATATATGCAAATAAAGCGTTTTATGTAACGGTCATTTACAATGTTTATTCAAAAAAAACCATATATCAATTAGAAATAATCGCCACATGTAACGTTATTCATGTGTGTGTGTATGTTTCTTTTAAAAAATAGTTCTCTCCTACTTTAAAAGTAATCAGGTAATAAATTTCAAAATAAACCTCTTTAGTAATGGAAGGATGGGGTGGCAAAGTTGTAATAAAATGAAAAAAAGTGGTTCATAATTATGCTTTATTTTTATTAAAAAGTATGATGAAGAGAGTCTAAAGAGTGAAAAAGTAATTGACAAAGGGAATAACCAAAGCATTTTTGTAAAAAAAATCAAAACAATGTCCTTTAAATTGCTACTCAATTGACATTTGATGCATAGTTAAAGTATTAATTTAGAGAAAAATTTGAACATAAGTTGTATTTAGATGAGTGTTGACAACAGTGAAACATGAAAAATTAGTTAATTAAAAATAAATATTAAATAAGTAAACAAAGTTATTTGATTAAAAAACTAAATATGAAATAATAGTTTTAAATTATAAACATATAGGAATAAAATTACTATTTAATATTTGAAATATTAAAATGAAAGGTAGTTGAGATATGAATTGGGTTGTTGAGTTATGAAATGAGGGGCATTTGAGTTTGAATTGTCAGTTTATTTTTGAATAAACGCAAGTTAAATGTATCACTGGAATGAACCTAGGGGTTAAGATAGGGGTCAAGGGTTAGGGACCTGGCATCAAATCCTGGCCAGAGTGGGGTATTTTGCAAGGAAAAAAACAGAATTCAAAGTATGATAGCTACCGAGCCAAATTGGACTAAAGCAATAAACCAAATATACCAAAATTGCTTTTTTTAAAAAATAAAATATTGTTCTTCTTTTTGCTCAGGGATTGGGCATACTATGTACTTATTTGCTCTAAAATATTGAGGCACAACATTGACGTTGAGCATGTAGACATAGAAGCCTCTCATTGAGAATT
Organism: Artocarpus heterophyllus; assembly: GCA_025403435.1. Taxonomy (NCBI): domain Eukaryota; kingdom Viridiplantae; phylum Streptophyta; class Magnoliopsida; order Rosales; family Moraceae; genus Artocarpus; species Artocarpus heterophyllus. Next base: position 82,779 of record JAJQZP010000400.1, read on the forward strand.
TTAATTGAAATATGTTACTGCTTTATTGTCCCAAGACTAGGGATGGGCAGGTTTTCACATCGTTGACTTGAGGTCCCTAGAGTACTTTGTTTATGCGATTAGTTACTTTTTCTTGATTAAATAAATAATTAATGCACTTATATAAGATTTTAAAACAAAAATAGAGTCTAGAACCTTTAAATCCGTCCACATCACGCAACCCATTACAGGTTAAAACTTTAACACATCTAAAATGTGCTCTTTACAGGATCGCTACAATCTAATGTTTGGATTGATTTATGCTGCCACAGCCACATGATCGTACTATAATTAGAATAACGAAAGTACTCTTAAAATACCAATCATGATACATATGTTATCAGATAGAATCCGTCGAGATACTAGTTACCGACCGGAAACTGTTGAGTTACTGAGCAGTAACCACGGAGTTACTAACAGGCACAGCTCGAATCTGCAGAAAACCGCCATGACGGGCAATAGCCAATTTAAAGAAAGAAAAAAAATAAAAAAGACATAAGAAAAAGACACAAAACCCATCAAAACTACACATAAATTATAAAATCTAAACATAACACATATTAAGGAAATCTAAACAACTTAAAAAGCTCAACTAAAGAGATCATAATCTAAACTGCGCAGGAGAGATCTTCCTCGCTAGGACATCTAAGGTTTTTTCACTCCGGTGTCGAGATTGCCAACTCGTTGATGATGCTGCATGATTTCTGTTGCAGTGTCTCAAATCTCGTGATGGAGAGGCTTAGATCGACAGTGAAATCACAAAGAAAATCGACAACAACCGTGGCGCTACAAACTTCATCGCTGGGGAGTAAAGAGGCCTTAGCAATGGTGTCGGGGTTGCAGCGACGAGGTGGTGTCACGTTGTAGTGGCGTCTGGGTGCACATCGGCATTGTTTGGAAGGCAAATGTGGTAGATCGGTTACAAAGTTTGGGTGCAAAGAAGAGAGAGAAGGTGAGATGTTGCAGATGGAAAAGAAATCGGCGGCTGAGTACTAGAGAGAGGGGAAGAAAGCGGGATGAAGCAAGAAGAAAGTTTTAAAAAAAGAAATAAAAACCCAATGTTATTTTAGTCAATATGGCATTTCATATATTTAAGAAAGGTGGCTTCAAATGCAATGGTTTTTATCGGGGGCACCAATCGATCCACGGGTTGAACTCGTGGCATACAGCCTATCTTGTTTAAAATCGGATTTTCGCCACTTTATTTAAGGCATGTCCATACAAATAAATAGTTTTGTGTGTAAAATTGTCATCTCTACTCAAGACTATACGATTAAATTCAGTTGGATTTTGAGATTATAGATCCTTTTTGTTTAAGGAGTTGGCTTTCTCATGGCCACTGTGGACTGAGGTCTTTTTGTTTTCAATAGATACTTTTTATGAATAAGGAAGGAAAAAAAAAAGAATATGGGGCTTACAATAATATAAGGATCATTTTCTATTAGTTGGAAACAATTTTAAAGGACGTTAGTGGTTTTTAATAACGTCCATTGATAGTGAGCCTCGTGTATTATTTGCACTGCTCAGCACCAATAAATCTCAACTATTTTTCATAAGTCCAGGTGTTTAACACCTGTCCTAAAATTTTTTTACAATTTATGAAACAACATCAAACATCCCTTTACAATTTATGAATAGATTTTTTTTTACCATTAAAAAGCTTATGTACAATTCGAGTAGTTTGGTAAATGGATTCGAATTAGTGTTTTGATTTGAGTTAGTGTGATTTGAATTAGGATTTGAGTTAGTGATTTGAATTATTATCCGAATTGATGTTTAGATGTGCATTTAAGTTTTAATCTGAGTATAGAATAAAATTGAAATTTGTGTTTGAAAAGATAGTGAAAATAGTTTTTAATTTATCAACAAATCTAATAAAATCTTAATGTTAATGATCCTAAAAAATATGCAATATGGATCTTAATTTATTCCTCTCTTCACTAGAAACACAATAAAAAAAGAATCATCTCAATTAGATAACAAATGAAGAAGTTGTGATTTTTTTTTCTTCAAATATAAGAGAGAATTTTAGTTTTTACAGAGATATCCGAGTATCAAATTTTGGGTCCGTTTGGTTCGAGTATTTGAATAGAATATTTGAATGAAGATTTAAATTTTTGTGAGAGAAAATACTGTAGCTAAATGATTCGAACCGTGATTAGAGTATCGAAACAAACGGGCTCAAAGTTTAGGGGAGTCAAAATTCTGAAAACTTATATTCTTGATACTCAAAAGATTCAAATTTTGGGGAAACAAACATATATCCAAAGGATTCTTAATACTTGAATTTAAATTTGAGTCTAAAAAATCCAAAGAGTTCTCCAAACAAACGAAATCGTGTTATCGGCAACCATTTCAATATTGAAGGTAGTCCATTGTGAAATTAGAAGTATCCTACCATGTTATTTGATCTAGTCCACCATGCTTCCAAAAACAAGAGATGAAAAAAAAAAAAAAAAAAAAACGTAGAGAGGGTTACAGAGCTTAGCACAACCAGATGTGATAAGATCGGGACCATGACGACGTAGTTAGAAGGCGGGGACATGCTTTTCTCGCGCATGCAATCTAATAGGTGGACTAATTGATTAAAGATTAAACTTAAGAATGCCATACGAGCTAAAAATTTTCAAAGTACTTTAAATTAGCAAGCTTTTCAAACCAAAAAAATAAAGAAATTATTGAAAATCGATAAGTCTCTCTTTATCCAGTTTGTGCAATTAGACATGAGCCATTAGGCTTTGACTTTGAGCAGGTTCCATGCCTCCATCCGTTAAATGATTTTTAGTTTAAGAAAAATTCCTTGAAAAGGAATAAAACAATCAATTTATAAATTTGTTGAGATTGAGCGTTCTGAATCAGAGTGAGAAAAAGAAAATCATCCCTGAGCTATATTCTATATTTCAAAACATTTGCTAAACCACATTTTAGGGATTGATTATTTAATCGTTAGTGGAATTTTTTGTTTATAACAAATTAGTAACCATTCTTTTGGGGTATATAATTACTTTTGTAAGATTAAACAAGCTGTCTTTCAAAGACGGAAAAATGGGAACAAGTTTGCAAAGGCTGATAATCATTTTTTTCCCCTGCGTCAAACAGTAGGAGCAGGCACAATAACAATTCTCAAATTTGAAAAAGGGAGTCAATCAGGAAATGGCGAGGACTACAAACAGCTTCAAGAGGCCTACTCTTGGAGAGTGCAATTCCAAGGTCTTGGCTCATGTCCACCAACTCCTCCCCGACTCTATCCCAATCAAAGCAATGAACAAGCGTTCTGACCGCCAATGAAACAGTCCGGATTCCCATTCCTGCTCCAGGACAAGTCCTTCTCCCGAGTCCGAATGGAATGAATCTGAATTTGAACCCTTCACTTTCACTCTCACTCATGTAAGGTTCAAAGCTCTCTGGCTTTAACGTGTTTGGCTCATCCCACACCTTGGGATCCCTGTCAATGGTCCAAGCATTTACAGCAAAGTAGTGCCTTGAGCTATGCTGCATCCCCCTACAGTGCAATCTTCTGAAGAAAAATGTAGGAGCAAAAGAGGTGCTATGGGATATAATGTAAGAGTCTCGTTGATGACGCAGCAAAGATATGGAAGCTTTGGAAGATCCAAATCCTTAAGCATTCGACCGTGTCCAACGTTGCTGTCAATCTTGTTTCGAAGCTTTTGCAGTGCTTGTGATGGTTTAGGAGAAGTGACATGCACCACTCCATGGTGTTTGCGGATGTGTCAGTTCCAGCAACGAACATTATCTGACTTAGCACAGTAGCACAATATTTTTTGCTTTATATGTGACAAAAATTTTAGGATCAAGACTATAAGAATTCTTATACAGATCAAGTTAAAGAAAAAGTAGTGCCTTGGTTTTTTGAAAATTTGCAGTACCAAGCGGGTTTCGTTGTTGAGAAGTTAAAATATAGATGCATGCTTGAGATTGATAAATGAATCTATGAGAGTTTTCTCTCTGTGTTTTTTTTTTTTTTTTCAACTAACGGACAACTTTAACCCCTTTTTCATTCCAAGTAAAACATAACTAGACTGAATTTCTAAAACAAAGATAGGATGTTTGATTAGATTCAACCTTAATAAATGTCAGGGAAAAAAAACAAAGAGAAAAAGTACCTGAAGGTTTTAACAAGGAAAAATACAAATTAATGAACTTCTTACGAAAGGAATACCCTTAATAACATCCTGTGAGTAGAATTCAGGTTCTGATTCTTGAACTGCCAACAGCCTATGAACTAATTTCGTCCCATCTTTCTTGGAACTGATTTTCTTGCGGCGAATCTTCTCTACCAAACTCCTTAAGAACTCATCTCTATTATTATGCAACCTTATTATGCTCTTCTCCAAACTTATATAACAAAACAACCTCAAAATGGGAATGAAATTGCACATATTCGTCAGTGAGAAAGCCGGAAAGAACGAATCCCTCACCTCTTTGAGACGCTGTTTCCCCACAGGGGCACTTGAAATTTCCTCTCCGAACGACTGTTCCCGAACACAAAGTCTCGCCGTGACATTGAGCGTCAAGAGAAAGGATAGATAATTCAAATTACCTCTGTAAGGGCAAATTAGAGAAAAGATTTTTATGAGAAATTAAGAATTACAAGAGTTGCGTAAAAAATGTTCAAAAACAAAAATTACAGGAGAAGAATATTTTGGTAGACTATTAATTAGGGACACATTTGTAAAAATTACTTAATAGCAGTGGTGGAACCAAGAAAATTTTCCGGTGCAAAGCAAAATTTTTTAAGTAAAATATATTATTACTATTTCAATAGAGTTTAATTCAATTTTGAAATTTAAGATTCATGAAATTATGAATTCATATGATATTGTAGTTGAATTGTTGTTTATTTAGTATTTTAAAATTGAAATATAATAGATTTTTTGAGAACCTTTATTTAAACTAAAATTTTTGGTTCAAACTAAGATTTATAGTGTTTTTCTTACAAATTTTAAATTACTACAGTATTTTTTTTGTTCAAGCCAATATTCCTAAATGCTCCAAAGATTCAAAAGATAAAATTTAAGAATATTTTAAAACTTTTCTCAAAGTTTTAATATAAATATTATAAAAAAAAAGTTTTGATGGAGACAAAATAAAAAGAAAAATGAAAAAAATATTAAGTTTATATAAGTAAGAACGGTCCCAGTAATGGAAAATAAATTCTCCCCATCCCTTCATCAACAATAACCATAATCAATTTTTATTATTACGTCAAACAACTACCAGACAATTATATATCATGATCCTTTCCTTCATACAGGATACAGCCCCTCTTATCTAATTTCCTAATTGTGTTCCTTTGCCTTCTTCTATTTCTACTAGACAGACCCCAAAAGTCTACGTCCTCTTTCTTTTCAGCGGACAACCCACCCCGACAACCTCGCTAGGGGGCGGGGCCTAGTTAGATCGCGCAAAGTCTCAACACTTACAGATTTTTTTTTTTTTATTATTATTATTATTAAGGTTAGACACTAGTAACTAGTCACAATAATTTAAATTTTTAAATATTCAAAACATGCAATTACTTATGTCGCAAAAATCTTCAAAAATGTGAAGGATTATTAATATTAATGACCTTTAAATTTTAAGATCTTTTTTATTTTGTCCTTTAAACTTTAAAAATCATCACTTTATCCATAAACTTTCAAAACTCTTCACTTTGCCTCTTGAATTTTAAAAATCACCATTTTGTCATTGTTTCAAAGGTCCTCATTTGTATCCTCTTTTTTTATTTTCTATTCAAATAGATAGAATTAAAGCTCACTTGATTCATAAATGGGTGACCTATAAATATAAAATAAGATTTTATTACTCAGGTTTTGTTTCAAGTTTATACTCTCATTTAGTATTTTTTTTTAATATGCTCTCATTTAAGAAGGGTCTGTAAGCATATTTATTCTCGATATCGTTCACCACTATCTCATATTTATTCTTGATATTGTTCGTCACTATCTCCTCATCTTTAACGCTGATTCATTTTCTTTAGTATTCAAATCAGATATTGGCAACTAATATCAAGCTATTAAATGAGTTATGTATTAAAAATAAAAAGAAATGTGCAAACAAACCCTTCATAAATGAGAGTTCATATAAAAAAAAGTGTCAAATGAGAGTGTGAACGTAAAACAAAACTTAAGAGTGATGAAATCTTATTTTTGCCCTTACAAGTGATCAATGTGCGAATCACGTAGACTTAATTCTGTCCATTTGAATAGAAAATCTGAAAATAAGAGATAAATAGAGAAGTTTGAAACAAGGACAAAATAATAATTTAAAAAACTCATGGATAAAATGAGAAATTTTAAAAATTTAAGAAATAAAATGACGCTTTTAAAATTTAACAAACAAAATAAAAAAGATCATACGTTATTAACCCAAATGTTAACAACCTGGAGAGTGTCTTTTCGGCAAGAAGATACCCTCGAATATCACGGGTTCTCTTCCAGCCTGGCCCTTCTTGGTAATCCATTTATTTTATGGCTGGATATTGTTTTTCCGCAGGCTTCTGGTCAATATACAATAATGCTCGTAATAATTGGTAACTCATCCTATTCATTTTTCTGCTTCTCACCTCAAGAAGTCCATATTTACCGCAAATACGGCTAACATACCACAGAAACAACAAACAAATATGCATGGATGCCTTATATCACAGTGTTAGTACAGTGGAACCATATTCATCCTTGTAAAATTACTAAATTTATTCATCCGAGATATCGGGGACGGAGGGAGGTATTAGTGAGCATGCCTCCACTGGTATTATTGAAATTTTAGCTTTACCCTTTAGGATCCGTTTGGTTTATGTTCTCTTTAGACTTAATAAACTCAAATATAGATTTAAGTATCAAGAATTCTTTGGATACGTGTTTGTTTTCTTAAAATTCGAATCAAATGAGCATCAATAATCTAAGTTTTGAGAGTTCTGACCCTCCTCTAAACTTTTAATTCTCGGATATCTTTGCTATAGTAAAAGCTAAAATTCTCTCTCTTATATTTGAGAAAAAAATCATAACTTCTTCATTTAATATCCAATTGATATATTTTTTTATTATATTTTTAGTAAAAAGATGAATAAATTAATATCCATATTGCATATTTTTGAGGATCATAGATATTAAGATTTTATTAGATTTGTTAATAAATTAAAAACTATTTTTACTACCTCTCCAAACATAAATTTCAATTTTATTTTATACTCAAATTAAAACTTAAATGCACATCTCAATCAATTCGGATAACAATTCAAATCACTAATTCAAATCCTAATTCAAATCGCACAACTCAAATCAAATTACTGATTCGAATCCATTTACTAAACAGACCCTTAATTTTTCTATAAAATTTTAATTCTCTTTTAATTTCAGTTGTAACTGTATCTTTATTAAATAGTTAAAATATATAATTATGTTCATATTTAAAAAAAATTATCTATAATATTATTTTGTAGGGCTGAAAATACTTTCTTGCTCAGCAGTGAAGTGATGCCTAATATAATGCATATATATATATGGTACTTTTCTATTTAAAAAGACAATGCGTTCCTTTCAATATTTCGTCAGTATCTGGCTTACCGACTTGGGGAAAAAATAATATAATACCATCGGGAATTAGTATTTAAATTAATGTACCAACCCATGCTTAAAAAAGGTGTTTGGTGTACAGTGGTTTTACACAATTAATTTAGTTAGTTATGAACAATGTAAAATTTTTATATGCTACAATAAAAACAGTTTTAATTAAGAGTTTTTACTATCATACTAAACACCTTAAAAATCACTGAGCCACTTAAAACGTTACCCTGTCTTTCCCTTCTTACACGTGGGCATTTTGACCTCACATGAACTTAGCTCAAGTTCTCCATGATTAAGAAGTTTTAGTAATATTTTATAACACCGTTAAGTACGTTGAAATCGAGAGTTTAACCGAAAACAATACAACATTGAAGAGAAAAAACATTATTAAAAACTTAATTGGAACCATAAACTTTGGCTCCAAACGGCCTATATATGACACAGTTTACAAGTTCAAGTGACGATATATATTCTATATACAGTACAAATTTATGTTTATTCGAGCTCGATCAGAGCTTATATCAGAAGCGTGCAAACGAATAAAACCACGTTAATGAGACGTGAGAGGATCTTACATATCTATCAGTGACGATATCAGAATATTGATATTTCCATAAAGCCTGGTGCCACCAATCTGTATGGGTTAAACTGTGAAAGCATAGAACCCTAGAAGGAAATGACGATACTCGAGCCCTAAGGAAGAACAAACTCCAAAAATGGGGAAAAAAAAAAGAAAAAAAAATGTAGAAAACTAATTAATACCTACGAAACTGTTATCTCGCTTAAATATATGTTTTATTTGCGTATGTTTTTCGTATCAGAACTACAGAACAGCCAGCTAGCTTGCTAGCAAAACAGTCTTTAAAGAGAAAAAGTACTTAATCTGAACAAATATAAAATATCACACCAACGAGTTTTGAAGGAAAACTAAAATTAACTTGCGAAACCAAAAAAAAACAAAAAAATGGTTGCCGCCATATGGACACCATGAAATTTCCCAAACTGATCTCTTCACCCTTTGAAAACTTTCATGAACTTTTTTCTATTCTGTTCTGAAAACAACAACTTTAAAAAAATTTAAAAAAAATAAAAAACCTTACAAATCGTTAACGATTGTGAAGGGGGTCAGCGGCGTTTGGAACTTTCCTCTTGCTCGAAAACAAAGCGTCAATTGGTGAGTGCCTCAGGCTTCTTTTAAGCTGCTTCTCATGCATATTTGGTGGCTGCCTGTGCAAGCGAACGACGTCGTTGACCGTTAAGCTCGCTTGCTCTTTTTCTCCGCAGACCAACAACGAGAGGAGCAAAAGGAATAACAGTTTCCGCAACAACCCCCCTTGCCGAATCTGATAAAGAAGAAGCATTTTGTGGGGCGAGCAAAGACAAAGAATAAATGATCAGACAGAAACGAGAGATCTTTATTATGGTTTGTGGAAAGCAGAAAATAATGGTATATCAATAAGAGAGGTAAGGATGAGAAAGAAGAAGAAAAAGAAGTTCCATTAGAAAGGCACTGAAGGTAAAAAGGCAGATAGCATTGTTTAGCAGCGTGGAAAAATATGTGAAAAAGGTGTTTGGTTATCGAGTACAGCCTGTAAACTGGGGTCGCTTCTACCGAGTCATGAGCAGACATTTTTTACTCTTACTTTTTCATTCGTAATTTTGTCAAGGTGATTGAAAAATATAGCTAGGGCCAATTTTTTTTATTCTTATATAAAAATTTTATTTTATAGTAATTTTTTTATTATAATTTATAAAAATTTTATACTGTTTGATAATTAAAAATTGATTATAATCATATTTACTAAATATCTGTTATACCTAGGCTGTTAGCACTAATAGAATTAATAAGAGCTTTTGAAAGAAAGATACTCACTTCTCAATTGCATATATAGTAATTAAAATTCTTATAATAATGTTTTCATTGAACTCCTTTTTTTTTAGAAGGACAAAATAGTCTTTGATGTTGTTATAAAAACTTTAAAAAACTACAACATTTTCTATTAAATGTAACTATTTTTAAAAAAATTTCCCTTATCATGATATTAAAATATGATTATTTTTGTAAAATTTTAGAAGTTATTCGTTAATTTTTAACTTGGGAAGCTAGATTATGCAACAGAAATCAATATTTCAGGCGCAATTTGTCAAAAAGTTTTGGAGACCAAAAGGCCACAACAATCATAATTCAAAACTCGCAATGCTGTATTATATCATAGGTCGTGCTACACGAGAGCCTTTTTTGTCCCTTTCTCGCTTTCAGTCCCTGAAACAAGGGTCACTCAAGTCTAATTAATTTATGACATAAACGACCTTGGCTCTTGTGCTTTTTTCTTTGTATGGGTGGTGCTTGTCGGCTTTGGAAGGTAGTCAAGTTTCGCTTTATAGGTTCTTTTAAGCTGCTGAGGGTTTATTGAAGTGGGTTTGAGCAAATTTATTTAAAAAAAATAGTGTAAATTTTTATATATTATAGTAAAAAATAAAAAATTATTGTAGTATAAAATTCTACGTGTTATAATATTTTAAACTAAAAAATTATTTACCAAAATGCTCGGTTAATCTAGTCTTCCCGAAAGGAAAAAAGTCTGTCGTTTGCACCTAAAAGAGCGTGAAAACATATCATACACTTCGCAATAAGGACATTGCTCTGTTGCCTGATGCCTTTTTTTTTTTCTACGTCTTTCTTTTTTTTAACGAAACGTGCAATGGGAATTTTGCTTAAAGTAGACGTTTTTGAGCGGTCAAATCATGCTTATCTTAATCAAACATCCCTCTCGATGAGAATTGCAGAAATTCATTCAACTAGACAACTGAAAAACCCCCTGGTTAATCATATCATCCGTTCGTTACGTTCCCCAACGCGTTTTCTCTCGTGTTTGGAAATTTGGATTGTATCGCTTTGTCTCCTCTGCTTTTTTATTTCAATTTGTGGAGTTAGGTTCTCTGACATATGTCCTTTTTAGCGCAATTTGAGGAGCTGATTTTAGAACATGCCACCTCCTAAAGTCAGGTAATTATGTCTAATACATTAATATCACGATTCAAGCAATGAAAAATGCTTTGAGGCCTCACTGTATCATTATCAATATTAAACATAATCTTTAATAAAAGATAGATCTTATTTATAAATTTTATATTATAAGACCTATTATACGTTAATGGATGATTTTTAATACCACCAATATCTTATAAAAACGCTTTTATGTCAATATAGATACTCTATAAATATAACATCCTAGCAATAATAATAATAATAATATATGAATAGAATAGGCTACAATACGTCCCCAAATCTCAGTCAAAAGGAGACTTTTGAAACCTTTTCAATTTTTATAGCCGGCAGCTGATTTTTTTTTTTTCTATAATGATTCATATCATTTATTTTTATCATTCAATGGTTGAATAGTCAAAAAAGTAAAATTTTCACTGGAATTTATTAATAAAGTAAGAAAATAAAAACAAGCCACAATAACCAAAGAAACAAGGGGGAAAAAAAAAACAGAACTAAGAAACCTAGATCCTATTCAACCCACAAGTTATACCACGAAATCTCCAAGCCAAATTAAAAGCCTAGATCCTATTTTGGGAGAGAGAGAGTTCCCTTCCTTGCTCCGTGCATAATATCCTTATTGAAATTTTTCGTATAAACAAAAGGCAAATTTTTTAATAGGTATTGAAAAAGTAGATATTCGCCTTTTTATCATTAAAACAATAAAAAAATTTTGATTAGAATTAGCGATATGAAAATTATGCTAACAAATAAATTTGGTCGAATTGGTCAAGTTTGATACGTCAATTGTTGCTTTTTTTCTTTTTCCTTTTTCTCTTTGCCTTTTGTCGTCTCTCAAACTTTATAAGGGAATTAGGTAGTACGTTAATGTGGTATCGCTTGTTGCCTTTTTGCAGGTAATCAGAGATTCATTTCAGTTTCCTTACCGAACTAACATACTCGCTGAATCAGCACCTTTAGTTACTATTTTTGGTGAAACGTATCAGCTTTAAACACCATTGTTTTATCCGGACGGTGTTTCTATTAATACTCTTATTCTACTTTTCACCCTTTTTTTTAACCGCTCCCAGTTTTAATTCTTACGCACCTTTTAAAACACTAAAAGAGTCTTTATATTTAAATATTATTATTGATTTTTCTTTTTCTACCTATTCATTAAATAAACCTAAAAAAAAAAATTAAACATTTTTCTTCTTCAGTTTATATACTAAGTGATAGTTTTTTCTTAGTACAATTTTTTCTCCTTTTTTATTGAACCAAATTCTGAATTTCAGGAAACAATAATCGGCAGTGATTTTCAAGGGTTTATATATAAATCGAAGAAATTGTATTTTCTTGACTTAAAAAGAAGAAGGGAACACTAGCAAAGAGTGGTTCCTTTTACTAGAGCAAGCCATTTGTAGTTATTTATGTATCAAACAATTTAAAATGATATATATAACTATAATTAGTATATATAAAACAATAATAAAAAATAAGAATTTTTAAAAATAAATAAAACCACATATATATTTTTTATGGGAGACTCTTTCATGTTAGAATCCATTTCTATTCTTTTGTAAAAAATAGTACACTAAGTTTTTATAAGAGAATATATATATATATATATGTATGTATTGTAAGATAGGATATGTAATAAGTATTTATTTAAAACACTTTTATCCTTAAAAATAATTTTATTAATAGGTAATACAGTAATAAATAAATCTTATTAAATAAGAGAGTGTAAAAAGTAGAATACGATGTGTCAATAAATACACCCTTATCCGAATTACATTTTGTTTCGCCCATGGTGACTAAAATACGATTAAGTAAATAAACAAAACTTAAACAACTTTTTCACCCAAAAATTCTGTTCATAAAAAAAGACAAGTGTGCTAAAAGAGATAAGCACATATAGTACCGATATACCAAATAATTAATAGATGGATTTTTCAGACAGTTGTATAAAATATGGATATGGAAACGTTAAGCATTAATAGTTTTATTGTGGAGTCATCATAAAATTATAATATTATAGTCAAACTAATAGTATGTTTTTGAAAGTATAACGAAATTTTTTTGTTTCAACACTATAACATATAAAAACTTTACATTATAACTTTTTTTAGGCACTGTAACATGTGAAGGCTTTACATTATAAACAATCAAAAATTTTGGTTTAAATCATAGCGACATATAAGATGTAAAAAAATAATAATAATAAATGGAATCTGCAAACTTGCACAGGTTCCGAATGGATTAAATCCCGACTTTGAAACTAAGTTATAGCATGTAACGACATGAATGTGATCGTGCCGGTATTTTTGCCAAAAAACCCTTAGGTCTAATGGCACAGGGAGGATGGTGCTAAGAGCATTGGGGGACATTGTAAGTCCGAGATTTCATATGAAATCTTTATTTTTTTATTTAAAAAAATTAGTAAATGTTGAACTTTTAGCATTTAAGTTGAAAAAAACACTCTTTAATAAAGAATACATTTGTGTGTCTGTGTGTGTGTATATACACACATATATTTTGAAGAATAAATCAAGTATAAGTTTTTGTGATTAGCATGCACTGAATTTTGACATTTAATGTGTAATTGTGATTAATTGATGTTTTAGTATTTTCATTTAATAGTTACAATATCATTTTCTTCAAATTATTTATAATTAAAAGTTAAAATCAATTGATGTTTTAATATTTTTAATTTAATAATTGAGTCAATTACACGTATGTCCATCACACAAGGATAACAAAAAAGACTGTCCACAAGGTTTGATATTTGCAAATTTGCAAATAAATGCATAAAATGACGTATAATGATGTTTCTACCCTTGTAAGCCCTTAAAACTGGTGAGCCTTACATTTTTTTTTAAAACACGTATGTTATACATATGTGATAATGGGAACTTTTATATATATATAAAGGTACACAACCGTTTGAATATAAATTACAATTTAAATGTGAAGTCTCGTTTTCTCCGTGCTATCAGTTCAGGGATTGTTTTTTTAAATAGAAAAGTTTAGCAAATGCAAGCAGTTATTGCAAAGATAATAGCCGCCTAAAAAAAGTACAACCGGGATAATATTATCTTAACAACCTCCAAGTAGACACATTGACATATGATAGACATATCTTAGATTAGAATTTTAGATCATGTAAATACTTCTTGATAATTACAATATCATTATCTTTAAATTATTTAAATTTAAAATTAATAGGGTGTTTGATAGCATTTATTAGAACCAATTATGATTGAAAACACTATAGCATGTAAGAGCTTTATACTGTAGTATAATTTTTTTTAATACTGTAGCATGTGAGAGCTTTACTCTATAGCAACTAAAAGTTTTGGTTCTAACTTACATTGTCAAACACTGCATAAGACTTTTGTAATTGAGAAAATTACATGATATGCTATACTATCTGTAACGCCCCTATATGGGGGTTAACAGTTTTTAATGAGATAAAATAAAAATAAATAATAAAAGTAAAACCTTAAAAATAAAATTTGCCCGGGACTTAAATGAAAACTCTCAACTCAAAAATAAAAATATAAACGATAAATAAACCACAGTTTTAAATGTAGCACCTTAAATTTAATAATATAAACTGTTGTCATCATCATTTTAACCCTCAACACATTGTAATACAGTCACAGAAAGTAACAATTGATGCTTACATTATCATGAAGAACATTCTCAACGATTGAAGCAGTCTCAATGTAATATAGCTACATCACTTCCTCAACTATATTTCTCGTAGCCACCTTACACTTAGTGAGTCCTGAAAAGATATAAACATAAGGGAATGAGCAACACTATGCTCAGTAGAGAAAACCATTACTCACCTTTAGGTTTTTATCATTACCACATTAAAACCTGCATGGTTAGTAGGTTACATCATATTCCAGATTATGAGGTTTATTATGATCACATCTTATGGATACCGTAGTTAATCATTACCAAGTGTCATAATTACACATTTATACAAATATTACCAATCATCATTGTTCCTAGGTATCCATGTTAAATTGAGTATCACTCAACTCATCGAAACCCAAATGGGCTCACTTGATCACCCTATAAACATTCCAAGGGTGTTCCGGTGAGGGGACATCAAGCCCCGAGTCCTCACCAAATCGATTCCTGTACAGTGTGTTCTGGGACTTTCAACCCAAGGAAGCGTCATCACCTTCCCCCTATTTTACCTTTTAGGGTATTCATGCCCAAGGACGTAACCGTCGCCCTTTTCATGTCTCACAATTTCTCTATATTAAATCATTATCAATAGAGTTAGTTTTCCTAACCATGCTTCTCAATTTATAACATGTGTCAATTCATTATGTTCCTCGCCGTACAATACAAGACGAGTCCATGTCATAGTTTCATATGTGATACTCATATAATATCAGTTCAACATAGATATATATATATTGCGGCAAAACAATCAATTTTAATTCTATAAAAACCTCACAAAAGATGAGTAATAGAATCCCTACCTTTCAAGCTTATCAACGGTCTCTTAATCATGGAATCAGTTAACGTTAGCTCCATACTCCCTTGATCCTAAGGCGTGCATAAGGACAATTAAAACTAAAGCACAATATACAACTACATTCATAAAATTCATTTTAATTTAATCTTAGAATTTCAAGAAATAACCACTGCCCATAGAGGTATTACAAAGTTTAACAATATAAATTTTCTGTCTAGGGCATATACACTTAGACTTCATACATATGCTCCAAAATAGCAACAAACATATACTTAGGTTTAAGAACGCAAATTTGAATAATCCTTTAGTATAAAAGAAAATTTATAAATGAAAGACTAAATTTGTTCATAAGATTCTAACCTCGGATTATGGTTAGTTGGAAGCTTGAAATGGCTTCAAAACAGGTTCCTTTACTTCGGTATGACTGAAATTCTTGCTCAAATGGAGGTGATGGTAGCTGATTTTTATGGCTGCCTTGAAGAAGTTCTCTAAGTATTTTGCTTCAGCAAAGAAATGAGAAGAAGAGTGTGGGAACCGTGGAAGAGAAAGGAAGAAAAGATGAAGTCTTTGAAAAGAAGTGATAGAAACAATTATAGAGGAGACATGTTGAAGCATGTCACGGAGGAAATAAAGAAAATGAGGGTCAAGAGTAGTTGGAAAAGATATCCTTATGTCTCATCTAAAGACTTTAACACACATAATGCCAATATGACATTTTTGAGATTTATTAGAAGTTCTAAGACTTTTTAGTAAACATACTAAATAAATATAGGAGAATTTTATAAAATTTAAAAATAGATAAAAATAAATATTATAAAATAAATTTAAATGAAGCAATTTTTTTTATACATTAAAATTAATTTAATTACCTCAATACCCGTTAGGAGAATAACGGGTGTCACAGCTCTACCCCCCTTAAAGAAATTTCGTCCTCGAAATTTCAATTCTAGCAATACTAGTAAAAATTTTAATTCCATTATGATTCCAATTCCGAGTCTAAACCGTTAATGTTGTTTGTCCTCCAAATTTAAGTTATCGTATCTCCACTCATTTACTTGCATAATAAATCTTACTCCTAAATCCCTCAATAAGAGTATTTCTGACAAGTTTCAACTTATAACACCGTATAATAGTCTAAGAATCTGATCAGGCATACATATTGACCATATCATGATTCCAGTCCTTCATTGTCCATGGACTGTGATTTACAATCACATTTAAGGAGATTGCCAGAGAAATTTTATATACTTCATCTTTAGGTTCCTTTTCCTTTTTGAGTAAGGAAAAGTCAAATATATTTGATTTCATACCTCAACTAATAAACTAGAATATAATCATAAAACATATATCACAAACACTTTTATTCAAAACTATACATTAAACTTACTCATAGAGATATTAAACGGAATCTCAGAGTTGCAAACATACCCGGCATATTTTTCATTAAACAGCTATCCTCATGACACAAACATTCAATCCAAATAATATACTCATATTTCATATGGAATATCCCCATAACTGACTCTGGTACTTCCACATAATATTAACAGAATATTACACATTACAAACATAATACGGATACGTTTCGAGAGTACAAGGCACTCCGTACCCAGCTATCCATATCATGCATGCTTAGAGGATACAAAAACATCGATAAACAAAAGATCGGACCTTAAGAAGGATGCGTTTCGAGAGCATCAAGTACTCCGTATCCAGCCATCCCGGCATTAGGCTCAATGAATCTAAAAGATTGAACAACAACGTACCACAAGAAACACAGAATACAAGGCAAACGGTTATTCGTAACACACGAAATACGGACACACATGCCTACATGCCAAAGATAAAACAAAAAGATTACAGATGGAGATTCAAATCAATTGGCCGCTCCCGGCTTTCCCTTTCCCATTCAAGCTTGGATGTTGCAGTGTCGGATTCTGGATGTATGATTTGCATTTTATCTATCAATTCCTCAGCTGTTGAAGCAGTGACAAAGATTTGTCTCTCCGATTCTGTAGTGATATTTTCTTCCACAGCGTAATCTAGAAATTTCAAAAGACCGTCATAAAAACCCTTTACATTCAGCAGTCCCAAAGGTTTGGAATAAAAGCCCAACAATTGCCCACAAGCAACTATAAATATTTCCTCAAGAGTACCTAGACCACCAGGTAATGCTATAAAAGCATCAGAATTATAGATTATGTCTTTAAAATTTCTAGGGATACTCCTGACTCCTTCTCCCTTACCTATGGCTTCCTTACAAAGGTTTCCTTCAACTGGAATATGAGGCCAAATTCTTACATCAGTAGCGTCGCTAGACCTAGCTGCTAGTGCCATATTTACCATCATTTTTATACTACCACCCCCATAGATTATGTTAATCTTCTTGCGTGCTAGGACTTGCCCTAAGTGATTTGCAGCTTCTAAATAAGCTTTATCTTTTCCAAGGCTGGAACCACAAAAGACACAGACATTCTTTATTTTCTTCGTGGACTGGGAGGTAGACATATTTGGTTTATAGAAGTGGTTGCTTAATGTCTGCTCCACTTAGACTTCGGGTTCTACATGAGATTTTAAAGATGAGAAATATACAAAAAGGGCTAAAGAGATAGACGAGTAGGAAATGAAAAGGTAATCCAAAGATTTAAACAAAATCTTGTGCGGATAAGAAAGTAAGATAAGGTGATTGATAGTTTACAGAAAATCTGATTCGCTTTTTGAAAAAGATTAGACTCTAATTGTATAACTTTTGACAATTGAGAACAATTTGACAGAAGACCCTCTTGACACAACTGTAGACTTTTTGACAAATATACACCAAGTCTAAAAATTTAATATAAACGACAAATACTGTAGAACTTTTGAAATTTGAGACACAAATCTTGAAATATCTGGATAAGCTTTTCAAAATTCAAACATATTATTGTACCGTATGTAACGTGTCTGATAAGATAATATATTTTATTTTATATATATATTTAAGAAAATCATAAATTAAATAAGATATTAACACTTACTGTATCAATCTAATAATCACAATTATTTCAAACACAAAAGCAAATATTCTGAGTAAAAGAAAAACACAAACTGTTGAACATCAGCTAAAACTGCTTCAAATAAGTAAAGACTAAATAACCTTTATAGTGCGATGACTTATTCCCCATCCAGTTTTCTTATGGCTTGACAAACAGGATCTAGAAATACCATATTCCTGAGGCGTTGTCTTTCTGTATAAAATTTAGGCTAGAGTTTAAAAATAGCTCCTTGAACATATCCACTAGGGTGACCGTGGAGAGGAGGATGGATGCTATCCAAGTTCTCCTTTGAAAGTCCATCCCTACAAAACCTTATTTTATCCTCTCTATTCGTAGACATATAACCAGGTGAAGTACATTTACCGTTACAATTTTGTCTTCCACATTTGTTACAAGTGACCACGATGGCACGAGCTCTTCTTTTCATTGCACTACGACTGCTACCCGTTCCTGGTAAACCGACATCTTGACTAAAGTCACTCGGACGGATTTTCCCCTCTATCAACATTCTCACATCACAAGGGATACCAAAACGCATAAGAATCCACAACCGAGTAATTCAAGCCTTGTATTTCTTTCTGAGAATCTTTTGGGAGAGTGATGGGAAATACTTTCTCAGGTGTTGGTACTTTGGGTCCATGATGAGATGAAAGAAGAGTAAATAGAAAGGAAAAATTAAGATAGTAAATTGCAGAATCCTAGAATTCCTTCTTCTTTTAGAGGAAAAGAAGAATTTTTTAATGAAAAAGAAGAGGATTTGCGATTTAGAGAGAAAATAACAAATTAAGAGAGAAAAAGTGAACTCGGAGAAATAAGCTCCTATGCACAGTAAACGTATATGTAAACAATGATTAAACCACTGTATATGACACGTATAGAAACCACGTGGGAGAGACAGTGTGAATCAAACTGATTTAAGATTTAAACTAGGCCCAAATGTTCTAAGTGAAAATGATCAGGTTGTTTCGGGCCTTGACACATTTGGAACGAGTTAAATAACAAACATAAAATTGAAAACCAATTTGTATAAATCTTAAACCCAATTTAAAGCCCACTATAGATAAAGTTAATTATGAATAACAAATCTAATTTAACGACAACAAGGATCTTCCTGAATGATCCAGCAACTCAAATAATTTTGTTTTAATCAAAACCTTATTGAACAATGCATACACCCATATGTTATTCTTAATACTCAACATCTATCAATGGATTCGTCATCATTGCTACCAAGGGTTTAGAACATGACTAACCTTGAAATCAATACGATTTACGTCTTTCAACGTAGACCATATCAACGAACAAAGACACTAGATGTTACTACTTAAGAACATCTACAATCCCCACAATTCTACTCATACAATATATAATTTTCTCATATAACAAAACCTTAGGTAACCAAAAGATTCACTGATACACTTAAATACAATGTTCGTAACGAAATATTCCAATTTTGATATTCATGCATTCTAGACTTTACACAGTCTCAACAGACCAAAAGTCTAACATTTATCTCTCTCAAGATTCAATACCATGATTCCCAACTTATATCATATTCCTCAAATAAATAGAACTTTTAAGAAAAGTTATTGACACTTATGTGCTCCATCGAATCCACACATAATCATTACTTAGGTTTGAATCAATTACGAAAAATTTGGCATATCTATGTCAAACTTTAAAATCAATAAATCAAGCCTTATATTTCTTATAGTTTTTCACGAGACAAAAGGCTATTAAATCCTCGTATCTACACGAATTTCTCATCGTTTATACGAATTATATATGCTTATAGATCCAAATATTATACGAATCTCTCATAAGCATTCTACTTATAAACTCATTCCATATAATTATCATTCCCTCATAACTATTAATACTTTCCTTCTATGTAATTATTGTACTCATATAACCATTAGTATTTTCATTCTATGGCATTTCCATGTTACATCCTTCTAGACTGTATAAATCAATGTGAAGGTTCATTTTGATGATGACAATGAAAATTCAGCTTCAAAACCATCTCAAAAATATATTTTTAAAGTGGTGCTACACTCCCTAGGTTAACCGAACCTAGGCTCTGATACCAAAAATTCTGTAACGCCCCTATATGGGGGTTAACAGTTTTTAATGAGATAAAATAAAAATAAATAATAAAAGTAAAACCTTAAAAATAAAATTTGCCCGGGACTTAAATGAAAACTCTCAACTCAAAAATAAAAATATAAACGATAAATAAACCACAGTTTTAAATGTAGCACCTTAAATTTAATAATATAAACTGTTGTCATCATCATTTTAACCCTCAACACATTGTAATATAGTCACAGAAAGTAACAATTGATGCTTACATTATCATGAAGAACATTCTCAACGATTGAAGCAGTCTCAATGTAATATAGCTACATCACTTCCTCAACTATATTTCTCGTAGCCACCTTACACTTAGTGAGTCCTGAAAAGATATAAACATAAGGGAATGAGCAACACTATGCTCAGTAGAGAAAACCATTACTCACCTTTAGGTTTTTATCATTACCACATTAAAACCTGCATGGTTAGTAGGTTACATCATATTCCAGATTATGAGGTTTATTATGATCACATCTTATGGATACCGTAGTTAATCATTACCAAGTGTCATAATTACACATTTATACAAATATTACCAATCATCATTGTTCCTAGGTATCCATGTTAAATTGAGTATCACTCAACTCATCGAAACCCAAATGGGCGCACTTGATCACCCTATAAACATTCCAAGGGTGTTCCGGTGAGGGGACATCAAGCCCCGAGTCCTCACCAAATCGATTCCTGTACAGTGTGTTCTGGGACTTTCAACCCAAGGAAGCGTCATCACCTTCCCCCTATTTTACCTTTTAGGGTATTCATGCCCAAGGACGTAACCGTCGCCCTTTTCATGTCTCACAATTTCTCTATATTAAATCATTATCAATAGAGTTAGTTTTCCTAACCATGCTTCTCAATTTATAACATGTGTCAATTCATTATGTTCCTCGCCGTACAATACAAGACGAGTCCATGTCATAGTTTCATATGTGATACTCATATAATATCAGTTCAACATAGATATATATATATTGCGGCAAAACAATCAATTTTAATTCTATAAAAACCTCACAAAAGATGAGTAATAGAATCCCTACCTTTCAAGCTTATCAACGGTCTCTTAATCATGGAATCAGTTAACGTTAGCTCCATACTCCCTTGATCCTAAGGCGTGCATAAGGACAATTAAAACTAAAGCACAATATACAACTACATTCATAAAATTCATTTTAATTTAATCTTAGAATTTCAAGAAATAACCACTGCCCATAGAGGTATTACAAAGTTTAACAATATAAATTTTCTGTCTAGGGCATATACACTTAGACTTCATACATATGCTCCAAAATAGCAACAAACATATACTTAGGTTTAAGAACGCAAATTTGAATAATCCTTTAGTATAAAAGAAAATTTATAAATGAAAGACTAAATTTGTTCATAAGATTCTAACCTCGGATTATGGTTAGTTGGAAGCTTGAAATGGCTTCAAAACAGGTTCCTTTACTTCGGTATGACTGAAATTCTTGCTCAAATGGAGGTGATGGTAGCTGATTTTTATGGCTGCCTTGAAGAAGTTCTCTAAGTATTTTGCTTCAGCAAAGAAATGAGAAGAAGAGTGTGGGAACCGTGGAAGAGAAAGGAAGAAAAGATGAAGTCTTTGAAAAGAAGTGATAGAAACAATTATAGAGGAGACATGTTGAAGCATGTCACGGAGGAAATAAAGAAAATGAGGGTCAAGAGTAGTTGGAAAAGATATCCTTATGTCTCATCTAAAGACTTTAACACACATAATGCCAATATGACATTTTTGAGATTTATTAGAAGTTCTAAGACTTTTTAGTAAACATACTAAATAAATATAGGAGAATTTTATAAAATTTAAAAATAGATAAAAATAAATATTATAAAATAAATTTAAATGAAGCAATTTTTTTTATACATTAAAATTAATTTAATTACCTCAATACCCGTTAGGAGAATAACGGGTGTCACACTTTCAAAAGTTATGTTTATTTATATCACACTTAAAAAAGTTTATGCTACACTACTATTCATATTACATGTTAACTTATGCCACAACTAATCATGTGTGGTGACATTGATGAAAATTAAATGTCATCTTTTAATATTTACTTTTTATAAATCTCATGCAAGACTATTTGTGGCATAACTTAACGTGCAATATGAATAATAGTGTGGCATAAACTTTTTTTAAATATTGTGTAAATAAACACAACTTTTAAAAGAGAGGCATAACATATGAGAGTACACTGTAGCATGCTTTTATTGATACTAAAGCATGTGAGAGCTTTATTCTATAATAACCAAAAGTTTATGTTCTAACTCATATTGTCAAACACCACATAAGACTTTTATAATTGAGAAAATTACATGTTATGCCACACCTTTAAAGTTGTATTTATTTACATCACACTTAAAAAGTATATGTCATTCATATTACATGTTAACTTATGCCATAAATGATCATGTGTGGAGGTGACATTTATAAAAACTAAATATCACCTTTTAATATTTACTTTTTATAAATCTCAATGTCACCTTTTAACATTTACTTTTTATAAATCCCACATATGACCATTTGCGGCATAACTTAATATATAATATGAATAATAATATGACATAATTTTTTTTAAATGTTACATAAATAAACATAATTTTAAAATTGTGACTTAACATGTAATTTTCTCTATAAAAATTCCCCTTTATAATTAATTTGATGTGTTGGGCTGCGAGCTGACCAAAACCACCAAACGGCCTAATGTAATTTGATGAAGTTGGGATACGGGCTGACCCATGTCATCTAAAGTAAAGTAAAGCCCAACGATCCATGATTTGAGGGATGTCATGTGACGTCCCAGTCTACCAGCAACGTCCGGTCTACCTTCAAAACGACGACGTCTACTTAATAAATTACATTGTTAGGACCCCAATCTATAAACTTTTTACATAATACATCTTATTTTTTTAATCTTAGCAAAATATGTCTTAAATTTTAAAATTATTGACAATTAAGATCTAATAGCTAACGAGCCTTATAAGGCTAGACATTTTTTATCACAAGATTCACACATAATTTTTTTTAAAGATAAAGCTCGTAATTACAAAAAAAAAAAAAAAGAAAGAAATTGAAGCTTAACAAAAAAAATACTCAATAGAAATTAAACGTAGCAATTGGAACTCAATTATCAATTATTAAGTTTAGATATATTTTGTCAATATTAAAAGTCTAGAGTACAGTATGCAAAAAACAAAAAGTTAAGAGTGTAACAGTACACTTTACTTGTAAACATAAAACATTTATGGGTCACTTGGTACATAATTTCAAAACCGCTTAAGGTAGTTTAAACCATAAAAATAGTTTAAACTGACATTTATTGAAATAATAACGAAGCCCAACTTAAACATTTACATGATTTTAAAACAGTTAAAACCTCAAAAATCTAAATTTTGTCCCCTCAATTTCTTTCGATTTGAACCATTTTTATGGTAAAAACCATTCTTATTCTCGTTTTTTTTTATAAACAATAGTTTTTCAAACATTAACTCTCGTTTTAAACTTGATGTTATATTTTATTGTCATTTTAAACTTTTACTTTTTAAACATCACTAAAAAACTATCATTTAAACAATCCAAGATAAAACTTTAGAATTCAAGCCATAAAACTCATGCCATTTGAAACTTGCACACAAAACGAAACATTAAGTACCGTAAGCGTCGTAGACGCTCCCTTTTAATCAACAAAAAGAATCACACTTCTAGTGTTTTAACAGAGAGGCCCAACGGCCAACGTCTGTGTCTGTTTCCTGTTCTGCGGCCGAGAAGGAGAAAGTCGAGTCGTCTCTATCTCCGATTCAAAAAAAAAAAAAAAAAAAAGAGGAGAGAAGAAAGCACCGTCACGGTGTCGTTTGGCGACGATGATTTCCATAACCTCCGACGAACTCAATTACATAGTTTTCCGTTATCTACACGAATCAGGTAGTGAGCTTTGTACAAACAAAATATATCTACGTATTAGGTTTCCGAAAGCGAATATTGTAAACCAGGATTTCGAATTTGGAGATGAAAAAATATATATATTCGAATTTATTGTTATTATTACAATTTTTTTTGGTGTTAGATATCATTAAATATTCATCTTCGACGGTGAAAGCGAAATAGTGTATAAACTTATCGCCTCTCAGTATTAATTTAGTAATTATGAGAGAGATTTTGACAGGGAATTATTAAATTTTAAATGTGAATGTGAATGTGAATGTTATCTGCTAGTTAGTTTAGAAGAGGCCGGTATTTGATTGCCACATATACTTTCTCTGGGGTGATAAAAAAAAATTTTAATTTTTCTTGGATTATTTTTTATTTCTGTTTTTTAAAGATCAAATATCACAAAAAGGGAGTACTTCTGTGTATATTCAACAGAATGACAAATGGGATATGGTTAATACTTGATGAGGACCCTTTTGACATCCTGTGCTTGTATATTTTGAAAGGAACTTAAAAGGGTATTGGAGTATGAAAGTTAATTGCAATGCTATGTTCATTATGTATTCAACTTTGTTAAATTTCTCCAGGCTTTACACATTCTGCTTTTGCTTTTGGTTACGAAGCGGGTATTAACAGAAGTGCAAGTAATGGTGATGTGAGGATTTAATCCATGCGCAGCAGCAAGAACAACAAATATAATATCTGAAAGAATCAAAAAAGAAAGTAACACAAGAAGAATTTTATACTTGGTTCGGATCAAAGATCCTACATCCAAGTCAGGGCATTCTTGCCCTAGTTGAATCCACTATAAGAGTAGGAATTACACCCTCAATGAGCACAACTATCAACCAGCTCTCAGTACAAGAAGGAATTTTCTCAAGAAAATTCTAATTCCTCACCCCTGCACATCCAAGAACCCAGAGCCCTCTTTCTTCAGGCGAGAAGACCACAACCTCGTTTATTTTCTACTCTCACTACTACTCTGTTGAAGACTCAATGCTCTCAGATATATACAACATAATAATCCTACCTAATATGACACATGTACAACTTTAAGTAGAACCAATAGATACCCTACACGTCATCAGAGAAATGTTGTCCCCACGTTGCAGTGTTGAAACAGCACACCACAATAAAAAATCCCTTGTATTGTTACAGCTTCTTGAAATTAGAGACAAAAAACTTCACAATTCTCCACCTTTGGCTCTAAATTGAAAATTGCAATATGCCACAGGATTCAACTTAGAGCAGCCCTTATAACTGAGAATCAAGTTAACACCTTGAGCAAGTTCAAGGCTTTCTTGAACTTGCTTACTAGAATTACCTTGGTTAATAAATCTGCAGGATTCTCCTCGGTGGATATTTTTTCGACACTCACCAATTTTCTTGCCACAATGTCTCTAAGAAAATGGTGCTTAACATCTATGTGCTTTGTCCTTTCATGGAACACTGTATTCTTGGACAGGTGAATAGCACTTTGAGAATCACAAAATACTACCACCTTTTCCTGCTTCACTCCCAGTTCACAAATCAGCCCCTTCAACCAAAGAGCTTCTTTTACAGCTTCAGTCACAGAGATATACTCTGCCTCAGTAGTCGAAAGAGCTACCACATGTTGTAGGCTTGACTTCCAGCTTACAGTATTATTACCTAAGGTAAATACATAACCTGAGAGTGACCTTCTCTTGTCTAGATCCCCTGCAAAGTCTGAGTCACAATACCCCTTTAACTCACAATCATTTTCAGAGTCAATGGAGTAAGTTAGCTTCAAGTTTCAGAACCTTTGATGTATCTAAGGAGCCATTTGACAACCTGCCGGTGTTGTCTTCCAGGTCTGCTCATGAACCTACTAATCAGGCCGACACTATATGCAATATCAGGTCTAGTGGACACCATTGCATACATCAGACTCCCAACCGCACTTGAGTAAGATACATTTTTCATAGAGGCTGCTTCCACCTTTGAATCTTGTTCTTTAACTAAAACAAGTTTGAAATGTGCCCCAATGGGCGTATTGACTATCTTTGCATGGTTGATACCAAAAACTTCAATTACCTTATTCAAGTAACCAGTTTGAGACAAAGTTAATATGCCTAACTTCCTGTCTCTTGTGATGTCCACTCCAAGTATCCTTTTTGTTGCCCCAAGATCCTTCATTTCGAACTCAGAACTTAGCTCCACCTTCAGCTTCTCAATTTCAGACTTATGCTTACATGCTATAAGCATGTCATCAACATAAATCAACAAGTAGATGAAGGACATATCGCCTAACCTTGCCAGGTAAACACAGCTTTCATACTTCGATCTTGAAAATCCCCTTTCAATCATGAACTGATCAAACCTATGATACCATTGTCTAGGTGATTGTTTCAGCCCATATAAGGACCTCTAAAGAAGACAAACCTTGAGCGGATCCTTCTTACTGATGAACCCTTCAGGCTGACTCATATAGATCTTCTCTTCTAGTCTTCCATGTAAGAAAGCAGTCTTAACATCTAGTTGCTCCAATTCCAAGTCTTGGATTGCTGTTAGTGCCAAAATGACTCTAATTGAAGTGTGTTTCACCACAGGTGAAAATACTTCATGGAAGTCTACTCCTTCTACCTGAGAGTACCCTTTTGCCACTAGTCTTGCTTTGAATCTAGCCTCCTCAACTCCAGGAATCCCAGGGTTCCTTTTGAAAATCCACTTGCTACCAATTAACCTTTGTCCTTTTGGTCTATCCACTAGGAGCCAAGTGTCATTTTTTACCAATGACTTCATTTCTTCCTCCATGGCCCCTTTCCAATGGAACCAATCTGGACTTTTTCTTGCTTCAAAATAGTTTGCTGGTTCATTTAACTCAATACCATCAGCAATAGTTAGAGCATAGGCAATCAAATCCGCTGTTGCAAACCATGAAGGAGGTTTTATCTGTCTTCTTGTCCTGTCCCTTGTTAATAAATAGTCTCTTAGTTGTTCATTTGTTCCTGCCTTAGTTTCCATGTCACCATCTTGTGAGTCTTCATTATGGGTTTCTTCAAGGTCTAGCTCACTGGATGATTGTTAATTCTCTTGTATAACAGCTCCACCTTCTTCGGATACATCTGTGACATATTTTTGTACTTCATCCTATGACAGTGGAACTTGCTCAGCTTGTTCAGAGCTGGCTGTACTTTGAGAGGTGTTGTTAGTTTTATAAAAAACATTTTCATTAAAAACCACATCTCTACTTACAACACATTTTTTTTCATCAAGTAACCAGACCTTATATCCTTTAATTCCATGGGGATAACCTAGAAAGACTCCTTTTTTTGCCCTTGGATTTAATTTACCTTGACTAACATGCATGTAAGCTATACATCCAAATGTTTTAATATATTCATAATGAGGCTTCTCATTTGACCATTTCTGTTCGAGAACCATAAAGTTTAAAGCAGCATGGGGAGATCTATTTATTAAATGGCAAGCAGTGGAGGCAGCTTCTGCCCAAAACTTATTTGGAAGACCAGATTCATTAAGCATGCATCTTACTTTGTTCATAATAGTCTTATTCATACGTTCAGCCAAGCCGTTTTGTTGTGGTGTGTCAGTGCAGGTATGGTGCCTTGATATGCCATTTTCAGAACAATATGAATTAAATTGGTTATTACAAAATGCTAACCCATTATCTATTCTTAGTCTTTTAATTTTTTTGTTAGTTTGATTTTCAATCAAAATTTTCCATTCAACAAAGTTATTAAAGGCCTCATCTTTAGTTTTCAGGAAATAAATCCACACTTTTCTAGAATAATCATCTAAGAAAGTAATGAAATATTGACAATTAGATAAAGGGAGAGGTACCTTTGGAGAGCCCCATAAATCTGAAGGAATGTAGTCAAGGGTGCATTTGGTCTTGTGAATTGCAGTAGCAAATCTAAGTCTTTGTGCTTTTCCAAGTACACAACTTTCATAGAAATCCAGATTTGTGACTTGTTTTTGATTCAGTAGACCTTGCCTGCAAAGTTCTTGTAGGCCTTTGATGCTCATGTGTCCAAGCCTCCTATGCCACAAAGTTGTTTGATCTTGATTTGTTATTGATACAGCCATCTCTCCATTCACTGTTGATGCTTAAAGCACATATAGACCTTGTTTCAGAGTGCCTTTCATCACCACCATTGACCCCTTTATTACCTTTAAAAGGCCCTTCTCAGCTTTAAAGGAATAATCTTTTGAGTCTAGGCTTCCAAGTGAGATTAGATTTCTTTTAAATCAGGTATATATCTGACTCCTGTAAGGACTTTGATTGTGCCATCCCACATTTTTAATTTCACAGATCCTATCCCATGGATATTACACGCCATATTGTTTCCCATCAAGACCTTTCCAGTAGGAACTTCTTTATAATCAAAGAGCCACTCCTTGTTGGGTGTCATGTGAAACGTACACCCTGAATCCATGATCCATTCCTCATTTGGATCATCACATGTTACAGCAAGGACATCCACAGTCTCATAACAATCTGAAACATTAGCAGCTTCTAGAGTGCTTAATTGATCAGTTTTAGAAGAACTAACCTTTCTTTGGGGACAGTTTCTTCTAAAGTGACCCTCCTTCTTGCAAATCCAGTAGGTTTTTTTTGTTCTTGACTTTGATCTTGTTTGGTTCTTGTTTTTTCCAGGTTGATTTTTTCTTTCCAAAGATCTGCCTCTGACATTCAAACCTTCTGCGTTTGCTCGGGAATACTTGGGATTGGCTCTCAAATCCAATTCTTTTGAGTAAGCAGCTCCCATGACTTCTTCAAGAGAGAGTGTTTCTCTTCCATACTTGAGCGTGTCTCTTAGTTGTTCATATTGCCTAGGCAATGAGTTTAACAAGAATATCGCCTGATCCTCTTCCTCAATCTTGACTTCAAGATTTTCTAGGTCTGATAAAAGCTTGGCGAACTCATCTATATTTTCATCAATGGTTTTGGATTCATCCATTTAAAACCATAAAAACGCTGTTTCAAATAGATCCTATTGGGAAGGGATTTTGTCATAAATAATTGTTCTAACTTGTTCCACATTTCACAAGCTGATTTTCCTTTGACAACCTTCCTGAGGATTTGATCACTTAGACTTAAAACAATAGTGTTTCTAGCCTTTTTCAGAATCTCACCTTTGTTCTGCACAGTGTCTGGGATCTTTGATTCTCCTTTCAGAGCCTCGTCGAGACCAAGATTGCCGAGATGTGTAATCATTTTTCCCCCCACAGATTGAAGTCATTCTTCCTATCAAACTTTTCGATCTCATATTTGGAAGTAGACATAGTTGATTGAGGCTTCTGGCCAGGAAAAGCTCAACCAAGATTAATCGATGGTGAAATCTTGATAATTGATGAAGTTCTTTATTGGTGAAGACTCGCAACAATCTCTACTTCGGAACAGTTCTTGAAAAAACAAAATTTCCTTGAATCTTCAAGGAATCCTAGCTCTGATACCAATTTGTGAGGATTTAATCCACACGCAGCAGCAAGAACAACAAATATAATATATGAAAGAATCAAAAAAAGAAAGTAACACAGGAAGAATTTTTATACTTGGTTCGGATCAAAGATCCTACATCCAAGTCAGGGCATTTTTGCCCTAGTTGAATCCACTATAAAAGTAGGAATTACACCCTTAATGAGCACAACTATCAACCAGCTCTCAGTACAAGAAGGAATTTTCTCAGGAAAATTCTAATTCCTCACCCCCTGCACATCCAAGAACCCAGAGCCCTCTTTCTTCAGGCGAGAAGACCACAACCTCGTTTATTTTCTGCTCTCACCACACTCTGTTGAAGACTCAATGCTCTCAGATATATACAACATAATTCTTGGAAACAAAGTACGCAGCGGAATTTTAAAAATTTTTCATCAGAGTAATTTTCAAAACACAAGTATGACATGTTATATGTATAAATTAGACAGATCTTACTAACCTTTGTGTGAAGATCCTCCGCAACCTGTGTAGAGAAGTAACGTTCCAGAAGAGCCTCAACCAACTGGTCTTCTTTGCTATTCTCTATCCACAACCGGAGTGAGTGTGGGCTCACACATATAGCTCTTCCATCGGTGACTCTCCTTCCAACCAATAGAGAGAACCCAAAGCTAGTGTTCGTGATTTGTGAACAAAAGCTCTCAAGGAGTTTTCAGATGCTCACTAGAAGAGTAACACTCTTAATCTCTCAAATTGATCTGAGTAAATCATGAGACTCACTCCCTTTTTTATACCTATTGGTCCTGGGTCAGTCCATATCAGAT
Source organism: Artocarpus heterophyllus (assembly GCA_025403435.1). Taxonomy (NCBI): domain Eukaryota; kingdom Viridiplantae; phylum Streptophyta; class Magnoliopsida; order Rosales; family Moraceae; genus Artocarpus; species Artocarpus heterophyllus. The sequence goes on from JAJQZP010000400.1 coordinate 113,230, forward strand.
TAGGTCTCAAAAACTCGAAACAGAATCAAGTTCGGATCAATATCTGATAAGATCCGCGTGAAAACACATAATCTTATCTCCCGCTGATAGACAGGCCGAACAGGCCAGTTCGGCAAGCCGAACACGTCAGCCGGCAGGCCGAACACGTCATCCGGTAGGCCGATCTCCCGAGAAAAAATCTCCACGAATCTTTTATTTTCCACCCGAGATTCTAAAGGATAAAGTCTCAGTTTTGATTCAAATAACCCAATAGAGAAGTTATCTGATCAAAACAAACTTTATCAAGATAATCTCTAAGAAAATAAATCAATTCACAATAATTCTACAAGTTTATCTTGTTCTAATTTGTCCAAAATTAAAACAACTGATAAACAGACAAGAATTATCTGATCGCAATAATTCAACAAGTTTATCTTGAACTAATTTCTTACAAAAATTAATTCAACCGATAAACAGTCTTACAAAAATTAATTCAACCAATAAACAAACATGAATTATTTGATTCTTACAAATTTTAAACTAATCTGATAAATCCGACATAAGTCACCAATTATTGGAAAAGTACGCCGTGTCGTTACAGGACTTTGTGAGCTATCAAAAGGGGACCAAAATGGACCTATAAAGTTCAAGCTCATGATAATTATGAAACTTAATATCCCAGATATACATTTCACAATTATCAACTCCAATGCTACTCCACTAAAATCTTGAAGCTGTACTCTCGAACTTTATAGAATTACGAAGCTCGTGTAGCTAAGTCTCCATGACATATCATAGTGTATCGTATCCCCATATGATAATCCATAATCAGCTTAAGGACAAGTTCTATCTTACCTTCCCGATTATTTTTATCTTACGTTTCATTGTCTCACCATTAGAAAACTTACCATCCAAAGATAGTATACCATTCGGTTACACCTATGTATCCAAATGGTTGAGCGCTCCAGTTTTTCAATTACAGGACAACGCATATAAGAGGATATCATTACTCCTAAAGAGGAGCTATGGATTCCATATCTATGAATAACAAGTCTACGCTATCAAGAGTCATGCCTCCAATGTACCGGCATGCATACCACTATAGAGATGTGGGAGTCACCCATTGGTACATCAAAAGACACAAGTCGAGACAACGGGCCCACTATTCATCTCAGGATTAAGATACAATACAAATGACTATCTAAAGTGAATCGATTTGCCAAGACAGAATTATTAATCCAAATCAATTCACTTTATGTCCCGATCCAACACATCGTCACCTACGACAATGTGCTAATGTTTCTATTCACGAAGTCCAACTCCAATGGCCAAGACAAACCATCTCCCAAAAGGGATATAGACAACATAACAATCTTTACATGAATAAAGCGCCCAACTTTATTCTCTCGATTGCGGATCATATGTTTTAGACCATCACCTTAAGAATCGTGTCTACCGCATAATCATCCCATCATATGCCCAATTCTTAAGGTTTAGACTGACAGTCTCAGGCTACTATTTGCTTATCAAACATTCAACAAATATGAACGTAAAAAGAACAAGATTTGGTATATGAATAAATTCTTTATTGATAAAAATGTCTCTAAAAAACGAATTATATTTTTACTTCTTAGGGCATACATGTCTAACAATAATAATCCTACATAATATGACACATGTACAACTTTAAGTAGAACCAATAGATACCCTACACGTCATCATAGAAATGTTGCCCCCACATTGCAGTGTTGAAACAGCACACCACAATAAAAAATCCCTTGTATTGTTACAGCTTCTTGAAATTAGAGACAAAAAACTTCACAGGTGATTTAGTCCCACCTGGTGCACTTGTTACATTTGTGCAGAAAGGGCTTCAATATTTGAGTTGGAGGCAAACTTAGGCTGCGACGACCCGCCTTTTCGGACAGTCACTTTACTTTCATAAACATCGTTTCGTAAACAGTAATCTTACTTAGTAAGAAAAATACTGTAATAAATTTTTTTTTCTTTAAACGTTCTTTAAAAATGATGCGACCTCTGTTGCATTTCAAGTTGAGACATCGCTCAACACTTGTCCTTAAAATCATTTCAAATCGTTTCTTAAAACTTAATAAGAAACCATTATTAAATCATAGCTTAAAACTTTACTTTATAATTACATAAAACAGTTTGTAAACTGTATCGTAAAACTTTGAATACAAATTCTTAGAACTCTGATTTTCTTAAAACTTCACAAACACTACATTAAACAATGGAAAACATTTTCTTTGCATAGCGGAAGCAAACAGTGATGGTATCCATACCCAAATCTTCGCATCTGTCCTCCGCAGCACCCAGCTCTTCTAACGGGTCCTATTGGTCACCCATAAATTACCTACAGCATGAAAAACTTTTAATGAGCTTTCGCTCAGTAAGTTCAAACATAAACTCACAAAGCATTTAATCATGCTTTAAAACTTTTCTCATGAAAACCTTTCTCTTGAAACATTCTTCATGAACGTTTTCCATAAACATTTCTGAAAACGTTTTTCATAAACGTTTTTCATAAAACATTTCTGAAACGTTTTGCATAAACGTTTTTCGTAAAACATTTCTTGAATGTTTTTCTTAAAACGTCATGTATAAATCTTTTCTTGAAAACATGAAAATGCTTTTCATAAACATTTAACGTAAAACCTTTCTCAAAATGTCTTTCATAACATAACATATAAATATTTCATAAAAAGGCATTCAAGTAACATCAGAATGCATGACTCCATTTATGCTCAATTATTAACTTCAATTATGAGCATTTTATGAACATTCTATAAACTTAAATATTCCTTTCTTTCTCAACCTTTATTCTTGTTCCTTAACTTTCTTTATCTTATAACCTTTCTTTTCCTTACTTTACTTTAGTGTTCGTACCAACTCATTAATCATGAGATCATAAACATGATGCTTCCCTTGTGGAAGATTTGAGACCGTCAAACATTAAGGTCTTGTACCTCACCTTTAGGAGGTCAAACTTTAATTTTACTTTCATTACCTCATAACAAAGAGGCTGGTACGACACTTTTTTTTTATCTTTACGTTACTTTCTTATTAACTTTAGTGAGCATTCCAAATGCAATCACATCATCTGCAATACACTTGCAATTCATAGCTTGTACTATAAAACCTATTGCAAAACAAATGCAACTTATTGCATAATAAATGCAACATAAAATGCAAACACATTTTGCTAATCATAATTTGTATTCTAACACTTATTGCATAACAAATGCAACATATAACGAAATCATATTTTGTAAACTATAACTTTTATTGTAAAACTTATTGCACAACAAATACAATTTATTGCATAACAATGCATCATATAACTTATAACTTAAACTATAAAACATCTTGCATTGTCATAATGCAAAACATACTTTCAATACTTTAAAAATCATAACTTACACTTTTAAGAAACGTTATGCATATCAATATGCAAATAGACTTTAAGCATAACGGTTGCAAATTCATTGCAAATCTGTTTCTTGAACTTTAAAACTTTTTGCATAATAAATGCAAACATACTTTAAAAGAAACTTGCATAATAATTGCAAACTCATTTGCAAATTATATAAATAAGCATTTAAAAATCATTTACATCATGCTGTAGGTGAGGTTTGAAACTTACCCGAACTATGCTCTAGCGTTCTCTATTCCGTTCCTTTCTCGTTCCTTTTCCTTCCATTGGTCGGCTTTTGTGTCCTGATCATACTACAGCCGACTCATTAATTAACTTTCTTTATTATCAATCCACTCGATTGATAATAAAACGTAAACATTAACCATTCATTCCTTTTTCATAACTTAGTATACTATCGGTATATCGTTCTCTTTACTCAACCTTATAAACCATCAGTTTACCTTTCCTTCAATTAGCCTTGTAACCCACCGGGGTTACATTTCCTTTTAACTTTGTAACCCATCGGTTACCTCTCGTTTTCTTCAACATCCCTTGTTAAATCTCTGATCTCATATGACCGTTACGTTATTTAACGTATTACGGAACATTTTTCATCTAATAACGTTATGCTAAATCGGAGTGTTCGATTCCGTTTAGCCGTTTCCTTTATAATGACGATTTTACCCTTAACGGGTTTTTCGTCAACCTTGTAACGTTATAAAACCTATTCTCACATAAAATAGTGTAACAATCACTAATCATGCATTTCATAACTTTTTATGAAAGCATATAAAATAATTTATTCTAAAACAGTTCATACTATAGACAAGATTCCTACTTACTTGAACTCCAAGCAAGGCAGATTGAGTTGTATCTCGCTGCATCTACAGTATGTGAAGCATCTTCTGTAATGCTCCTCGAGCGACCATAAATGGCTAGGAATGCTTTCTGGAGATCATACATTCTTGAAACTGTCATTCTGGACTCCGATACTGCTGTTTGAATCGCCTCGATCCGCGTACAGTCGGTACCAAATGATTTTTATCGGAGTAGAATTAGCTTGAACGGAGGTCACCATTGCGTTCAGAGCGTCGAAACGAGTCGGGAGGAGGTCTCGGATCTTCGATCGGAGGTCCGGATTACAAAGTCCCATTTTGGCCTTGACCGCCGTTGACAAGCGGCGATTGGCTCCGTTGGGGGCTAAGCTCGAGCCTACCCCCCTAATTCGACCCTCCTAAGTCGATTGGTGGGGTCAATTTCACCCAATTTGCCTTCCATCTATGCTAATTGAAGATGGGTTTCACTGCCAAAACCGGCGGCTCCAATTTCCATCGTCCGGTGACGGTAGCCCAAAATTGGCTTGGGGGATTTGCTACCCATCCTCATATGAGCATTTCCCCTCACTAAATTTGAAGAAATATGGCTGGGAAGAGCCAAAACGGAGGCTCCCGCGGCGGTTGACGGTGGCGTTGGCCGTTCTCCGGCGAAACGGGCTCCTTCCGTGCAATTGATTGAGGGGTTTTACTCCCCTTGATCCTCTGAACCCATTGGGAGGGGTGGTGTCGGCCACCTCCTCCGGCAAGGCGGAGTTCCACCGTGGGGGCGGCGGCGATAGGCGGGCGAAGCAATCCGGCCGTTGTTGAGCTGCCACCAAGGGTGGGTTTTGTTCCTCTCATCACGGTGGTCGTGTAGGAACAAGAATCACGTCGATCAGACGTCGGACGACGAAGATATCTCGTCGGAAAGAAATGGGTTTCGCCGCCACTTTGGGCGGCGCGTGTGGCCTCCTCCGGCGGCTTTTTGGGCGGCACGGCACCTCGTTGGACTCAGCTCGTCGAGAGCTTTCCATTGGAGCGGGAGGTGTCGAAAACGGACGCCGGAGTCTCGAACGAGATTTGAGGAGAGAGAGAGAGACCCAAATTTTGAGAGATTTTTCTGATTTTTTTCCTTTTTTTTTCTTTTCTTTTCTTTTTATAAATGTATAAAAGAAATTGTGGTCCACACAATCCAATTCTTATATTGCATTGCTCTAATACTATATAATTTTTCATGTTATTATACAATATTTTTCATTATACTGTACTTTTTATCTTAATTAATCTTTAACTTAATACATTTTTAATTCATTAAAAATCTCAGATGTTACATGGGCAGTGTAAGGTTTTATTTCCTAATGTACATGCTTTTCTATGTCAACAATCACAGGCAGTCAATTAGATGTTTTTAAGTGTTTTTGACTTCTTCTTCTTTTCTTTCTTTCTCTTCCCCTTCTTTTTTTTTGGTCAATGAGAAATGTTGGCTAATTGATTTGTCTCTCCACTCTCCAGAGTGATGCTGATGTGGATGATGATTTCTCATTTATCCAACCCTTGGATCTTATCACGAAAGATGCGTCTGAACTGCAAAGAATTGTAAAAGCAAAGAAGGAAAATCTTCAAAAGGATAAGTTTGAAACAAATGAGAAAGAGTATGAGAACGAGACCAAGCAGAGAAATGTACCAGGTAAAGCACACAAGAAAGAGAGGAGAAGGAGAAAAAAGAAATGGAACAAGAAAAAATATCATGATAAAGAGATGGTATTGAAGGATCCGGAGGAAGACAAGGAAAAAGCAGAAGTGGATCACCATGGTGCCTTGAAGTCCGAGCAAGTTGAACTTGAAGAAAATAATGGAGATCGTGACAGTAATCCTTCACTTTCTCATTCTCGTTGAAATATGTTTTGTGAACTTTTTGTCCTCGTGCGCGTATTGTTTTCTTACTTTTAAGCACTATTAAAAGTACTAAAATGTGAAATCAGGACCAGAAACAATGGAAATATCCACAACCCCGACATTTATACATTGTGAATTTTCTATTTCTGACGTAACAATTCTAGAAGGGCATACCTCTGAGGTCCGAACATAACCCTCATAATGTATTTGTAACGCCCTAAATGGGTTAATAGTTTTAAATAAATTAAATAAAGATTAAAATTAAAAATAAAACATCAAAAAAAATTTGTCCGAGACTTAAATTAAAACCTCTCAAATAACAATAAAAATATAAACAACAATTAAACTACAGTTTAATGTAACACCTTAAACTTAATAATACAAAATTATCATCATCAACATTCTAACCCTCAACATATCTTAATACAGTCACAGAAAGTAACATATGATGCTTACATTATCATAAAGTACATTCTTTAACAAATAAAACAATTTCATATATATAGCTACATAGCTTCTCAACAATGTTTCTTGTCACCACCTCACATATTATGAGTCCTGAAAAGATAGAAATATAGGGGAATAAGCGACAACATGCTCAGTAGAGAAAACCATTACTCACCTTTAGGTTTTATCTTTACCACATTAAAAACTATATGGTTAGTTAGTTCTTGTCATTATTCATCAATTTTATCATGTTCAATTCCGGTGGATATCTTATAATTGTTCTTACTAAGTTCTATATATATATATATATATATATATATATTAATTCAGGATTCAATTATGCTCGTCTATATCCAACGTGAAATAGAATATCATATCACTCAACTCAACGAAACCCAAATGGACACATTTGACCACCCTCCAATCGTTCCAATGGTGTTCTGATGAGGGGACATCAAGCCCCGAGTCCTCACTAAGTCTATTCCTGTACAGTGCGTTCTGAGACTTTCGACCCAAGGAAGCGTCATCACCTCCCCCTATTTTACCTTTTAGGGTATTCATGCCTAAGGATGTAAATGCTGCCCTCTTCACGTCTCACCATTCCTCTATAATCAATCATTATTTATAAAGTTAGTTTTTCTAAGCATGCTTCTCAATTTACAACAACATGTGTCAAATTATTATCTTTCCTCCCTATACAATCAGGACGAGCTTCACATCATCGTGTTATGGTATAATCATATACATTCAAAATATCATATACATATCTTGCAAAGTAAAACAATCTAATTTTAATTCATCAAAATCTCACAAAAGATGAATAATAGAATTTCTACCTCTTTACAAATATCCACTGACAATTTTCAGCTTACATAATTCACCACGTAAGCTCAAAATATGCCGTTATCCTAAAACATATAAAATAACCATACTTTAACTTAAATCTCAATTTTTAATTATGTCAATTTATCATTTATTTTTTATTAGTGTGCCATAATTATTAATGTACTAAAATTGTGAATATCAATTTTTCAACTTAATTTCAATAAACTATAAAATAACAATAAAATAAAGATATACGAATTTTATTTTAGTATGAAACATGTGAAAATGAATTTTTAAAATAAATAATACGATTTTAAAATATTTATAATTAAAATAATTAAGAAGTTTGATATTCATAAAATTATTTGAAACTACAACCTATATAGAAAACTATTTGTTATTTCCAAATCGTAAATTATTAAGTAACTATCCTTGTCTTAGTGAATTGACCCTCTTTTATTAGTTCCTGGGGTTGGGGGTTTGAATCCCACCTGAAGTTGTTTTTTTATTAAATTTTTGTTTGAAAAAACGACATGTAATTTTATAAAAATGACATTTTGTTTTTCACCTGGGAATTCTTCACAGAGAACCCATAATCTGAATTCTAAGCCTTTTATTATTAGTTTCCTAACAGCTTTCTAAGCATTAAAAACTATATATAAACAATATATAATAATCTCTAAACATCAAGAACATATTTCTCATAATTTTTATACCAAAATACAACTTAGCTCAAATCCATTATTTGATCTTAAAAATATTTAAGTTTCCTCAATTCTTAAGCTGTGAAAAATTGTTTATGAACATTTTGTGAAAGATTGGCTTGGGTCCTCCTTTGGTCTCCCCGGTTTACTTCTCCGTAGAAGGTAAAATGAAAAAGAAGAAAAGAAAGAAAAAGAAAAGAAAGAAAAAAGAAAGAGAGAGTGTAGGGAGTGAGAGAGTGTGAGAATAAATCTAAATAGAGAGGAAATAATTGAGAGGGCAGGGTGATTGGATGGGTCTCTTTTGGAAACTTTTAGGCACAAAATGCCAAAATGATGTTTTCGTAATTTATGAGAAGTTTCAAGGATATTTCAGTAAAAATACTAAATAAATATAGAAAAATTTTAAAAAATTTAAAAATAAGTAGAAACAAATAATATGAAAAAGATTTTAGATAAAACTAATTTTAATTGACATACTAATAATTAATTTAATTACCATAATACTCGTTAGAAAAATAACGGATGTTACAGTATTTTTGTTCCCATTTTTGTAGTTTATCATCTTACAGATTACATATAGTTTCTCATCTCCTATATGTCTTTGTTTGTGCGTGGAGCCCATGTGGTTCACTTATTGCATCCAGGTGAGTCTCTAAGAAGGATTACAATCGTAAGACTTGTTTGTCAGTATCTAAGTTTTAAGATTTAAATTTTTGGCATCTTCAATCTGGAGATGCAACAGCTCGAATTTGGTCCGTCACAGATGATGCTTCGAAATCTGCCATGCAAAATGGACTTGCAAATTCCGCAGTGCTAAGGCATTACAAAGGTAGAACCAATGATAAAAGTAAGGACTTGACAACACTTGATTGGAATGTGAGTCTATTCTCTTAACTGTTTAGCCTCTGTAACTTTGTCATAACACTACATCTAGGATTTATTTTCCAATATACTCGGTTATAATTTTACACTTTCATTTCAAGACGTCTTCAATTCTTCTTAATATTAAGGCTTGACATACTATAGACGTGAACTCTGGCATAATTCTTTCTTCTAGGGTGATGGGACGTTACTTGCAACAGGCTCTAATGATGGACAAGCACGGATATAGAGTAGAGATGGTGAGTCGATTGTGTTTGTGATTTTAATATCAAGTTATTTTAAACTTTCACGAGAAAAAAAAATTAAAAGACATAAAAATTCTAGGCTCTAAAACTATATAAACTTTGATCGTTTTTTTGTTTAAAGCAACATTAGATCTCCATGTATGACTGGTGATGTTATTTATCTTGGGGAGTAGAGGAGTGCGTTGAAAAAACGTAAAGGTCCTATCTTTTCTCTAAAGTGGAACAAAAAGGGTTGATTATCTTCTCAGCGACAGTGTGGATAATACTGCAATTGTTTGGGACCCAAAGACGGAAGAATGCAAACAACTATTTGAATTCCACTCAGGTACCAGATCGTGTGTATGGAACTTGCGGCTTATGGTGAAATGTTGTAAAACTCTGTTATGCTTTTCTTTTAAACTTTTTGTGGTGTTCATCCTATCAAGTTTGGATGGTATTTAAGGCAAATTATTTTCCAGGTCCCATTTTGGATGTTCACTTGCGGAACAATCTTTCATTTACAACATGCTCCACTGATATCGGGACACACATTTGCAAGGTTGGAGAGAAACAGCCAATCAAAACTTTCTCGGGGCATCAGGATTGTCTCACCATTCAACGGAATAATGTATTCCCGGTATACCAATTAGGGCACAGGCTAAAAGCCATATATCATGATTATCAACAACAACATACCCCGCACTGCCGATTTGAATATTAATGCCCGATATATACCCCCTTTTTATTTTTTTTTCAATTTTTTTTTCATGTTTGCTGTTTTTCAGGTGAAGTTAATGCTATAAAACGGGATCCAACTGGTACATTATTGGCTTCTTGTTCTGACGATAACACCGCAAAGGTGATTGCTTATATTTGTGCGTCGGTTCAAGAATAGTTTTCCTCGTAAGTTCATGATATGAAGGGAGTGTAGTGTTTTTGTGAAGTCTCATTTCTGTACTTGATGGTATACCAATTGCTCGTTCCATCTTTTTATGTATTTTTGGTACCCTCGTCACTTCTTTTGCTCTCTTTTTAATGGGTTGAAAACTCAATATTCTGGCACAGATATGGGGTGTGAAACAGGACAAGTAATGCATGATTTCAGGAAACACTGTAGGGTACTTTTCTTTCCCCGTAAATTTGTACCGATCAAATTCTTATGTTAGTTAGCTGATGGGTGCTCAAAACTGTAGGAGATTTATACTATCCGCTGGAGTCCTACTGGAACAGGCACAAACAATCCTAATTACTACTTTCATGTCTCGCATTGGGGAAAAGTGAACTTACTTACATCTTGGTGGTCGAAATACTCAAAACCAACTCGTTTTTTGAGATTATTATGGTTATGTCAAAAGTAAAAGCTTCCTCGTTATTAGACCAATTAGCAACCTGTCACTCCTATATATATATAATTATCCGATTCGTGTATGTTCTTTATTTAATGTTTTGGGCAGTGCTTCATTTGACTCGACTATAAAGCTATGGGATGTAGAACAAGGGGTACTTCTCTATAGCTTCAGTGGCGACAGGTAAAACTGTAGTGTTCCCTCACTTGTTTTCTAAGGAAAAATTTGCTAAGAACAGATGGTCAAGCATAATTAATAAGTGCTTCCTCTTCACAGAGGACAGAATGCGTCCAAATGAAATACAAAAATGAATAAAGACATGAATTATAGCTGTCGTCAATATCATGACATTTTTCAAATCTCTGACCAATGTGACTCATGGGTAATACAAATTTTCAGGGATCCTGTATTTGGCCAGCGGATACATGGACAAGTGCATGCGCATATGGTCTTTGAAAGAAGGCAACATCGTAAAAACGTACTCTGGGGAAGGCGGCATTTTTGAAGTTTGTTGGAACAAAGATGGCGATAAGGTCGCCGCTTGTTTTGGCAGCAACGTAGTACACATTGTGGATTTTAGAATGTAGACGTTGGAATTCTCAGATAATTTATTTGTAATTTTACATATACAATTGTCAAATAACAAGTGATGGTGTGCATCACTTTCTGGGAGTTATATAACTTTGTGTTTAGTTAGTAAAGTTTAGTAAGCAGAAAGGAATCAATTGCTTAGTGATAAAAGGCATGCAAAATTTAGGGTTAGTCCCTGAGTTAGCCCTCTGGGTTGGCCATTAAGTGTAGTTAATTATGTGAATTTCAACATGGATGCAGATAGAATATGAAATTATTGTGGACATGGAAAATTGATAAGAGTGACCAAAATTGGCAAGAGAACTAATTAGAGTATAGCGACAAGTGTTCTCTATGCATTTGTATAAACATCATTCTCGTTCCAGATTCTACTATAAAATTTTGCGACTATTAGGGAAGAGTTTTCATGCTATTCATATAATTGGGAAAGGAAAAAAAAAAAAAAAAAAAGAAGATTTCATTCGAATATCAAACAATCAAAATGAGAAGTACAGAGTCCGTCCCAAAGGGTTCTGTCAACATGAGAAATCAACTTCCCCGCTCCAAAATAACATCTACAAAACATGGGGTAAATCTACTTCCAATCACCAAGAACTATCTACGCCATCAGATTCAAAAAATGCAGAGATATCTCCATGCACGACAACCTATATGCAAGTAGAACATCGGCAGCCAAAGCCCAAAATCAGGTGTTCACTTCCAGAACCTTACTAATTCAGAAATTGTGAAAAGCCCAAAAAATCATTAGTGTTGATCATTGTCTAAGATCTTCAAAGTAGTGAGCTGGTATCTCTGGCGGAGAAGGCATGGTTGCAACATGTTTGTACTGTTTGCATACAGAAAAAGGGTTGGAATGATCAGATAATGGCTTTTATATAGCAGAGACTAAGTCAGAATATGAATGACATAAGAGTACCTTATGCTGTTTATATTTTGTTCTATAGATTGCAAAGACCCTCCTCTTCTACTAAGATACAAGTCATGCAGGATGAGAACACAGTTCTTCAAATCAGACGGTGCATATCTCGAATACTTTTGCAGGGATGAAGTCTGTAAAAAGCATATCTAGTTAATTGATAAATTTTTACGTTATAAATGGAGTTAATCATTAATGAAGTACGTAGCAGGGTGTAAAAAAATACCTTACAGGTATAGCACCATTTTGAAACATCAAATTTCATTAAGGTCTACTAGTTTTATATGCTCTTTTTTTTTCTTTTTAATGAATTTTTGACCAAATTGAACATTCAAAAACAAATACTACCGTTAAGCAATTAGAGTAGAAAAGCTCCTGATAATTATGTGAAGTACTTGTTTATCAAAGAAAATGTTATAAATGAAGTTGACAACAATTGCTTACCCAAGGATGCATCTTTGGCCGAATGATAAATCTCGCAAGAAAATAACAGATGCCGCCACCAATGAAGGAAAGAACTTGACACAGTTATAATCCAGCAAACTTAGCTCGCCAAGATAGTAGCACAGAAATTCCAACTGTAGGTTTGGAGTCTGCGTAAAACACATGAAAACCAACCAGTTATATCAAAAGGTCCAATTTTAAAAAACCCATATAAGGGAAATCGCACTTTAACTTACTTTGTAACTCTCTTGGGCAACGCTAGTGAATCTCCTACGAGCAAAAACCCAAAAATGGGAAAAGTAACACGATCAGTCCAATTGTTATTCAAAAAGTTTGGCCAACATGGAAAGAACATTAATTTCTAAGCTTACCTTAAAAATGTTTTATTGTAGGACTACCCAATTCAAACTTCAATGACTTGAGTATATCAGCCTCCATTTTCACCGCCTTTACAGTCAACATCAAACAAGTATTAAATCAAAACAGAAAACAAAATAGTCAAGAGAACAAAAATGGAGAACAACTACCTCTTCCTTGGTGTATGTATTGTCCGTTATATAGCAAAAATCTTCAACGCGTGGAGGGGTAATCTCTTCATATTTTCTTCTTATCAGAACGAAGTAAAACACTATTAGACAACAAATTCAATCAAGAGACATTGATCAAACAATATAACTCATTCTTTTTAAGGCATATTAATTAAGGGTCTTACGAGGCAATGAGCATTGAAGAAACACCAAGTAACTGAAGCTTTTGCCGACTGAGAGCATTCAGAGACAGAAATCTATCCATGTATAAAACAGTGAGACACGTAGTATCGGAAAGAAGCTTGTATTCCTCTGCAACTTCAACCAACCAATCAATCAAAATACCCCTCATACTTGGAGTAATGTCGTTCTGAACTTTCTCCATGTAATCGGGCAAAGGTCGTCTATTTGGATCAACCTAAAGATAATGCCATGAAAATCAATCATCCCCGAAAACCCAAAATTCGAACAACAATGCTCAATCCTAAAACAAGCAAAACCCAGAATCAAACCTCCATTGGTGAAGATATTCGTAAACATCGGAAACGTACGGCAAGCACATTGGGGATTCTTCGGACTTGGCTTGGGCTTCGTTCTTCTCCTGCCTCGTCGTCACCGACTTGGTCATGGCAAACGCCTTCTTGGCCTTGCTCTTGTTCTCGCGTTTCTTCTTTCGCGCCGCAACACCTGAACTACTCTCGCTTTCCTCCTTAACGACGACGTTTGGGACGTTTGTTAACTCTCCCAACACGACGCGTTTCTTGCTAGGGGCGGGCGGGGGGCTGGTCCTCGGCAGTTGCGGCGACGGCCCTCTTCTTTGCCGCCCGCGTGAGAGGCACGCAGTTCTCTTTGTCGGACATTGCGGAGGCGCCGAGTAGATTAAATGCGGCGTTTTGGAGTGGGGAATGGGAAGGGAAGGGATGAGAAAGAGAGAGGGTTAATGGGGCAATGGCGAGGGAGTTTGTAAAGAGAGTAATGAGAGATAAAGAGCGCCATTTCAGTAAGTTTTGAGATGTGATAATTTGGCGCTTCTCTGAAATTGCCTTTTCAAGTTTTTTTTCTCTTTCGAGAAGTCGAAAATTTTGGGAGTTTTGGGCTCCTGTGGACTTGCAAAAATTTTCACGCGATCTTGTTCTTAGAGGGCGGGACTAATTTGTTTTGCTTTTACACATGAAAGCCAATCTTTTTTTTTTTTTTTTTTCATTTTTCCAAAAGGACTTTAAACAAAAGTGTCAGGGTGGCGGTCAGGACAGGAATTACAGATTTTTTTTTAATTATATTTAGGTGATTTTTTAATCAGATAAGGAAAAGTCACTTGGTCAATGAAAGAGAGGAGAAAATTAACTGCATTCATTCACGTTATTACCATTTCATTTTATTTATTTATTTTTTGTTAGAGGGCATAATTGTTTCATTTCTTTATGCAGCTAGGACTGATGAAAAAAAAATTTTTTTTTTGATAATTTACAGATTATTGGGGTAGGACTCTCACAACTCTTGACTCTTGTTAACAATTGCTTAGAATAATGATAATTTAATTCGTTAACTTTATATATATATATATATATATCTAACATTTTGTGAGATATTTGTCAAAATAACAATGATATAACATATACCATATTGTTCCTGAAATATACATATACATACACACACACATATATATATGAAGAGGCATATTTATGTTAGTTAATTTATATATGTGCGTGTACGAGAGCAATAGACGACCGAATATTAAGCAACGATTATCGGGGAAAACGACAATGACAAGAAGAAACGACAATTAATTAAAATGTCATCAGATAGAAAGCGACGGTAACCAAAAAATAACATCACATGTAGACCCGACAATAAATAGAAATTTAAAATCACTAACCATAAAAATCGATATCTCATGAGAAACGACACAGAAAAACGACAATTGCTTGAATCGGCATCACAAATAAAACGAAAGACCTGTGGTAATGACATCTTTAGAAGAAACGATAACGACCACGAAGCTACAGTAACTAGAAAAGCGAAAATCACGAGAAAAAAGACAACGGCTCAGAAAATCTTTAGTCGTGGATAACGATAGCACATATAAAACGACAATGGCAATGAAAAGGACAGTGACGTAAGAGCGACAATAACCTGAAATAGATTGCATGTAATATGATCGAAAACTTCAAAAACTTATTAGTTAGCAAACGACAACATATCTAACCAATAGCCGCAATATAACTAGAGGACCAAAAATAAAACGGAAGAAAAGATGCCAAGTAGGAAATGCGAAAAGGAGTAAAACTTTAGCAAAGAAGAAAACGAAAAAAAAAAAAGTAATATTAATGATTAAATAACAATGATAACATCAAAAAACGATATCAAAGTGAACAAAAAAAAAATTTGACATCATACGGAAGTAAACAGGGAAACGACAATACATCATCAACAGCAATGCCAAACAGGCTGTGCTTGATAATTGGTAGCCGTGGGGGTGTTGATCAAGGAGGTGATGGTCCGTATTTGTCGATGCAGATGGTCTTAGGAGCTGATTTTTGCTTATAATTATCAACTTAGGATTGTCAACTGACGATTTATAAGCGAGATAACAGTCTAACTGATGCTCGAGTTACCATTATTCCAAATATTAACTGAAATCAAATTCAGTCGGGCAAAATTTTCTTGCGAAATTGTGATTCAATAAATGTTTGTTTTCTATATTTGAAACTACCATGATCACAAGAATCTTCTAGAGACATGTTTCTTATCAATCTATGCCATTTCATACGTTTCAAAGTATGTAAGGTCCTAACTGACAAAAAAAAAAATACATGAGCATATTTCAATGGCCCTCCCTTTTCTCTACTGGCATTCAGCACACTTCATAGTTATTCAGTAGACCACACTGCCATTTGCAGTAGAAATTGATTGATGATTTCAATTATTAGCCTTTCAAACTTGTGTGGCAACATAGCCAAAGCAGTCTTGCTCAGTTTCCAACTTCCTCCCACACCAGATTGACTATGTTTAACTGATAGCCTCCTTATCAAGCTCCTCAACACAAGTTCTTCATTCATGGTTCCATTTCAAAGGTTGTTTGCCCACCATCAGGCATTAAACCTTGTAATGCCATCCAAAAACAGACATTCAAATTTCCAATAAAATCTGAGTCCCTCTGAATGCCATACCAGAAGAGCCATGAATCCAGGATGATGATTTTTCTGAAAGTTGCTGTAGAAATTAAAACATCTTCAAAATAAGAGGCGGGTATCTCTGGGAGAAGAGGCAAATTTGACACACATTTTAACTGTTTTTCCATGCAAACAAAAAAATGGAGTCAGATTAGCATCTACTACAGCAGCAAAATATAAGTGTTTGAAAGGACGATAAAAACCATTGATTAAAACCATTTTTATATAATATGTAAAAACTTTACATTATAACGATTTTTTTATTATTATTATAATATATAAAAACTTTACACTATTTATAATTAAAAAAAACAATAGGAACCATAATTCTCTCTACCCTTCCAAACACCCAATATAGACAACAAAAGGGTAACTAGTAAAGTACCTTATGATTCTTGTATTTTTCTCTTATAGCATGAAGACCCCCTCCTCTTCTACTCAAATACAAGTCATGGATTAGAAGAGCACATTCCCTCAAATCTGCTGGTTTATACCCTGAATTTTCCTGGAGGGCAGAACACTTAAATGCAAAAACTCAGCACAAAACTCAGCAACTGCTACTCAAAATATAACAAATAAATAAGATCCAGCTGAAATGCTGCATTCAAAAAGCTTTCTAATATAAAATTCTTACCCAAGGATGCCTATTTGGACGAAGAATAAATTTGCCAGAAACACAACAGATGCAGCAACCAAGAAGGCAAGAACCTAACACAACTGTAATCCAACAACTCAACTCTGCAAGGCAATGTGCCAAGAACTCTAACTCTGCATTAGTTGTCTGCGGAAATCACAAAAGCAATACAAAGATTCAGTTTCAAAAACCCCATAATGTCACAATCAAACTAAATAACAAAACGGCATGTCTATGTTCTTTTACCTTGTAAGTTCCCTGAGCTACATCAGTTACCTTCTGCAAAAGCAAAAATTGAGAAAAGAAAAAGTGGCACCAATGAGTAAACTGCTTGAGCTCATAGCAAACGGAAAGTTGCATTGAAAATTGACGTGAATTCATTACCTTAAAATGTTTTTGCTGTCGGATTTCCCATTTCAAACTTGAGGGATTTAAGTAGGTCAGCCTCCATTTTCACAACCTCTTCCTTTGTGTACGTATTATCAGTAATGTAACAAAAATCTTCCACATTTGGAGGCTAATTTCTTCATATTTTCTGAAGAATCAAACCCAAAATCAAAATCAATTAAACCGAAAAGTCAGCAACTAAGAAATTTTCGCCCCATAAATTCTGACGCTTACGAGGGCAATGAGCATGGAAGAAACGCCCAGCAACTGAAGCCTCTGTCGAGCGACGGCGTCAAGGAAAGAAACCGATCGACATAAGAAACGAAAGGAAAAGAGTGTCGGAACAAATCTTGTACTCCTCGGCAACTTCCACCAACCAATCCACCAAAACTCCTCTCATATTCGCAGTAACATCTTTCTGAACTTTCTCCAGATAATCCGGCGATGGCCTTCTCTTCTTCCCACCTAAAAAATCCATAATCTTCAGAATTTTGGCAATCTAAAATGAGCAAAAAAATATAATAACAATAATTACCTCCATTTATGAAGGTACTCATAAATGTCGGAGACGTAAGGCCCGCACATATGGGGCTCGTCCGCGTCGTATCGACATCCAGCTTGCACCGCACTCAGGCTTAGAAACCGCCGCTTTCTTGATCTCTTCGTCTTCGCAACACGCTTGGGCTTCCCAGGCTCGGCCTGATCCGCAGAGGAAATGGTTTCCGACAAATTGGTAATCTCCCCCAAAACGCCGCGCTTCTTCTTCGCCGGAATCTCGGCCTCCACCACAGTCGCCGATCTCTTCACAGCGGCTCTGGTGATGCGGACGCATTGGGATAAGGGGTGTTGCTCCGTCGCCATTGGTGGGAAAATGTCGAAATACACAGCCTCTCGCTCTTCGATGTGGGGGAGGAGAGAGAGAGAGAGCGAGAGGCGAGCTTGGTCTTTGTAGGTTGTGGAGATGAAGTGAGAATGAGACGGAGTGGAATGGGGATTTGTAATGAGGGAGTTTGGAGGGAGAGAAGTAATTATGAAAAGTGAAACAAGCCATTTTTTTTTTCCTTTGGTTTTTCTTTTGATTTTGCTTTTCCGTACGATTTTGAGCAAAGCGCTGGAGAGTTTGCGCGCTTTGAGTTTCAGTTTTGGGGAAGTCCAGACTTGGGCTTTGGCCTTGGCCGGCACTTGGCCGTCTGTTTTTTGCGTTTTTTGGGTTCAAATTTTTGAAATTTTTCGCCTTTCCACGCTAGTTATTTTGTTTATCGTACTTCCCGTCGCGTTGAAAATGCTATTGGGGACTGGGCGGGCCAATCTTTTTTGGTTCTTCCGCTTTTTTTTTTTAATTTTAGGAAGCAATTTTTTTTTGGCGTACTTTTAAATCGCGGTGAATTTCATAATATTTCTTTGCATGGCGAATCTAGAGTAATTCCAATCACTTAAAAATATGAGCTCAAAATAAAAGTTTTAATATATTATCAGATTCTAATCTCATATAAGTTGAATAATAAATAAATAACAAGCATAAAAGATCAAATATTTTCCTTTTCAAATTCTTTCAAAAACAAAAACCAAAATAAAAATACCATTAAATAGGACGCTGTGGTAAATTTTGCATTTTTTTACTATAAAAAAAGGTGGATGTAAATAAATGTACTTAACATATCGAAGAATGATAGTTAGTTTTACGCTAATTAATTAGATGATTCTCACTTAATATTTTTGTTAGTTTTGAACGATTTATAAGAATTTAATAGTGTTTTATGTTCTTTATAGGTTTTGAAGGAAAACGATGCATAATGGCAAATCTCAAGGCAAAGCAGACCAAAAATTGAGCAAAAGTAGACTCATGATGAAATGGAGCCATACGCCAATTATTGGG
The DNA here is from genome assembly GCA_025403435.1 of Artocarpus heterophyllus. NCBI lineage: Eukaryota > Viridiplantae > Streptophyta > Magnoliopsida > Rosales > Moraceae > Artocarpus > Artocarpus heterophyllus. The sequence continues at coordinate 132,332 of JAJQZP010000400.1, forward strand.
CTCCTAGGCGTTTTACAGATAAAGTTTCACACAAAAAACCCGAGAGCATAACGCCTAGGCGCCATTTGGAGGCCAATATAGCGCCTAGGCGCTACTTCAAAGCCTAGGCGCCGTATTCAGGCGCCTAGGCGCCAGTTTAGAAAATCATCCACAAACAAGTATAGCGCCTAGGAGCTACAATCATGGCGCCTAGGCGCCGTAATGAAGCCTAGCGCCATTGCGATCCCAATTCAAAGTTTAGTGTAATTTCGTTCTAAATTGCCCTTTTAAACCCTAGCCTAAATAGAACATTATGAAGGGTTGGACACGAATTCTAACAGAGAGAACTATAAACAAGAGGGAAAACTCACTGTTTTGGAGAAGAAGAACGGTGCAACCCAGAGACGAAAATCATCTTCGCATCCAAACACAGTTCTTTTCCTTCACTCATCATGTTTAATATATTATTTAGGATTGTT
>JAJQZP010000401.1:600000-817204 GCA_025403435.1 Artocarpus heterophyllus
CCAAGGGATGGTATTTTTGAAAATGACATGAAGCAAGGAAGTCAAGTTGCCAAATGTGCTGTATGTGCTTGATATCTAGAAGAATATCATTTCTAGAACTCTGCTGAGTTCACATGGCTTCAAGATGGTCTTTAAGGCTGATAAAATAGTTTTTTTTAAACACGGGATGTATGTGGGAAAGGAATATGTGAAAGATGGGATGTGGAAATGAATGTGATGGCTGTTAAGCCCTATTCCATCAATAAAAATAAAAAGTCTTCCACTTATATGCTTGAGTTCAGTAGACTAGGTCATGTCAATTATGATACTTTGCTTGGACTAATTAACTTGGGTCACATATCCACATTTAATATTGATCCCAAACATAAGTGTGAAATATGTGTAAAGGCAAAACTAACGAGATCTTCGTTCCAAATGATTGAGAGAAACACTGAGCCATTTGATTTGACACATAGCAATGTTTGTGACTTAAAATTTGTTCAAACTAGAGGTGGGAATAAATATTTTGTCACATTCATAGATGATAGCACAAAATATTGCTATGTATATTTGTTTAAAAGCAAAAATGAAGTTATGGAGAAATTTTCTCTTTATAAGCAAGAAGTTGAAAACTAACTTAATAAAAAAATTAAGATGGTCCATGGTGGTGAAAATGTAGAATAATTTAGTGAATTTTGTGCACAACATGGTATTATTCATGAAGTTACGCCACCCTATTTACCTTAGTCAAATGGTGTGGCTAAACACAAAAATCGTACCTTAAATGATATGATGAATGCGATGTTGATAAGTTCTGGATTGCCACAAAACATGTAGGGGAAGCCATTTTGTCGACTAATTACCTTTTAAATAAGGTACCCCAAAAGAAAAAAGACAAGACCCCTTATGAATTATGGAAAGGTAGAAAGCCTTCTTATAAATACTTAAGAATGTAGAGGTGTCTTGCAAAGGTAATGGTATCTACACCAAAGAAGATGAGAATAGATCCTAAAACGGTTGATTGCATCTTCATTGGTTATGTCCACAACAGTAGCACATATCGGTTCCTTGTGTATGAATATAAAAACCTTGAGATTCACAAGAACTCGATAATGGAATCTAGGAATGCATCGTTTTTTGAACATATATTTCCTTGTAAATCAAAAAGGGATGGTCCAAGTTTGTCTAAACGAACATTTGAAACTATTAAAGAGAATTGTCAGGATCAAGACCAAGAACATGTTGAAAAAGAAGAGGAAGAGCCTAGACAAAGCAAAAAGGCAAGGATAGAAAAGTCATTTGGACCAGATTCTCTTACCTATATGCTAGAAGCTGAACCTCAAACTTTCAAAGAAGCTGTAAGCTCATCTGAGGGTCCTTTATGGAAAGAAGCCATAAAGAGTGAAATTTGATTCCATCATGCAGAATCATACTTAGGAATTTGTGGACCTTCCTAAAGGAAGTAAACCGTTAGGTTCTAAGTGGATTTTCAAATGGAAAATGAAAGCAGATGGAACAATTGACAAGTATAAGGTTAGACTTGTTATAAAAGGTTATAGACAAAAAGAAGGCCTTGATTACTTTGATAATTATTCTCCTGTGACGAGAATAACCTCCATTAGAATGATTTTGGTGATTGCCGCTTTGCGGAATCTTGAAGTACATCAGATGGATATAAAGACTGCTTTTCTTAATGGAGATCTTGAAGAGGAAATATATATAGAACAACCTGAGGGTTGCATTGCTCCAGGACAAGAAAAGAAAGTCTGCAAATTGACGAAGTCTTTGTATGGGTTTAAATAAGCACCAAAACAATGACATAAGAAATTTGATAATATCATGATGTCAATTGTTTTTAAAATTAATGAGTGTGACAAGTGTGTTTATGTCAAAAGAGCAAATGATGGATATGTCATTCTTTATCTGTATTTAGATGACATGCTAATTGTGAGTAGTAATGATTAGATGATCAAATCTACAAAAGACATATTAAACTCTAGGTTTGACATGAATGACATGGGACCTGCTGATGTGATTTTGGGAATCAAAATCAAAATGTCGTCTGATGGACTTATCTTGAGTCAGTCATACTATATGGACAAGATACTTGACAAATGTAGTAAAATTGACACTGTGTGGCCAGAACACCAATGAATATTAGTCAACATCTGTCCAAAAATAAAGGAGAAAGTATATCCTAGGTAGAATATGCTAGAGTGATAAACAGTTTAATGTACTTAATGAGTTGTACAAGACTAGATATTTCTTACACTGTGAGTAGTCAGAGTAGATTTACGAGTAATTCAAGAGATAACCATTGGAAAACGATTGTTAAAGTACATAGGTACTTATGATATAGTCGTGATTGTGGGTTACACTATACAAGAGATCTTGCTGTTCTTGAAGGGTATTATGACACAAGTTGGATATCAGATATACAAGATTCTAAAGCTACACGTGGATATGTATTTACTTTGGGAGGCGCAACAATTTCATAGAAGTCCTCAAAGTAGATGGTAATAACTAGATCCATTATGGAATTTGAATTTGTAGTCTTAGATAAAAGCGGTGAAGAAGTTGAATAGCTAAGGCATTCCTTAGAGGATATTCCTGAATGGTCTAAACCTGTGCTTGCAATATGCATACATTGGTAAGTCAAGAAATTTGATGTACCATAGAGGATAATCAATCTGCTATCAACAGGACACAAAATGTGATGTACAATAGTAAGTCAAGACATATATGTCATCAACATAATACCGTTAGACAATTGATCTCGACTGGAGTCATGACAATAGACTATGTAAGGTCTAAAGAGAATGTTGCAGATCTGTTAACCAAAAGACTGAATAGAGATCAAGTTGAAAAAACATCAAGAGGAATGAGACTTAAACCCATAAAGAAAAGGTTAAAATAATGGAAACCCAATCTTATTGACTGGATATCCCAAGATCTAGGTTCAATGGGATAATTAAACTGAATAAACCGAGTAGGATCAATGTAGGGGTTACCCCAGCCCATTCCTATAAATAAAACAGTGATACCCATAGGGAAAGGTTAAGCAGTTTGCTTTTAATGATTCTTATGCGTTGAATACATTGGGAATTTGAGCGGAGTAATGCAAGTTACTCTTAAAGTAAGAAATCACTTATGTGAAAGAGAAGTGGGGCCGCTTCAAAAAAGAATTGCTGAGGCTTAATTCTTTAGAAACTCTTGCAGAATCAATGAGATGTTCATGGCCAAAATGAACATAACCACGAGAACTGAAACCGTGTTAGGAAAATATTTGTGTGAGGTATGTTATCGTTTACACAAATAGCAGAACAGTTCAAGGACATTACACCTACTAGTCAGCTAGTAAAGTAAGCATACTTTTACAAAGGAAGGTTTAAGGGTTAACGCCTACCTATCCTATGCAGGTATTAACCGTAGAACTCTATCACCATGTCGTGTCTTTGTTTTTCCATTGTAGTCTGTCAATTTCATTCATGTCGGGGATTGTTGGAAAAATGGTAATTGGGTGAATGAGAAATTGATGCTCATTAGTGGAGGTTAATGGAGGCCATAAATCTCATGTTGTAACAGCCAAATGCATGGCTTAATTAGTCCTCATGTTATAACACCAAAATGCATGGTTTAATGGGAGATTATGAGCATCATAATCATAAAAAATGGAGGGTTGCAATTGATGGTTTAATGGGAGATTATGAGCAACATTATCATAAAAAATATAGGGTTACAACCGGTGCCATTATGCTCATAAAATCTAAATAAAACTTCATTACTTGGAGGGTTACAACTGGTGTTATTATGTTCATAAAATTTGAATAAAGATTTATTATAATTTGGATTGTAACATCCATTCTCTTGAGCCTATAAATAGAGCTCTCCTCCACATGTTTAACACATACATTGATACATGAAATTTGCACACATAAAGTTTTCTTTGATTTTTTTTTCTTTTTTTAGCTTTGTTTAGAAGTATAGCAGGTTTTTGGTGATAGAGGAAGACACTTTTCAAGTTCACTGGAGGCGGTGTTCGATCGTGCATAAACAATCGTTGTTTGATGTTGTATCTTGAGAAAAAGACGTCCGTCAAATCCTTGTGCACAATTGGAGGAAACGAATCTGTTTTAAGAAAAGCATAAATTACATGTGTCTCGACCACTTTTTCATCCAATTTTTTGCTTTGATTCAGTTGAAGGTTTTGTTGTACTTGCCTCTTTGATTTATAATATTCTCAATTGAAACTTGTTTGTTTTTATCCATATTACTTGGAATATATTGCTAACAGGTTTTTCGTTGATTCAAACATTATATTTGTCATTAGAGTTCAAAAACCATTTCAACAAATACACAGCTAGACATTAGTTTGAAACAAACTTATAGGTTCAAATCACATGAAATCACATCCTAAATGCATCCTTAAACTTATGAACTTAAGACTTGGCCCTTTTTCAAGGGCTAATGTTAATTAACATTGATTTATGTATTTTAAAAGGTGCTTTAGAGAGTGGGTTGAACTCAAGAATTCTAATCGCAAACATAATAAAACTCTTATATGTTACAATATAAAGTGAAATTATATTATAGTGTAAAGCTCTCATATGCTACCATGTTCGACTTAAACTATTGTGATTTGTGCTCTTTCTTCCAAACATTCTATTTATCTCATTTTGATTTCCAAATTAAAAATTTTATTTGAAGTTATGCCGCTTGTCTTAAATGTTTGGTTCTTTCTGTTACAAAAATCTTAACAACTTGATAAAATTAGTCATGTTGAAACTTACATGTACAGATTAAAATGTACTTTAAATTATATATTTATACATAAATTAAAAATATTTAATTATCAAATTTAAACTTTTAAAGTTTTATATTGTAATATATCATTACTTTAACAATTAAAACTTTGACATTGGGGTTTGTTTTTTGACACAGGAGGGCAAGCTGGGTTCACTTCAGTGGGTTGTGTTGTGCCACTCGCGTTTTGTCGTTGGAACCGTCTCTGCTTTTTGCTGACAATTACAAAAAAAAAAAAAAAATCGTCGAGTTTCCATTATTCGGTCAATGACCAACGCTCTCTTTGATCGCCTATTGCAGAAAATACACGGCGGCTCCTTCACCGGCTGCGGTGCCCAATGCCGGAGACAATGGCCCTTGCCCACGCCGGAGAAACAAAATAAACAAAGATAAGCTTTTTTCTGCAATTCCGGTGGTCCCAAAAACTCTGCAACTTTTCGAGAACCCCCATGACTCGCGCCAAAAAGCCCCCGGCGAAACCCCAAGACGACCATCACCAGATCATAGTCCTCAAATCCGCGCTACTCTCGAGACTCCTCCTTCTGACCTTAATCCTCCTATGGCGGAGCCTCCTCCGCCCTTACGACACCTCTGCGCCGCTAAACCCGAACTGCCTGTCCAGCACTGCCTCACCATCGCCGCCTCAAGAGCAACTTCTTCTTTGGCCTTCACTGGCGTCGGAGATCGAGTCCAGCATCGTCTGGGACGGCGTTTATTTTGTCCGAATCGCCCAGTGCGGCTACGAGTACGAGCAGTCCTACGCCTTCTTCCCCCTGCTACCCCTTTGCATCTCCTTCTTCTCGCGAACAGGTTAGCCCAAAGATTTGAGCTTTTTCGATTCATTATACCTAATTGGAAATTTCATAATTCTCCTACTTTCACTCAACATTGAATTTTAATGGTGTATTTCTGTTTCAGTGTTTGCTCCATTGGTTCCAGTTATTGGGCAAAGAGCTGTTTTGGGATTATCGGGTTATGTGATTAACAACATTGCCTTTGTCTTTGCAGCAATTTATTTATACCGGTGAGTTATTTATTTAGCACCATAAACTTTGTCAAGCTTTGTGTGTGTGTGTGTGTGTGTGTGTGTGTGTGTATGTATATATATTTGTTTCTTTCAAGAGAATTAGCTAGTAAAAAGTAGCTTTTATTCGCTTATACTCAATTCTGAACTGATGGCTTGTTCTTTCGATTGTTCCTATGATAGGCTTTCAGTTGCCATTTTGAAGGACCGTGATGCCGCGCTTAGAGCTTCAATCTTGTTTTGCTTCAATCCAGCTTCAATATTCTATTCCTCAATGTAACAGGTCTTTCTGTTTTCTGTCTTGATTATTAAAGATTAAAAAGCTGAGATTTTTGTTTCTTCGTTTTGAATGTGCAGATATACAGAGAGTTTGTATGCTTTGTTTTCGATTGGAGGATTGTATCAGTTAATAGCTGGGAAAAACAATATTGCCATTCTTTGGCTTGCTCTCTCTGGATTTGCAAGGTCCAATGGAGTGATCAATGCAGGGTACATCGGTTTCCAAACTATGCATCGCGCATATAACGCTGTACTCAGAAAGAAGACTTCTGTAAGTGTTGTTTGCATTTTTTTGCTGATTTGAGTGTTGTAGTAAGTGGACTATCGTTTCTCAACTAAGTTTCCTTCACTTTTAAACCTCTTGTTAAAAACACCAAATAACTCATTGGAGTTTGAGTCTTTCAGATATTTCTGCCTTTTCATCATCTTGGAACTCTTTGTCATCTAGGGACATAACAAGACTGTGAAATATATGGCTCTTTATTGGAGTCTCTTGTTTATCTCTTTATGTGTCTACTTATTTTAAGTGGATTTAGACATGATATTAAAGTGATCAGTGTTTCCCTTCCCATTCACCCAAAAAAAAAAAAATAAAGAAAAATATATGACATGTTGGTATCAAGTTGAGATTCTCAACTATAGTATGCTAAGCAGAGCATGTAATTGTTTTTCATTTTATCAATGGCAATATTGACATCATCATAACTTTTCTCTTCTGTGCCAGCTGGTTATGCAGGTTGTTGTTAGTGGAGCTCTGCGTTGTGTGTGTATTTTTGTCCCATTTATCGCATTTCAAGTGTATGGATACTACAATATTTGTGTGAGAGATTCTCCTGGTGAACTGAGGCCCTGGTGCAAAGCTAGGGTGCCCTTGCTGTACAACTATATTCAGAATCATTATTGGTACCTTTTCATATCCTTTAACTATGGGTGATCTACACACACTGATGGATGGATGGCTGGCTTTTTTTTTGGCTCGTTTTTGGAGAATAGTCTTAACCTAGTTAAAAAATGGTCCTAGTTAAAAGGGGAAAAAAATCTCTTACAATTGAACATACAGATTGAGTGACTCTGGTTTTATTTCATTTGCTTTGGTTTAGTAGGGCATGGCCATTGGGCCAATCCCATTTACATCTATGGAATTTCATTCTTTAAACCTTGTAAGACAAGAAATTTATCTGATTGAACGTTCTTATTGATGGTTTTATAGTCATCTACTTTTGTCCTCTCCATTCTAATATATGACAGGGGAGTAGGCTTCCTGCGGTACTTCCAGTTGAAACAGTTGCCAAATTTTCTACTTGCATCCCCTATTTTATCTCTGGCAACTTGTTCACTTGTCCATTATGCAAAATCAGAGCCTGAAAAGTTCTTCTCTTTGGGTTTTCATGCTTCTATTAAAGATAAGAATTCTGCAGCTCTGCTTTTTACTGCAGACAGAGATTTGCGATCAAATATAACTCACACTAAAAGGAAAGCCTCTTCTAAGATGCAGGGTATTAATTTTGAACTCAACCGGATTTTAGTTTATGATGTGACATATTTTAAAGTTTTTTTAGTTGGTCTTATAGATAATGGCAATCCTAGACCAAGGAAGCAAATGATCAAAGGAGAAGTTCCTGCTCCTCTCTCAGAAAAATACGAATCAACTGAAAAAATAGGATACCTGTCTGCGTTTGTTCTTCCATTTCTTTTGCACTTAGGATTCCTGGCAGCTACAGCATTTTTTGTCATGCATGTGCAGGTTTGTGTCCCTTTGATTTGTCCTTAATTTGCTACATTGTTGACAAAATTTTGTAGCGTTGTCTTATCGGCTTTGCGCAATTTTGTGTTGGGAGTAATTGTGTTCCGTTCCTACTGCATCTACTATTAGGATGTATGCTGTATCTTGCAATTTAATGTCATTCAGAGATGAACTAAAATTATCTGTGGATTACACATTCTGACAAGTGACATTTGACAGGTTGCGACTCGTTTCTTATCCTCCAGCCCTTCTCTTTATTGGTTTGCGTCCTATTTAATGGGATCTCCTAGTAGTCGGAGATGCGGATATTTGATCTGGGCATACTCTGCAGCCTACATTCTTCTAGGAAGTTTGCTCTTCTCTAACTTTTACCCATTTACATGATCATATTAGTACTATTACTCAATTTCAATTGGATAAGAGCTCTCTTAAAGGGTTACTTCGACTCTCCACTCTCCAAGAGCAGGCTGACTTTGTCTGCTGAGGCAGGCTACTCAAATGGTGTCATTCCTAAAAATTGCTTATCCCAAGGAGATCCCCACCTGTTGGATGTGCTGAAACCATGGATACTAATTTACACATTGCATCGTAACTACATTGTGGTAACTAATTCTTTCATTCCGTTGTAGAATGTGGTAACATCTCATTGTAACCCTTTGATATTTCTCAATGTAAAATCATACTTACCCCAAAGAGGCTTTTATGGGGCTTTGGTGTTAAATGGATGTTTGTGCCTGATGTGGTGCGCTTTTTTGGGAGTTGGATCGAGCTGGCAATGGAATATGATTGAAATTTTGCTGAGAGAAATTTAAGTACTTGGTTTGCATTGTGCTGATTTGTATGATATTATTTTAGTCGTTGGCATAAACCCAGCGACGGATGACCACAGTAAATCAGTGATTGATTACCAAATTTTAGTAGAACGTACCGGTTAGTTTTGTTTGGAAAAATAACGAAATACATTTATAGTTTTAATCTTAGGCAATTGTTAATGAGCAATTATTAAGAATAATATGCATTACTACATCTTTTCAATGGTGTGTGCTCAAATGTTTTAAGATTACATTTTTCTGAAAGGGAATTGTAGTTTATTAGTTACCATCTTAAATGTCAAGTAACAATTAAAAAAAATAATTGGTAGGAGATGGTGATAAAAGTTAATTTCACGAAATAAAAGGAAAAACTGTACCAACATCTCGTGATATTATATCAGTATTATAGTTACATTCTTTGACTGAACTAAATTACAATGCACCTCTACCTCTGTTAATTAGTGGAAAGAGAAAGAGTCTAATAAATAATCAAAAAACAACTTTAGATTTTACCAAGTTAACAAGTAAAAGGATTTTTGGCATTGTTAGCCATTCAACTATTCGCATTATTAAAATTTGGCGGCTTTTTTTTTGGGCCAAATAATCCTGAATCTTTTTTTTGCTTTTTATTATTATTATTATTATTATTTTACAGTTATTTGTCCATAACAAACTATCATTTATAAATACAACGTATATTTAAGTGTCGCAAAAATCAAACATGTAATATATATGATGGTGTCTCATAATTTTTTTAAATATAACATAAATAAACATGTTTTCTTTAAATGGGAGTCATAACATGTAATTTTCTCTTTTCCTTCTACCAAACATTAATATCTTTTGCCTCCACTTTTGGCCCCTACCAAACACTGTCAAAGATGTAGCCATACATTTGCGCGAACGCAGTGTTTCAATTAAAGACAAAATGGAAAACCAATCATAACTGAAAGCAAATTATCATTAATCAAAATTTTTAAGTTTAACCAAAATTGGATACACGAGACCATATTGTTGCTTGGTGGCATCCACAAGAAATCCAGCTCCTAATTTAAAAAAAGAAATTAAAAAAATATATTTGCAACTACATTTGAATATATCACAAACTCTGCTGAGATATCACGAACTTTGGTAGGATGGTCTTTCTTTATCCGAACCCCTCTTTTCCTGGGTTTTCCAATTTTTACAATGTCTTCTAGAATCTTCCTTTCTTTTGGCATTGGGGAAACTATTCTGCAGTCATTTGGGATTAGTTCTTTTTTCCACCAAAAAGATGTTTTTACCTATTACTCTTCTACTTTTATGATTCTTCTTTTACGTAATGGCTTTGTAGTAATACTTCCAGGGGCACTGTGTGCCTTCCTCCTCTCTTCTTTTCTTCTCTCTGCCTCAATCATAGTGCGTCTTAGAGCAGCCGCCTTGAATATTGGTTTCGGCAAGTGCCTGTGCCGCACAATTCGCTTGACTTCTGGAAGGTGCTTGTAGCGATTCTTAACAGCCTCGTGATACTCGTGTCTTTTCTGTTCCCTTGGAAGAAGCTGCAGGGTGACAACAGGTTCGGCATTTAGAAGGCATAAAAACAGTTTTGAACAACAGAAGTTAGTATTTCAAGAAAGACAAAAAAAGGGTGCTGCAAAGTTTAAGATTGAATGTACATGTTTTTACCAAGTAAAAACAAATTATACAAAAGTAGCAATATGTTGAAGCCAATTTTGATAAAGGAAACATGAACCGAGGAAGCGATTCTTACAACTCCCAATTGCTCTGATGCTTTGGCCTTCCAGAGCCTGAGGTTGGTGTCATCACTCCCAGAAATAACATAAGTTGCATCACAGCTGAACTTGACACAAAATACCCTGCAGAAAAAGAGGAATAAAATAGAAGAGAAGGTCAGATACTGTAATTTAAAAAAAAAATAATAATAATAATAAAATAAAATTAAAAATTAAAAAATAAAAAAAAGACAACAATAACAATTTTAGACACATTCACAATTTTCATTTGATTCAGTTAAAATGTGCCATTTCACTGCCTCTTTATTCCAAAAATGCAACGGGGGGTAAATGCTTAAAGATTTGTTGATTAATATAAAAAAACTGGACAAACCTTTGCATTCTCTTTGTATGATAAATTTCCCTGCTGTGACCACCATTATATGGGAAAATTCGCACCTGCCCCGGGAAAATTTCAAGAGGATATTAAGGGATCCCTTTCAAGGATAAAATAATGTTTGATTGAAACATAAACCTTTTTATATCAAGCTACTCACAGTTCTATCGTAGGAACCAGTTACAAATTCTCGACCAGTTGCCGAGTAATCAATATCCATCCTGAAAAGGCAAAGAAGAGAACATAAATAAACAAAAAGCTGATACATATATACATACATATATATACATACATAGATATATATATATACACACACACAAAGTAACTTTGAGATGTAAAATAGAAATATGCATAAATTTGCAATTAGCAACTTACACTGCAGAAACATGATCTTTATGTACGCATTTGGCCTCATTCAGCTTTCTAGCATCATAGCTATAGCAGCTGCTATCCTCATTTGCCTGATTCATCAAAGAACATGACATGCATTTTCGGAATAAGATTAGTCTGGAAAATGAGAACAAAATTAACATATCCTAGAATGTGATACAACAAGACATTAGATCTGATTATCATTTTGTAGAAAGCAAGGTCCTCTCTTTAATATAACAAGGAAATGAAAATCGAAATAGCCTTTTCTCCGCCGCTCAAATCGATTAGCAAACATAACGTGATCATGCAAAACAACTAAAATCTGGTCAATACGTGAATAGCAAGTTAGATCAACCTATTCCAACCATAGATAATAGCTTCCTTCATTGACGTGCATATATATACAATCTATCATGGATCCCCCAAGACAAAAACAGTTGTCAGGATCACAGATTTTAGCCAGACAAGTTTTGAATAGATTTGCTTACAGCAGTGAAATTAATTGGCTCCATCGGATTCCAAGCAATAGAATTGGTTCTCGTCTGTCACACCAAAATAAAATACATGTCAAAAATTCAAACTAGCTACAAATATTTTGGACTACGGTGTTTCAGCACTTGATAACAAGGCAAAAAAGATATTGCTAGTATCAATTGAACAAAATATTGAAACAAGTATAAAATATAAGGACTAAATCATCATGCTGAATTTCAAAATGTGCTGTGCCATGAATACCCTCATTATAAGCTTTGTTACTTCTGATGACATCCGCAAGTCATACAGTACAATACTGCGGTCACTACAATAGAAAATGAAACAAGTTATTTCCTGATCACCAATTTCAGAGGAAGCATATTTACTGCAAGAAAAAATATATTAATGATGATGAAAAGAAAAGGGAACTTGATAGACAAACTTCTTTAGCAGACAATTTCAATTACAAGAAATTATCCAATTTTCATCACTCTTAAATCGTGAAAAGGAACTAAATGACACGATTGAACATCATAAAAAAAACAGGTAATATCTAATTTATGACTTCCTATACATACGTTGCAGATGTTGCTAAGACATTAGGCTGTCCAGGATTGAATCGAACAGATATAACAGTGTCTGTTCCCCATTCAAAAGTCCTTTCTGGCGCAGACCTATAAATAAGAGGTATATTGTCATGAAACAACCACACAAAATAAATCAATAAATAAATCCCATAATAAAAGAATAACAAGATTGAATCAGAACTTATTATGGTTCCATATGTGTACTCCGGCTCCAGCAGTGGCAAAACGATCGCCATCCCACTGGTGATCAACAGCCCTGAAATTAAGAAAGTAAAACTTAGAAGTATATACTTTGAAATCAGACCACAATACATTACTAAAAAAATGTAACACTCTTGAGGAATTACATTTAGACACTTACCAAAATGCATTCTTCCAAACATATTCCTCCAGCGGCTGGAAACACGAATCATAACTAGTTAGCTAGACATAATGTTGAATCCAATGAATACATATGATAAATAAAAAAGGCACCACCTGAACAGACTTATCAGATGAATCATTTGATTCCATAACAGAAGAAGAAGGAATATTCCAAAGCCTGACGCTGACACATGAGCAAAAAATAAATAAAATAAATAAATAACCTTACACGACGGATAAATAAAGAATGGATGAATAAACCTATTTTTAAGCTTAAAAGAATAATAAACATTAAGCAATAGACACATCAGAGTAATTACGCCTTACGTGCAATCAGTACCACAAGAAACAAGGATGCGTCCATCCGTAGATGCTGCTAGACCTTTTACAGCTCCTTGGTGTCCAGGAAACTTGCAGACCGTTCGCCTTTTTTTTATTTTGACCAACATAAGCAACACATGTCAATTCCACCCGCTGTGAGTAACAAATCAATACAAGCACAAATGTATACAAATACATTAAAAAAGATTCAATAAAAAAAGTCTAAGTCAGACGTGCATGTGCTTACCTGGAAGCTATATCCCATAGACGAATATCTGCAGACATGATAAACCACATATTAGTAACACTAACTCGATGCATGATGACGGCTTAGTCAATTTTTTTTTTCACTGCTATTTAAGGACAATGCGAAAGTATGTATACTCTTAATTGAATTGCATAAAACAATGGGCAGACATTTTCCAATAAGGGATTGCAAGCTGAGGAAAAACTTTCATTTTTGGAATTAGAGACAAAGTTAACCACATGGTTGAAAACATATTAAATTTAGTTAGTAATGATCACCAGCTTTGTCAATGACCAAACACAAGCTAAAAAGCATGAACTTATGATTAAAATGCTCAAATAAAAATCAAAGTACCTCCATCCCTTGAACCCGAAAAAATTCCTTTCAAGTGGTTTGGATTCTTAGCCATACACGAAACAGCATCTATATGCCCATCCATGGCTCCAATAAACGGCCTCGCAAAAATCTAAACAAACCATAGAATTAATTAAAAAAAAACCCATTAATCCAAAATAAAAACCCCACAAGCCCACATACTCGATCAAATCCAAAATTACGCTTAATTAGCTGAAATTACCTTCTCAAGTTTGGCGGCGTTGAGAGCCCGGACATATTCAATGGCTTTCTCTTGGGTTCGGATAGTCGGGTCGAAATTATGGAAAACTCTCTAATTAATTTGAAATAAAAAGAAAAATTATTCGATTTCATAGAAATCCAAAGTGACGAAGAGCATAGTTGTGAGTTTTAGATAAGGAGAATGAGCAAAACCTGAAGATCTTGGCTTCGTTCTCGGGTGAATTCGTCGGTGGAGCGAGAGATAACTTTGACCTTCATTTATGCTCTCCTTCGATGTTCTCTGGTGAGGAATTGAAGAGTTTCAGGCAAATTGTGCTCCCAAGTGGAGAAGTTGATGACAATGGCATAAACCCTAGTGGCACAGAAAGTGGTTCACGGTGGAAGTTGGGAGAGGAGCTTCTTTTTGCTAAAACCCTGCTATTTTTTATTATTTTTGTAAAGTTTTTTTTTTAATTATTTTAGAGGTGATAATTTTTGATAAAAGAATGCTATGATAAGACGCTCTAAAGTTCTTTATCAATGAGAATATTTTTTATTTGTTGGATCAACATTTAATGATTAAAAATTCAACAAGTCCACAAATCTTAAAATAAGCCAAACACACCAGATTATTTGAAACCTCAAATTCAAAATTCAAAAATTAAATAAGAATGCCTGGCAACCCCATTGGTTTGTTTGGGAAGAAGGGGTTTTCTTTGGCAACCCAAGAGTGGGTCTACCTTAACGAATCTAGATTGATGATAGCGTCGCAATTCCATTGCGTGGGTGACTATTGTCGCGATAACCATTGCTCACGATGGTCTATCGCGTGGGCAGCGGCCGCATTGGAGATAAGTGCCAAGGAGTTGCGACCATCGTGGGTCTGTGGTCACCTTGTTGTAGCACAATTCCGTCCACGACAATGCCGAATCTGGAGGTCACACTTGTTGAACTTAGATTGCGCCGAAGGTCACGAATCGTGGCTTTCGGGTCGCACTAGTGACAACCACCATGGCTCTCATAACTTGCATTGTCCCCAGCCATGATTTTGTCCCCAACCGTTGGTCTGCAATCAAGCCGCCACCCTCCACCGAACTAGGACGACGTCGATGCCTCCGTCGTCGATGAAGAAGCCTCCTTGTGGGTTATTTTTTCTTCACTTTATTTTTCTTTTCTTCTTAATTTATTAGTTTTTTTTAATTTTATTTTAATTTTGATTTTGATTGTGTAAAGGAGAGCTATTATTATTAGGTGGAATTAAATGTTTTAAACTGTTAGATTAAATCCAACGGCTTAATAAAAAAAGTCCTATCATAGCATTTCCCTTTCTGTTATTGATGTGGCATCGTTATGTTCTTTTTCCCTTATAAAAACGTGTGTCGTTTTGAATTAAGGGTCTGTGTGTTGTAAACAACACACGACGCATTGTTTCATTCTGAAAAGTCTGTGTCAAAAAATTGTCATTTTGGACTAAAAGTCTACGTTAATATTTGTTTTTTTTTTCTTGGAATTTCTCGGTGATTGCTTACAATTTTGTTTGATTTTTTTTAAAAGAGAATTATGTATTATGCTACACTTGTAAAAATTATGTTTATTCATGTTACACTTGATAAAGTTATACTAAATTAATATTTATAGGTCCTATTTGGCAAGGTTTTTTGAATTCAAAAACTTCTTTTATAAGTATATGAATGATCCCTTAGAATTATTTTAGCTTTTCAGAGGAGCTTCCAAAAAGTACTTTTAAAATAGACGTTAAAACTTATACTAAAGTTTTAATAAGACATTATAAAGTTCACTATAGCATTTTTATTGCTTATTAATAAATTTTAAAACTATTTAAACCTTTTTAAACTCTTTTAAACATATGGCTCCAACCATAAAACAAAAAAACACAACTTTTGTTTTTTGCTTCTATTGACTAAAAGCACAAGTGAAAATTGTGCCAAATAGACTTGTATTATATATTCAAGTTATGCCACACTTAAACATATTTGGTATTTATAAAAAATAAATTTTAAAAGATGACATTTATAAAAATTTTCCCTTTTCTTAAGCAGATTGTTTACTTTTGTTTTTTTTTTTTTAAATTTCAAGTCATTATCACAGGAAATACATGTCTATTGTTCTAGGAAGTTTCTGTTTACTCAAATAACTCGTCGTTGTGTTCAAGGTGTTGTTGCCAATCCATTGAAACGAAATGTACTTTGCTTTCCTAATCTAAGGAATAAAGACTAGTATTCTATTAGGGGAAAAAAGAACTTCATGAAAATGAAACTAAAAAGGAATTTTGGTGGCGTTTGGAAACATAATACGAACCAAAGGTTTAAATTTAAAACGCGATAGCAATTTAAATTTAACAAGACAAAACACCAACCAAACTAGTTTGAACCAAAACTTGAACCGTGCTTACCAAATAAACATGTTTTTTTCAACTATTTAGGAAGAAGACACTATTCTTCTATATTTCCTAGGGTAAATTACACGGACACTCCTGTATTTTACCCAAATTATAGTGACACCCTCTAGACTAAAACAAATCACACGAACGCCCCTAGTGTTAACTTTGTTAAATTTTTATTTAAAATGATCAAAATTCCCTATTTAATCTTAACCATTTATCTTTAAAATTTCCTAAAAACTAATTAGACAAAAGAAAAGCCCCAAAACCGACCCTTCCCACCCGACCCTACCCCCCACCCCAACTCGACCTTCCTCCTCCTTTCCTTCCTTCGTTCCGCCTAGCTGCCTTGTTCAAGTCGTTGACCCATCGAGCCCCTAACTTGTTGCAGCCCACTACGACCTGCCTCATGTTCTCCCTCCTTCCTTTGAGCCATAGTAGCCCGTCGCAACCATCCAGCCATTGAGCTAGCTCCCGCCACCCGTCTTTGCCTTCTTTTTCCATCGCACCTTACTTGCCTTCCTCCCTCATCACCCAACCCATCCCAGAACATCGAAGCACCCCCCCGGGGGCCACCCCCTACTGTTGGAAAAATAGTACGATGACAATTTAAAATTTTTTATATTAGAGTATGTTTTAAAACATAAGTTTGACACGTAATATAAATTAACAAGATCTTACTAACCTTGTTTACTGAAGAACTCTTGGAATCGATAAAGAGAAAGGCGTTCCAAAAGAGTCTCAACCAACTAATCTTTTTTGCTATTCACTATCCACAATTGGAGTGCGTGTAGGCGCACATCGTATAGCTCTTCCTTGGTGACTCTCCTTCCAACCAATTGAGAGATATCCAAAACTACCGTTCATGATTTGTGAACAATAGCTTTTCAGAAGAGTTTCAGAGACTCACAGAATAGAGTGCTCACTCTTGATCTCTCAACTGATCTAAATAACCTTTGAGTCTTATTCCCTATTGATAGGGATCGTCCCCTTGGTTGGTCCTTATCAGATACGGCCTCAATAATTTTGAATTTGGATCAATATCTGATAAAATTGCGTAAAACGCATGATCAAATTATTGTTCGGTAGGCAGGCCGAACTTGAAGATCGGCTTGCCGAACTTACGATAAATGATCCCTGTAAATCTTTTATTTTTCACATGAGATTCTTTAGATAAAGCCTCAGTTTTAAGTCAAATAACCCAATAGAGAAATTTTCTAATTAAAACAACTATATCTTATTAATCTCTAAGAAAATAAATATTCCCGATAATTCAACAAGTTTTCTTGAATTAATTTTTTACAAATTAATTCAATCGATAAATAGATATGAATTATATATCCTATCGAATTTTAGCCAATTGATAATTTAATATAAGTCACCAATTTATTGGAAAAACACATCTTATCGTTATAGAATTTATTATGAGCTAGCAAAGGGGACATGATGAATCTATATAATTCAAACTCCCGATAATTATGAAACCTAATATCCCAGACATACATTTCATAATTATCAACTCTAAAGCTACTCCACTAAAAGCATAGAGCTGCATTATCGAACTATATAGAATTACGAAGCCCGAATAAATAAGTCTCCATGACATATCATAATATATCGTATCCCCATAGGATATCCATAATCGGCTTAAGGATAAATTCTATCTGACCTTCCCGATTATTTTTCTCGTACGTTCCATTATCTCACCATCGAAAAACTTACCATCAAAAGACAATATACCATTTGGTTACATCTATGTATCTAAATGGTTGAACTCTCCAGTCTTTCGATTATAGGATAACGCATATAAGAAGATATCATCGACTCCTAAAGAAGAGTTATGGATTTCGTATCTATGAATAACAAGTCTACACTATCAAGAGTCATGTCTCCAAAGTACCAATATGCATACCGTCATAAAATATGGATGTCACCCTTTGGTATATCAAAAGACATAAGTCAAGACAATGGGCCCATTATCATCTCAAGATTAAGATACAACACATATGATTGTCTAAAGTGAATTGATTTGCCGAGATAGAATTATTAATCCAAATCAGTTACACTTTATGTCTAATCTAATACATCGTTAACTACAACAATATACCAATATTTTTATTCGTAGAGTCTACCTTTGATGGCTAAGACAAACCATCTCTTGTAAGGGATATAGACAACATAACAATCTTTGCATGAATAAAGTGCCCAACTTTGTTTCCTCGATTACGGATCTTATAATTTAGACTGTCGCCTTTAGAATCATGTTTTCGCATAATCTATCTATCATATGCCTGATTCTAAAGGCTTAGATTGACAATCTTAAACTTTCTTTTGCTTATTATACATTCAACAATTATGAACATAAAGAGGCAATCAATTTGGTATATGAATAATAAATAAACTCTTTATTAATAAAAATGTCTCCAAAAACATATTACATTTTTACTCCTTAGGGCATACATGTCTAACAATCTTTCACTTGCACTAAGTGAGTAGATATGACAAATCACGCATCGCCATAGCTTCCACATACCTCTCAAAAACTCTTACAGTTAGTGTCTTCGTGAATGGATCCGCTAAATTGTCCTCGGATGTGATTTTGCATACAGCAACATGCCCGTCCTCTACGAAGTCCTTTATCATATGATACTTTCAATCAATATGTTTATTCTTCTTGTGAAATCTTAGTCCCTTAGCATTAGCTATCAATGTATTGTTATCACAATATAGCAATACTGATTTATCTATACTAAGAACTACCACAAGATCCCTAAGGAACTTGTAGAGCCACACTACTTCTTTCAAAACATCACTAGCTGCCACATACTCGACCTCTATCGTTAAATCTGAAGTGCAATCTTGCTTGGTACTTCTTCAAACCATGGCACCGCCACCCATAGTAAACACAAAACCCAAAGTCGATCTTCTCAAATCTGGACAAGATTGAAAATCTGAGTCAGTGTATCCCAAAGGTGTTAAATCCTCACCCGAATACACAAGCATATACCCTCAAGCCTTTCTCAAGTACTTGAAAATATGTTTGATCGTAACCCAGTGGTTTGATCCTGGATCTGACTAAAATTGACTTACTATCTCGACCGCATAACAAATATCTAATCGTGTGCAAAGCAAGGTATACATGAGACTACCCACTACCGAAGCATAAGGCACATTCTTTATGTATTCTCTTTCTTCAGCAGACTTTGGCGAGTCTTTCTTAGAAAGATTAATTCCAAACCTAGATGGTTGCCCATCTTTCTTAGAATCCTGCATTGCATACCTTTTGAAAATTTTATCTATGTAGCCCGCTTGGGATAAAGCTATCATTTTGTTCTTCCTATCTCGAAAAATCTAGATACCAAGAACATAATTAGCTTCACCCAAGTCTTTCGTGTCAAACTGCTTGGTCAACCATAATTTGACCAAGGACAACACCTTAACGCCATTGCCAATTAGTAGAATGTCATCTACATAGAGCAACAGAAAACTACCTTCTCATCCTTAATGTGTTTGTAAACACATGGTTCATCCACATTTTGTGTGAACCCATAAGTTTTGATTACTTGATCAAATCTTATGTTCCAAGAACAGAATGCCTACTTAAGTCCATAAATTGATTTTAGCAGCTTACAAACCTTACCCTCTTGACCCTTAGCCTTAAACCCGTCTGGCTATACAATATATATAGACTTATCAAGATAGCCATTTAAAAAGGCCATCTTGATATCCATATATCAAATCTCGTAGTTGAGAGTAGCAGCTATGGACAAGAGAATGCGGGTGGACTTAAGCATGGCTACAAGCGAATAGGTTTTCTTGCAAACGATTGCTTCCTTTTGCATGTATCCCTTAGCTACAAGTCTAGCCTTATAGGTTTCGACTTTTCCATCTACTCCTCTATTTCTCATGTAGATCCACTTCCAACGTATGGGTTTTACTCTTTCGGAAAGATCCACAATTCCCAGACCTAATTAGTCTCCATAGACTTTATCTTTGTATTCATGGCCTCTGTCCAGAATTTTGAAATAACATCCTCCATAGCTTCTTCATAAGTGTAAGGATCCCTGTCATGTTCAACCGGTTCAACCAAAAAGGCTTTACCATTGAACGTATACCCTAGGTTAACGCCCGATAATCCCACTATGCTGAAGTCCCTTAGGTTGTTGTTCGGGTTTGGTTGGTTTTTCTACACTGATTGGAACGGTTTCATTCGGAACCCCCAGAGTGATCAAATCACTCGCCAACTCCTCAAGCACTACTTTGCTTCGAGGCTTAAAGTCATCCATGTAACTTTCCTCAAGGATAGTTACATTAGTTGAAACCACAACTTTATTTTCCTTTGGATTATAGAAATAAACTCTTTTAGTCCCTTTTGGATATCCTACAAATATAGAAACTTTCAAACATACTTTCAACTTATTCGCTTCCTTAAACAGGACATGAGTCAGACATCCCCATATGTGAATATGGTTTAAGGATGTCTTTTTCCACATTCACAACTCATGAGTTTTAGGAACTAATTTTGAAGGCACATTGTTTAAAAGATAACATATAGTTTGTAGAACATATCTCCAAAAAGTTAAAGGCAATGGTGAATAACTCATCATGGACCTGACCATGTCCAACAAAGTCATATTCCTTCTCTCAGCTACAACATTCTGTTGTGGAGTGCTTGGCACAATCAAATGGGATAAAATCTCATTCTCTAATAAGTGTCCCAAGAACTCATCGATCAGATCAAAGTGCTTTTTATGGGTCTATCCATTACTTTTCCACTTCAGCCTAAAACTCCTTGAACTTGTCATAAGTTTCACTTTTGTGGTGCATTAGGTACACATACTCATACCTTGAGTAATCGTCAATAAAAGTGATGAAATACTTATACCCTCATCGTGCTCGGATGTTCATAGGTCTGCAAACATAGTTATGCACAAGTTCTAGAACCACTTTGGCCCTATTGCCTTTAAACCCAAATGGTCTTTTGGTCATTTTACCCTTCAAACAAGATTCACATTGTTGCATATGTTCCACTTTTAAGTAGCTTAAAGGTCCATCTCTTACCGACCTTTGAATCCTATTCAAGTTAATATGACCTAGTTACAAATGCCAAAGATAAGTCTTAATAGAGTGAGAAGTTTTAAATCCTTTAGATTTATTATCATTAACTTCAATGTTCAGTAGTAAGTCTATCTTAGGTTTGATAAAATATAGATTATTTTGCATCCATCCATTATAGATAAAAGATTTTTTTTTTACAAATCATCACTTTATTATTAAAAGAAACTACATTAGAGTCTTCAAATAAACAAGCTATAGAAATTAAATTTCTCTTCAATTTAGAAACATAAAAACAATCTCGTAAAAATAAACTCCTATAATTATCAAAATAAAGATGGACGTCTCTTATTACTTCAACCAATATTAAGGAACCATCGCCCATCTAAAGTGTGAAGTCTTCATGTAGTAAACTTCTTGTTTCTTTGAACCCCTATAGAGAAACATAAACATCATTAGTTGCTTAGGAATCTATGACCCAAGTGTCACTAGATTCCTCAACCAAGCAAGTTTCAATAACGAAAAGATCACACCTACCTCCCCAAGAAAAAAATGTTAGACATGTATGCCCTAAGGAGTAAAAATATAATATGTTTTTAGAGATGTTTTTATCAATAAAGAATTTATTTATTATTTATATACCAAATATTATCCTCTTTACGTTCATATTTGTTGAATGTATGATAAGCAAACAAAAGTCTGAGACTGTCGGTCTAAATATTTAAGAATTGGGCATATAATGGACATATTATGCAAAAGACACGATTTTTAAGGTGACGGTCTAAATCATAAGATCCACAATCGAGGGAAGAAAGTTGGACGCTTTATTCATGCAAAGATTATTATATTGTCTATATCTCTTATAGGAAATAGTTTGTCTTGGCTATCAGAGGTGGACTTCGTGAATAGAAACATTGACACATTGTCATAGGTAACGATGTGTTGGATCGGGAGATAAAGTGAATTGATTTGGATTAATAATTATGTCTCGACAAATCAATTTACTTTAGGCAATCATATGTATTGTATCTTAATCCCGAGTGAATAATGGGCCCATTGTCTTGACTTGTGTCTTTTGATGTACCAAAGGGTGACATTCACATTTTAATAGTGGTATGCATTGAAACACCCCTTAAATCGGACGTCACAAATGTCGTTACATTCATACATTCGTATTTGCTTAAACTTTAAACATAGACGTAATTACATAGCTTATACGATGTTTTCAAATATAAACGTAGTTAAACATACATAACCAGGATCCATTCATATATCTTTTTTTTTTTTTTTTTTACGGTCATTAACTCCCACAGTTCGGCAGGCGGAACATGATCGGCAGGCTGGAGTTGCCTCAACCGGCAGGCCAGCAGAGGCTTTACAAACTGGCTTAAAAATCTCAACATCGTTCGGCAGGCAGGAAAACCGTTTTGCAGGCCGAACTCTCAGACGTCGGCAGGCCGACCAAAGATGTTTGGCAGGCCAACCGAGCCAAAGTCTAAAGAAAACTTATTTTGCAAAACATAGTCAACATTTCATAAAAATACGAAAAATCATAATACTTAAGATAATGAAATAAAATATGAAATATAGTTCAAAAATCCTTGAAATGTTTGTCATAAAAATAGTGTTCAAAAATATAAAACTTTATTAAAAACATAGAAACATTTTTCTTAGCGTGCTTCCGGTTACAATTCATCGTGCTTTGTGCTCACACGCCTTCCCATGTCCTCCGCCTAGTTCATGATTTTCTTACCCTTATCTGCAACATGACATAAAACATGATTAAGCTAATGCTTAGTAAGTACATATAATTCTCACAATTTAGAACATTTCATAAACATCATCATCATCATTGTCATCATTTCATAAAAGTGCCTTAAGCACAATTTCATAAAAACATATCTTTTATTACGTTGACCATTTTAAAAACTTATTCCATTTTTATCTTAAGGGCCCAAGTATTGCAGCATAAACATTATCATAGGCGCGCCGTCATGAGAGGAAAAGGGTAGCTAATCCAAAACCAAACATGACATCATAACATTTCATTTCATAACATGGGTGTGCAACACTTATTAGGTGATACATATATACATAATTTCATACTTTGAAACATGCCAAAAACATCATGCATAACTTAAAATCATGAAAGTCTTTCATAGAATTTCTTAAGGAAAATATCCATAAAACCATCATGAATATCATTATGAACATAACAGCAAATCTTGTAAAAAAAATGTGTCATGTTGCAGGTGAGAATGTACTTACCTTAAAGTTAGCTTACTTAACCTTAACGTAATTTGGTGACAACGTCGTGGTCTCGTAGTGCTCGTTCCTTGAGTGTTCATGCCATTTATCCATTTAAAGATGCAATAACATTAATACATATCATGAAATATCCATTCACATAACATTCATTCATATAATATTCATGTATACATTCATCACATTTTACATACATATCTCATAATCATCAACGCGAAAACATAATTTTATCATCTTATAAACATGTTATCATAATTTTTCTCAAATCATAAAATTACCTTAAGCATGTAAAACAAAACAAACCATACATTACAATCATGAAAATCTTTTTTTAAAAAAAAAACGTTTTCTAATAATTCAAAACACATATACTTTAATTTAATAATTCATACAAACATCTTATTTTAATGCATAAAATTATTTCATTATCATAAAATCATTTAAATATATATATATATATATATATAACATTTCATAAATAAAAATCCAGAAATAGCATTATTAAAACAGTTTTCTCATTGTAATCTAATAAAAATTTCATAACATAAAATACATTCATCATACATACATATGCATATTCTTAACAACTTTTCATGAAAACATCATTCATTTACCTCTTGAATAATCATTACATTTTTCATGCATCAAGGTTAAACAGTAATATTCATTGTGAAGAGTAGAAGATATAAATATTCATTTTTCATAAAAATACCAAAAAGGACATGAAACATGAAGAAACATCACATAATACATACATTAACAAAATACAATAATTGTAGATGAATTTGAGGAGGAGAATTTCTTTTTTTCAAAACACTGGAAAACTAAATTCTTACCTTGAAATTTCTTCTCAAAATCCTTGAATTTTAACCAACGAAATATGTTTTTTCTTTAAATTTTCTTGTAGAAAATCTTGAGAGAGAAGGAAGTAAAATGCGTGGAGAAGAGAAGAGGAAGAGAGAAACAAACGTCTCAAAAATTTTGAGAGAGAAAAACGTGAGAATGAAAGAAAAATAATGAAAAAAGAACGTTAAAAATTTTTAACATAATGAGCATAATTGATGGGAATTCAATTCCCTTCATTAAGTCAGAATTTTCTGACTGCTCTTGGTCCAGAATTCGCGTGTAGGTGGAGATGATTGAGGGAGAGTCAAACAAATCATTAATCTTACCATAATTTACCCTCTAAAAATAGGAAACCACCTAAAATAATACAAATTAATGCAAAGTCAAACCCCGTATTTCCTTAACTGATAAAATCACTCCATCATTATGCCAATTAATCACATTAAATCATCTAATTAACGTAATTAAATCAGCCATAATTTTGGAGAGATTTCTGCTGACTGCTCGTCAGCCGTGTTCGGCCTGCCGATTTTCCTCTTCGGCCTGTCGGTTCCATCAAGTTCGGCCTGCCGGTCTTTGGTAGACAGTTCGGCCTGCTAAACTGTCCTTAAATGCCATACATTAAATCATTCAATTCATCATGCATCATAATTAATCATACATTTAAAATTTCACATGAACACTAGAGCACGACGATTCCATGCGGTCGTCACCTGTCATAAAACTTGACATAAAAAGTTAGTAACATTCACATCATCTATCATATCATATAACGTAATTTATTAATAAAATTTCTTAACAACGTTACTAATTTAATGTGGTCCGTTACCTAAAATAGGCAGGTGTTACAATTCTCCCCACCTTATAAAAGTTTCGTCCTTGAAACTTAGAATAAATGCGGATACATAACTCTCATGTCATCTTCACGTTCCCATGTAACTTCTTTAACTTGCTGATTTCGCCATAACACCTTGACCAATGGAATTTCTTTATTCCTCAAAGTCTTGGTTTTTCGATCGAGTATCTTCATTGGCTTATCTTCATAACTTAAGTCTTCTCGTATCTCGACCACTTGTGGCTCAATCACATGCGTAGGGTCTGGAACATACTTTTTGAGCATGGAGACATGAAATACATCATGCATTGCGGACACTTCAGACGGCAACTTCAGCTGATAAGCTACTTTGCCTATTCGTTTAACAACTTCATAAAGATCGATGAATCTTGGGCTTAACTTGCTTTTCTTCCCAAACCTCATAACCCCTTTCATTGGTGCAACTTTCAAAAACACATATTCGCCTACGGCGAACTCTAAAGGTCTTCTTCTTTTGTCAGCATAACTCTTCTGACGGCTTTGAGCGGTCTCTATTCTTCTTCTTATCAACTTTATCATCTCAGAAGTTTTATTCACAAAGTCGGTTCTTTCAGCATCTACACTTTCCATCAACTTCTTTTCACCAGCTTCGTGCCAACATATAGGTGACCTGTATTTTCTCCCATATAGTGCTTCATATGGTGCCATTCCAATTGTCGCCTGAAAGCTGTTGTTGTAAGCAAACTCTGCTAGCGGCAACATTTTACACCAGCTGGTCTTAAAATCGAGAGAACAAGCTCGTAGCATATCTTCTAAAATCAAGTTCATCCTCTCTGTTTGGCCATCAGTCTGAGGATGGAAAGCTGTACTGAAATGAAGCCTGGTTCCCATTGCAGTCTGTACACTCTTCCAAAACTTAGATGTGAACCTGCCATCACGATCTGAGATAATTGACTTAGGAATCCCATGAAGTCGTACAATCTCCTTAACATAGAGTTCCGCTAACCGTTTCATAGAGTAAGTGATCTTGTTAGGAATGAAATGCGCCGTCTTCATCAGCCGATCCACTACTACCCAAATTGCATCATAGCCATTCATAGATCTGGGCAAACCGGTAATGAAATCCATTGCTATATCTTCCCATTTTCATTCCGGTATTTGGATAGACTGCAGTTCACCACCAGGTCTCTGCTGTTCAGCCTTTACTTGCTGACATGTCATACATTTCTTCACATACTTTGCAACATCACGTTTCATTCCAAACCACCAGAAGTTACCTTTTAGATCATTATACATCTTTGTTGCACCTGGATGAATAGAGTAAGGAGTGTCATGAATTTCTGCCAAGATCTTTTCCCTTAAATCATCTACATTGGGAACACATAAGCGGTCCTTGAGGTACAGAGTTCCGTCACCCGCAATACGAAACTCTTGACATTTTCCTTCTTTCATTTCTTGCTTGATCCTTACAAGGCTTACGTCGCCATCTTGCTTACCCTGAATTTCATCATACATCGTCGGAGCAAGAGAGAGTGCTGATAGCTGGCCTGCTATAAGTTCTAAACCGAAGTCTAGAATTTCCTTCCTTAAAGGTGGAGACATTGCTTGCATAGACATTAACGTGTCAACTGACTTCCTACTTAGAGCATCAGCCACTCGGTTAGCTTTACTAGGATGATAAAGGATTTCACAATCGTAATCCTTCACCAACTCCAGCCATCTTCGTTGTCTCATGTTCAGATCTCTTTGCGTGAAGAAGTATTTCAGACTTTGATGATCAATGAAGATCTTACATTGGACCCCATATAAATAGTGTCTCTATATCTTCAACGCAAAAACGACTGCTGCTAACTCGAGGACTTGAGTAGGATAGTTCTTTTCGTAGTCCTTCAATTGTCTTGAAGCATAAGCAATCACCTTTTCATTTTGCATTAATACAGCTCCTAGGCCCATCTTGGAAGCATCACTATAGATTACGAACCCATCATTTCCTCCAGGAATTGCCAACACTAGAGCCGTCGTTAACCTTTTCTTCAGTTCTTGGAAACTCTTTAAACATGCATCCGTCCATTCATACTTCTTTCCCTTGCGAGTCAAGTTCATGAGTGGAGCTGTTATCTTGGAGAAATCTTCTACGAATCTCCGATAGTAACCTGCTAGACCCAAGAAGCTCCTTATTTCACTTGCATTCATCGGTTGCTTCCAGTTGAGAACAGCTTCTACTTTAGCAGGATCAACCATAATCCCATCCTTTGTAATAACATGCCCCAAGAATGACACTTTATCCAGCCAAAACTCGCATTTGGAGAACTTTGCATATAACTGGTGTCTTCTTAAAGTCTCCAGTACAATCCTTAAATGCTCCTCATGTTCCTCGTGATTCTTAGAATAGACAAGAATATCATCGATAAATACAACAACAAATTTATCGAGGAAATCCTTGAATACCCGGTTCATCAAATCCATAAAGGCAACAGGTGCATTCGTTAGACCGAAAGGCATAACCACAAATTCATGGTGACCATACCTCGACCTGAAAGCAGTCTTGGGAATATCTCCTTCTTTAATCTTTAACTGGTGATATCCTGATCGTAGATCAATCTTTGAGAACACCGATGCACCCTTGAGCTGATCAAACAAATCATCGATTCGAGGCAACAGGTACTTGTTCTTGATCGTCACCTTGTTCAGTTCTCTGTAGTCGATGCAGAGTCTCATAGTGCCATCCTTCTTTTTCACAAATAAGACTGGAGCTCCCCATGGTGAGTAACTTGGCCTGATGAAACCTTTGTCAAGTAGCTCCTTTAATTGCGTGCGAAGCTCTTTTAATTCTGTCGGGGCCATTCTCTAAGGCGCTTTAGAGATTGGTTCAGTGCCTAGAGCGAGCTCAATCTCGAATTCAACTTCTCTTTCTGGCTGTGGACTCATCAGATCATCAGGAAACACATCTTCATATTCATGAACAACATTCACATCTTCAATTCTTGTCTTTCCTTCTTGACTTTTTTCTACAACGTTCGCCAGATAGCCCATGCATCCACTTGCTAATAACTTCCTTGCTTTCATTGCCAATAAAAACATACTGAGTTTTTTTCTAGACTCGCCAACATAAATGAACTTCTGATCACCTTCAGGATGGAAGACCACCTTTCGTTTTCGGCATTCGATAGATGCATTGTACTTACTTAGGAAATCCATCCTAAAAATCATGTCGTAGTCATGCATGTCGATCACAATGAGGTCGACGAAAAGTTCCCTAGTAGAAATCCATAGGGGTACTCCACGCAAACAGTGCGTAGATAATATCACTTCCCCGGAGGGTAGTGTCGTAGTGAATCCCTATCTCATAGGCTCTAAACGAACCCCTAACTTCTTAGCATGTGACATAGACACAATAGAATGCATGGCACCTGTATCAAAAAGAACATAAACATCATTAGATAAGCTTGTTATCTGACCTGTGACCACATTGGAGGCTTCAACAGCCACTTGTTCTTTCGTCATGGCATAGATTCGGGCGTTTGTCGGTGGAGCTTCAATTCTCCCTTGACTAATAAGTGGCCCTTCAAGGGAGGCTTGCATCTGATGAAGCTGGGCTTGAGGAGGAGGTCTTTGTGGGGCATTGGCATTCATCAACTTGGCGCAGTTCTTTACAAAGTGGTCTTCACACCCACAGATGAAACATTGGTTTGTCCCCAATCGGCATTCCCCTGGATGCTTCTTTCCACATTTGGCACATGGTTGAAATCGCCTGTCATTGTTGTTGCGCTGACCGTCATTGTACCTCTTATAGTCTTGGCCCTGCTGTTGTTGAGGATTGCCCTTCTTCTTATTGTTCCTCCAGTTCTGATTGTTGTTGTTGTTGTTGTTGTTCTTGTGAGGAGGGCGGTTCTGATTGTTTGCATTGTTGGCTTGTTGAGCCGACTATGGCTGGTTCCTTCTTAGCTTGGACAGATGAAACTCAGCACACTGGGCTCTCATAACAACCTGCTCTTGATTCCTGGGTGGACTTGCCCCATCCACAATAGCAGCAATATCTGGCCTAAGAGCTCTGATCAGTCTTCTGACCCTTTCACCTTCATCCATAACCATTCTTGGACATAGACGAGTAAGCTGGTCAAACTTTGTCACCACATCTGTGACTGACATATCCCCTTGGCGTAAGCTCTCGAACTCCTCATAATGTTTCCTCGTGACATTCATATGGAAGAACTTCGTGTTGAATTCATGTACGAAGTCGGCCCATGTCATTTCTTCAACATTTCTGCTCATTTCAATGCCATCCCACCAAATCCTGGCCTCCATGGTGAGGCAGTACGAGGCACAAAGGACCTTCTCATTATCCGTGAAATCCATAAGTCTTAGGGTGGCTTCGATCATCTTCAACCATCCCTGAGCTGCTAGCAGATCCTTAGAACCCTCGAAGTCCGCTGGCTTAACCCTCTTCCATCTGACCAATAAAGGTTCCTGATATGCTGCTCTTGGATCAGCAGCCAGAGATGGGACTTCGTTGACTTGTGGCTGCAGAGGAGGAGGAAGCTCATCATTGCCTCGACGTTCGTCATTCTGGCCGTTGGCCCTTAAAGCAGCAATTTTCCTTCTTTGGTCTTCCAACTGCCTTTGTAGTTCAGCAATCATTGTCATGAGTCTTTCATTGGTTTGAGTGTGAGTCTGCATTCTTCTCTATCCGTCCATCGTTAATTTCCTAAAAGAATTAAGTCTTAGAAAATAATCTTCCATTTATGAGATAGGTTTTCACTACTAGATCGTTAATCATTAATCATTTAAACTTAAATCTTATCAACATACTTGCATCAATATATCTAACTTAATAACATACTTACTTGGAGGACTTGGATTGACGTGTGGCGATATGAATTGTAATCAAAAAATCGCTCTGATACCAAAGCCTGAAACGCCCCTTAAATCGGACGTCACAGATGTCGTTACATTCATACATTCGTACTTGCTTAAACTTTAAACATAGACGTAATTACATAGCTTATACAATGTTTTCAAATATAAACGTAGTTAAACATACATAACCAGGATCCATTCATACATCTAATTTTTTTTTTTTTTACGGTAATTAACTCCCACAGTTCGGCAGGCCGAACATGATTGGTAGGCCGGAGTTCCCTCAACTGGCAGGCCGGCAGAGGCTTTGCAAACTGGCTTAAAAATCTCAACATCGTTCGGCAGGCCAGACAAGTGTTCGGTAGGCCGAACTCTCTGACGTCGGCAGGCCGACAAAAGATGTTCGGCAGGCCGACCGAGCCAAAGTCTAAAGAAAACTTATTTTGCAAAACATAATCAACCTTTCATAAAAATGCGGAAAATCATAATACTTAAGATAATGAAATAAAATTTGAAATATAGTTCAAAAATCCTTGAAATGTTTATCATAAAAATAGTGTTCAAAAATATAAAACTTTATTAAAAACATAGAAATGTTTTTCTTGGCATGCTTCCGGTTACAATTCATCGTGCTTTGTGCTCACACGCCTTCCCATGTCCTCCAGAAAATATAAAAGCTAGCAGAGGCTTTGTAAACTGGCTTAAAAATCTCAACATCGTTTGGCAGGCCAGAAAAGTGTTTGGCAGGCCGAACTCTCGGACGTCGGCAGGCCGACCAAAGATGTTTGACAGGCCGACCGAGCCAAAGTCTAAAGAAAACTTATTTTGCAAAACATAATCAACCTTTCATAAAAATGCAGAAAATCATAATACTTAAGATAATGAAATAAAATATGAAATATAGTTCAAAAATCCTTGAAATGTTTATCATAAAAATAGTGTTCAAAAATATAAAACTTTATTAAAAACATAGAAACGTTTTTCTTGGCGTGCTTCCGGTTACAGTTCATCGTGCTTTGTGCTCACACGCCTTCCCATGTCCTCCGCCTAGTCCATGATTTTCTTACCCTTATCTGCAACATGACATAAAACATGATTAAGCTAATGCTTAGTTAGTACATATAATTGTCACAATTTAAAACATTTCATAAACATCATCATCATCATTTCATAAAAGTGCCTTAAGCACAATTTCATAAAAACATATCTTTCATTACGTTGACCATTTTAAAAACTTATTCTATTTTTATCTTAAGGGCCCAAGTGTTGCACCATAAACATCATCATAGGCGTGCCGTCATGAGAGGAGAAGGGTAGCTAATCCAAAACCAAACATGACATCATAACATTTCATTTCATAACATGGGTGTGCAACACTTATTAGGTGATACATATATACATAATTTCATACTTTGAAACATGCCAAAATCATCATGCATAACTTAAAATCATGAAAGTCTTTCATAGAATTTCTTAAGGAAAATATCCATAAAACCATCATGAATATCATTATGAACATAACATCAAATCTTGTAAAAAAAATGTGTCATGTTGCAGGTGAGAATGTACTTACCTTAAAGTTAGCTTACTTAACCTTAACGTGATTTGGTGACGACGTCGCGGTCTCGTAGTGCTCGTTCCTTGAGTGTTCATGCCATTTATCCATTTAAAGATGCAATAACATTAATACATATCATGAAATATCCATTCACATAACATTCATTCATATAATATTCATGTATACATTTATCACTTTTTACATACATATCTCATAATCATCAACGCGAAAACATAATTTTATCATCTTATAAACATGTTATCACAATTTTTCTCAAATCATAAAATTACCTTAAGCATGTAAAACAAAACAAACCATACATTACAATCATGAAAATCTTTTTTTAAAAAAAAAAACGTTTTCTAATAATTCAAAACACATATACTTTAATTTAATAATTCATACAAACATCTTATTTTAATGCATAAAATTATTTCATTATCATAAAATCATTTAAATATATATATATATATATATATATAACATTTCATAAACAAAAATCCAGAAATAGCATTATTAAAACAGTTTTCTTATTGTAATCTCATAAAAATTTCTTAACATAAAATACATTCATCATACATACATATGCATATTGTTAACAACTTTTCAATGAAAACATCATTCATTTACCTCTTGAATAATCATTACATTTTTCATGCATCAAGGTTAAACAGTAATATTCACTGTGAAGAGTAAAAGATAGAAATATTCATTTTTCGTAAAAATACCAAAAGGACATGAAACGTGAAGAAACATCACATAATACATACATTAACAAAATACAATACCTAGAGAAGGTATTGTAGATGAATTTGAGGGGAATTTCTTTTTTTCAAAACACTGGAAAACTAAATTCTTACCTTGAAATTTCTTCTCAAAATCCTTGAATTTTAACCAACGAAATATGATTTTTCTTTAAATTTTCTTGCAGAAAATCTTGAGAGAGAAGGAAGTAAAATGCGTGGAGAAGAGAAGAGGAAGAGAGAAACAAACGTCTTAGAAATTTTGAGAGAGAAAAACGTGAGAATGAAAGAAAAATAATGAAAAAGGATCGTTAAAAATTTTTAACATAATGAGCATAATTGATGGGAATTCAATTCCCTTCATTAAGTCAGAATTTTCTGACTGCTCTTGGTCCAGAATTCCCGTGTAGGTGGAGATGATTGAGGGAGAGTCAAACAAATCATCAATCTTACCATAATTTACCCTCTAAAAATAGGAAACCACTTAAAATAATACAAATCAATGCAAAGTCAAACCCCTTATTTCCTTAACTGATAAAATCACTCCATCATTATGCCAATTAATCACATTAAATCATCCAATTAACGTAATTAACACAGCCATAATTTTGGAGAGATTTCTGTTGACTGCTCGTCAGCCGTGTTCGGCCTGCCGATTTTCCTCTTCAGCCTGCCGATTCCACCAAGTTCGGCCTACCGATACTTCCCATCGGCTTGCCGATACTTCCCATCGGTCTGCCGGTCTTTGGTAGACTGTTTGGCCTACCGAACTTAAAAGTTCGGCCTGCTGAACTGTCATTGAATGTCATACATTAAATCATTCAATTCATCACGCATCATAATTAATCATACTCTTAAAATTTCACATGTACACTAGAGCACGACGATTCCATGCGGTCGTCACCTGTCATAAAACTTGACATAAAAAGTTAGTAACATTCACATCATATATCATATCATATAACGTAATTTATTAATAAAATTTCTTAACAACGTTACTAATTTAACGTGGTCCGTTACATAAAATAGGCGGGTGTTACACGCATGCTGATACATTGGAGGCATGACTCTTGATAGCGTAGACTTGTTATTCATAGATATGGAATCCATAGCTCCTTTTCAGGTTGATATCCTCTTATATGTGTTATACTGTAATTGAAAAACTAGAGCGCTCAACCATTTAGATACATAAGTGTAACCGAATGGTATACTGTCTTTGGATGGTAAGCGTTTCGATGGTGAGATAATGGAATGTAAAATAAAAATAATCGAGAAGGTAAGACAGAATTTATCCTTAAGCTGATTATGGATAATCCTATGGGGATATGATACATTATGATATGTCATGGAGACTTAGCTATACGGGCTTTATAATTCTATATAGTTCGAGAGTGCAGCTCTAAGTTTTTAGTGGAGTAACGTTAGGGTTGATAATTATGAAATGTTTATCTAGGATATTGGGTTTCATAATTATAGAGAGCTTAAACTATATAGATTCATCAGGTTCCATTTGCTAGCTCATAATAAATCCCATAACGATACAGTGTGCTTTTTCAATAATTGGTGACTTGTGTGAAATTATCAAATTGGCTAAAAATTTGATAGGATCGATAGTTCATGTCTGTTTATCGGTTGAATTAATTTTGTAAAAATTAATTCAAGATAAACTTGTTGAATTATCAGGAATATTTATTTTCCAAGAGATTATTTCAATATGACTGTTTCAATCAGATAACTTCTCTATTGGGTTATTTGAATTAAAACTGAGGCTCTATCCTAAGAATCTCGGGTGAGAAATAAAAGATTCACAGGGATCATTTATCATAAGTTCGGCAGGTCGATCTTGAAGTTTGGCCTATCGATGGAGTAAGTTCAGTAGGCCGATATGCTAGTTCAGCCTGTCGACCGAGTGATAAATAGATGATGCGTTTTCACGCGGATTTTATCTAATATTGATTCTGAAATTTTTGAGGCCTTATCTGATAAGGACTAACCCTTAGGCCCAACCTCTATAAAAAGGGGAGTAAGATTCATTATTGTTTAGATCAATTGAGAGATTAAGAGTGAGACTCTATTGGTGAGACTTTGTAACTCCCTAAGAACTATTGTTCATACATCACGAACCATAGCTTTGGGTTTTCTCAATTGGTTGGAAAGAGAGTCAACAACGAAAGGCTAAACAACGTGCGCCCACACACATTTTGGTCATGGATATAGATTAGCAAATAAGACCAGTTGGTTGAGGCTCTTCTAGAATATTATACTCTTCACAGATTGCGGGAGCTTTTCTACATTTATGAGGTTAGTAAGATTTGACTAATTTATGCATATAGCGTGTCAAACTTGTGTTTTGAAAAATACTCTGGTATAAAAATTTTTAAAATTTCACTGCATACTATTTTTCCAAAAATTGGCATCAGAGACATGATTTTTACATAAATTTATGAGTTTGTGATCATGCTATATGAATAAATTATGTGATCTTGATCTCTCCTATGCTTGAATTTAATTTTATAGAGAGTTGGCACTTTAGGTTTCTATGGCCCTGTTGGTTTTTGTTCTCAAAATTTTTAAAAATATTTTTGCATGCTTTTCAAGACAAATTTTAAAAATAATCTCAGCATAATTCCCAAAAAGTTCTTATTTTCCAAAACAAAAACATTTTCACTATTTTGAAAATAATACCAAATGGCCCTTATATATTTATATGTTGTTATGTATTATATGGTGAATGTTTATTAATTAATTATGGTTGATTAAATTATTAATAATTAATTAATTAATTAATTTTTACAGGTTATGGTTCCTTAGAGGTTAGAATGTATATATTAGTTTTTCATGTAATTAGATGGCGGACTATCATCTCCGTCTAGGAATTATTACTTAATTTTAAATTTGTAAGAATTTTGTAATTAAATAATCATTCGGAAAAGACGGATCTAGAAAATAGATGATAGCATTCCCAGGTATTTCCTGAGTCTCTAATTTGATGTTTTTAAATTGTTGAAAATAAAATTAAAAAATTGCATAAAAGATGTATTTTCTGTATGTTGTGATTTTTGCTCGTTCGGTAGGCTGATGGTCGTAGACCAGTAGGCCAAACCTTTGGGATCGGTAGGCCATTAGCGAGGCAAAAATCTGATGGCTCGGCGACAGGCCAAACTGTCATAATCAACAAGCCGACCTGAAAAGATTGCCAGGCCGATGGATTATGACTGGCTGGTCGATCATACACATCGACATGCCGGTAGAGAGTTGTAATTTTTCAGAAAAAATGCATATTTAATGGAATTTCGATTTTATTTTTGGCACAATTCTAAGAAACATTAAATTGGAATATGACCGAAAATATGGAGTTTTTGATATATGTGGGATTGACTACTTGAAGATGGACATTACATAAAGAAGGATACAATTTGAAGATTTAAGGATGAAGAATCAATAATATGTTTCGATTATTCTCTCGTAATCTTTATTTTCTTTTCTCTAGGGTGGAACCATAATATTACGATTATTTATTATTTTGCTTGTGGCTTTGTATGATTGCTTTGCTTGTCCGCGTTATGATATGATTTGCTATGTATATTGATAACATGTCATAGAGAATAGGGAGTGCTGCTCATTAAAAATTGTTCATGCATGTTTATAAAATAAAACCTTGATTTCAAAAGATTAAGTGAAAGAAGGCTTTCAAAGAGAGGACCTACGACTTCCATTGTTGGTCCATAGGTAGCACATGGTGGTTTCGACCCATAGGAAGGGACTTCATCATGTACTGGGTTAGATCTCTAAGAGGATAAGGTATTTTAGCATGATTTATGGTTGCACACCCCTAGGTGGTGATTATAAATCATGGATAAAATATTGAAACGATGGTTATACACTCATGTTGATTTTATTATTAACCTCCCCTAGTAGCTCTGTTAATAAAATTGATGGCCAAAGAAACGATTATTAATATATGTTGGATCATATGGGTCCTAGATGGCATATATTAATCAGGAAGGGATTAGTATTCCTGATTGAATTTGGCATGACTCCCTTAGGAGCTTGTTGAATTCTGAGTTAGGAATTATCGTTGTAAGGTTGTGATATTTTCAAGAT
The DNA here is from genome assembly GCA_025403435.1 of Artocarpus heterophyllus. Lineage (NCBI taxonomy): Eukaryota > Viridiplantae > Streptophyta > Magnoliopsida > Rosales > Moraceae > Artocarpus > Artocarpus heterophyllus. The sequence goes on from JAJQZP010000401.1 coordinate 636,313, forward strand.
TTTGACACATAAACACATTTGTGTGTTTTACATGATTGTGTTATCTTACTAAATTATGATGATATGTTTGCTTATGTTTGGTATATGATTTTTTATTGTAGATTAAAAATGTCTAAAAACACTTTATCATCGATACTTGACAAAAACCAATTAATCAATGAGAACTATAATGATTGGAAACGAAACCTAAACGTCATCCTGTCCTTTAAGAAACTAAAATTTGTGCTGACACTCTGTGTCCTCTTGAGCTTACGAGAGATTCCACTAATGAGTAAATCCAAGCATACGATAGTTGGAAAGATGCCAATGATTAGGCCTGCTACTATGTTATAGCCAGCATGAATAACGTGCTGTAGGCTCAACATGAGGATTATGAGACTGTTAGGCAGATCTTGGATAATCTAGAAGGCATGTTTGGAGGCCTGGCCTTAACAAAGCAACAAGAGGTACTTCAGAAACTCTTGAACTATAAGCAAAGACCGAGGACATCTGTAAAGGAGCATATGATGTTAGTTATGAGTTACCTTGTTGAGGCTCAAACTAATGGAGCTAACATCGATGCTGAAACTCAGATGACTATGGTCTTTGAGACTCTGTCTAAGGAATTCATTCTATTTAGAGCTATATTTAATTTAAGCAATAGGCAAGATATGATATTGACGGAGTTGATTAAACAGTTATAAGAGTTTGAATTGCTGATCAGGGAGTCTCCTACTAGTGGCGAGGCCAACTTGGCAGCTGCTTTTGGTTCCAATCCCAACCTAGGGAATGGAAAGATGCAACGGGTCAAGAATAGGAAGTCTTTTATTCTTGCAAACAACAAGAACAAGAAGAAGAAGAAAAAAAAAAGAACCCGAAGAAGCTCAAGTGCTTTTTCTATGGGAAAGTCGGGCACATTAAGAAGAATTGTAAAGACTTCCTTTCCTGAGAAGGTAAGTGTGATCTTCTGCATTTAGAAACTTATTTGGTTAAGAATCAAGTGACGTTTAGGTCATAGATTCTAGAGCAACTAATTATGTTTGTATTTCTCGTAGGGGTTCAAAGAAACGAGAAGTCTGCTGCATGAAGACTTGACGCTGCAGATGGGCGATTGATCCTTGGTTTTAGCTGAAGCAATGGGAGACATCCATCTGTATTTGATAATTATAGGATTTGAATTTTGCAAGATTGTTTTTATGTTCCTAAATTTAAAAAGGAATTTAATTTCTGGAGCTTGTTTATTTAAAGACTCCTATTTGGTTTCTTTTAATAATAAAGTGGTGATTCATAAAAACAAATCTTTTATCTATTCTGGATGGATGCAAAATAATCTATATTTTATCAAACCTAAGATGGACTTACTACTTAATGCTGAGATAAATGAAAAGAACTCTAAAAGACTTAAAACTTCTCACTTTAATAAGACTTATCTTTGGCATTTACGACTTGGTTGTATTAACTCGAATAGGATTCAAAGGTTGGTAAGGAATGGACCTTTCAGTCACTTAAAGGTGGAATCTATACCATAATGTGAATCCTATTTAGAGGGCAAAATGACCAAAATACCATTCGAGTCTAAGGGCAATAAGGCCTAAAACTTATGCATAGTGATGTTTGCGAACCAATGAACATTCTGACACGATGAGGGTATGAGTACTTCGTCACTTTTATTGACGATTACTCAAGGTATGGGTATGTGTACCTAATGCACTACAAAAGCAAAACTTATGACAAGTTCAGGGAGCTTTAGGTTGAAATGGAAAAGCAATTGGGTAAACCCATAAAGACACTTCGATCCGATCGAGGTGGTGAATACCTTTCTGATGAGTTATTTGGACACTTATTAGAGAATGAGATTTTATTTCTTTTGACTGCGCTGGGCAATCCGTAGTAGAATGGCGTAACAGAGAGAAGAAATAGGACATTGTTAGACATGGTTAGGTCCATGATGAGCTATTCATTATTGCCTTTGTCCTTTTGGGGATATGCACTACAAACTGCATGTTATCTTGTGAACAATGTGCCTTCAAAATTAGTTCCTAAAACTCTTCACGAGTTGTGGACGGGGAAGAGGACTTCCTTAAACCATATTCGCACATGGAGATGTCCAGCTCATGTCTTGTTTAGGGATACAAATAAGTTGGAAGCATGTTTGAAAGTTTGCGCATTTGTAGGATTTCCAAAATGGACTAAAAAGGGTTATTTCTATAACCTAAAGAAAAATAAAGTCGTGGTTTCAACTAATACAACTTTCCTTGAGAAAAGTTACATGAATGACTTTAAGCGTCAAAGCAAAGTGGTGCTTGAGGAGTTGAGGAGTGATTCGATCACTTCAAGGGTTCTGATAGAAACCACTCCAATTAGTGTACAAAAACCAAACAAACCCAAAAACTCGAAAGGTATATGTTCAATGGTAAGGCCTACTTGGCTGAATCGGATGAACATGACAAGGATCCTTACACTTACAAAGAGGCTATGGAGGATGTTGATTCGAAACTCTAGACAAAGGCCATGAACATAGAGATGAAGTCTATGGAGACTAATCAGGTCTGGGAGCTTGTGGATCTTCCCAAAAGGGTAAAACCTATAGCATGTAAGTGGATCTATAGGAGGAAAAGAGGAGTTGATGGAAAGGTCGAAACTTTTAAGGCTAGACTGGTAGCTAAGGGATACACGCAAAAGGAAGGAATTGATTACAAAGAAAACTTTTGGCCTATAGCTATGCTTAAGTCTATCCGGATTCTCTTGTCCATAGCTGTTGCTCTTGACTACGAGATTTGGCAAATGGATGTCAAGATGGCCTTTCTAAATAGCTATCTTGATGAGTCCATCCATATGGAATATCCAGACGGGTTCAAGGTCAAGGGTCAAGGGGGCAAGGTTTGTAAGCTGTTAAAATCAATTTATGGACTTAAGCAAGCTTCCCGCTCTTGGAACATAAGATTTGATCAAGTGATCAAGACTTATGGGTTCGCACAAAATGTGGACGAACCATTTGTTTATAAACAATTAAGGATGAGAAGGTGGTTTTTCTACGCACTATGTAGATGACATTCTGCTAATTGGCAATGACGTTAGGGCATTGTCATTGGTCAAATTCTGGTTGACCAAGCAGTTTGACATGAAGGAGTTAGGTGAGGCCAATTTTGTTCTAGGTATCCAGATCTTTCAAGATAGGAAAAATAAAATGATAGCTTTGTCCCAAGCTGGCTACATAGATAATATTCTCAAGAGTTTTGCAATGCATGATTCCAAGAATGGTGGGCAAACATCTAGGTCTAGAATTACTCTTTCTAAGAAAGACTCTCTAAAGTCTAAGGAAGAAAGAGAATATATGAAGAAGGTGCCTTATGTTCGGCAGTGGGTAGTCTCATGTATGCCATGCTTTGCACACGACCGGATATTTGTTATGTGGTCGTGATTGTAAGTCGATTTCAAGCGGATCCAAGACCGAACCATTAGGTTGCGGTCAAGCTTATTTTCAAGTACTAAAGAAGGACTCATGGATATATGCTTATGTATTTGGATGAGGACTTAACTCCTTTAGGGTACACTGATTTGGATTTCTAATGTTGCTTGGATTCGAGGAGATCGACTTCTGGTTTTATGTTACTCTGGGTGGCGATGCCATCAGTTGGAGAAGTGTAAAGCAAGATTGCATTTCAGATTCAATGATGGAGGCCGAGTATGTGGTAGTTAGTGATGCTTCGAAAGCAGCAGTATGGCTTCGTAAGTTCCTTGGGGATCTTGAGATAGTTCTTGGTATGGATAAGGCAGTATCTCTGTATTGTGATAACAGTGTAGCGGTAGCTAATGCTAAGGAACCAAGATTTCACAAGAAGAGTAATCATATTGATCAGAAGTATCATGTGATAAAGGACTTCATAGAAGACGGGCATGTTGTTGCATGCAAAATTACTTTAGAGGACAATTTAGCTGATCCATTCACGAAGATAGTGACTAGGAGAGTCTTCAAGAGGCATGTGGAAGCTATGGGGATGTGAGATTTGTCATATTTACTCACTTAGTGCAAGTGGAAAATTTTTAGACATGTACGCCTTAAGGAGTAAAAATGTAATATGTTTTTGGAGACATTTTTATCAATAAAGAATTTATTTATTATTTATATACCAAATCTTGTCCTCTTTACGTTCATATTTGTTGAATGTATGATAAGCAAACAAAATTCTAAGACTGTAGGACTAAACCTTTAAGAATTGGGCATATGATGGACAGATTATGCAACAGACACGATTCTTAAGGTGACGGTCTAAATCACAAAATCTGCAATCGAGGGAATAAAGTTGGACGCTTTATTCATGCAAAGATTGTTATGTTGTCTATATCCCTAATGGAAGATGGTTTGTCTTGGCTATCAGAGGTGGGCTTCGTGAATAGAAACATTGGCACATTGTCATAGGTGACGTTGTGTTGGATCAAGATATAAAGTGAATTGATTTAGATTGATAATTCTGTCTCAGCAAATTGATTCACTTTAGACAATCATATGTATTGTATCTTAATCCTAAGATGAATAATAGGCTCGTTGTCTTGACTTGTGTCTTTTGATGTAACAAAGGGTGACATCCACATTTTAATGGTGGTACGCATGCTAGTATGTTGGAGGCATGACTCTTGATAGCGTAGACCTGTTATTCATAAATATAGAATCCACAGCTCCTCTTCAGGAGTAATTGATATCCTCTTATATGCATTATCCTGTAATTGGAAAACTAGAGCGCTCAACCACTTGGATACATAGGTGTAATCGAATGGTATATTGTCTTTAGATGGTAAGTTTTTTGATAGTGAGATAATGGAATGTAAGATAAAAATAATTGAGAAAGTAAGGCAGAATTTATCTTTAAGCCGATTATGGATAATCCTATGGGGATACCATACATTATGATATGTCATGGAGACTTAGCTATACGGGCTTCATAATTTTATATAGTTCAAGAGTGCAGCTCTAAGCTTTTAGTGGAGTAACGTTAGAGTTGATAATTATGAAATGTATATTTAGGATATTGGGTTTCATAATTATCGAGAGCTTGAGCTATATCCTTTACTAGCTCATAATAAATCCTGTAACGATACGGCGTGCTTTTCTAATAATTAGTGACTTGTGTCAAATTATCAAATTGGCTAAAAATTCGATTGGATTAGATAGTTCATGCCTGTTTATCGGTTGAGTTAATTTTGTGAAAATTAATTCAAGATAAACTTGTTGAATTATCAAGAATATTTATTTTCCTAGAGATTATTTAAATATGACTGTTTTAATCAGATAACTTCTCTCTTTGGTTGTTTGTATTAAAACTGAGGCTCTATCCCTAGAATCTCGTGTGAAAAATAAAAGATTCACAGGGATTATTTATTGTAAGTTTGGCAGGCCGATCTTTAAGTTTGGCCTGTTGATGGAGTAAGTTAGGCAAGCCAATTTGCCAGTTTGGCCTATCGACCAAGCGATAAATAGATGATGCATTTTCATGTGGATTTTATCTGATATTGATTCTGATTCGAATTTTTGAGGCCTTTTCTGATAAAGACTAACCCCTAGACCTAACCTCTATAAAAAGGGGAGTGAGATTCATTGTTCTTTAGATCAATTGAGAGATTAAGAGTGAGACTCTGCTGATGAGACTCAGTAACTTCCTGAGAGCTATTGTTCATACATCACAAACCATAGCTTTGGATTTTCTCAATTGGTTGGAAGGAGAGTCAATGGGGAAAGGCTGAACGACGTACGCCCACATGCACTCCGGTCGTGGATAAAGAATAGCAAAGAAGATCAGTTGGTTGAAGCTCTTCTAGAACGTTATACTCTTCACAGATTGCGGGGGCTTTTCTGCATTTACGAGGATAGAAAGATCTGGTTTATTGATGCATATAGAGTGTCACACTTGTGTTTTGGAAAAAACTCTAGTATAAAATTTTTTAAAATTTTGTTGCGTACTCTTTTTCCAACAAGAAGTCCTTGCAATTCTTCTTAATGTGCCCGACCTTCCCATAGAAATAGTACTTGAGCTCCTTCGGGTCCTTCTTTTTCTTCTTCTTGATCTTGCCATTTGTAGGAATAGAATACTTCTCGTTCTTAGCCTGTTGCTTCTTTCCATTCCTAGGGTTGGGATTGGAACCAGAAGCAGCAGCTCAGTTGGCCTCACCACCAATAGGAGTTTTCCTGATCAGATTTTCAAACTCCTATAAATGCTTCATTAACTCAGTCAAGGTCATATCTTGTCTATTACTCAAATTAAATGTAACTCTAAAAGGGATAAACTCCTTAGATAGAGTCTCAAAGACCATAGTAATCTGTGTTCCAGCATCAATGTCAGCTCTATTGGTTTGAGCCGCAGCCAGGTAACTCATGACCAACATCATATGCTCCTTCACAGACGTCCCCGGCCTTTGTTTGCAGTTTGGAAGTTTCCGAAGAGCCCCTTGTCATTTTGTTAAGGCTTGGTCTCCAAACATGTCTTCAAGATTATCCAAGATTTACTTTGCAGTCTCACAATCTTCGTGTTGAGCCTATAGCACGTTATTCATGCTGGCCATAACATAACAGCTGGCCGAATCATTAGCATCCTTCCAGCGATCATACGGTTGGATTTGCACATTAGTGGAATCTCCTGTAGGCTTAGGAGGACACACAGTTGTTCACACAAATTAAGTTTTTCAAAGGATAGGACGATGTTCAGGTTCTATTTCTAATCATTAAAATTCTCATTGGTTAATTGGTTTTTGTCAAGTATCGAAGATAAAGCGTTTTTAGACTTTTTAATCTACAATAAAGAATCATATGCCAAACACAAGCAAACATACCATAATAATTTCGCAAGATAACACAATCATGTAAAACATAAAATGTATTAATGTGTCAAAACCTTAAAAATATCACAACCTTAAAATGATAATTCCTAACTTAGAATTCAACAAGCCACCTAAGGGAGACTTGCAAAATTCAATTAGGAACACGAATCCTCTCCTGATTAAATATGCTATCCAAAACCCATATAATCCAGCATATATTAATAATCATTTTTTTGGTCATCAATTTTATTAACAGAGCTTCTAGAGGAGGTTAATAATAAAATTAACATGAGTATATAACCATCGTTTCAATATTTTATCGATGATTTATAATCACCACCTAGGGGTGTGCAACGATAAATCATGCCAAAATACCTTAGCCTCTCGGAGATCGAACTGGGTACATATGAGTCCCTTCATAGGCGTCGGAACCACCATGTGCTACCTATGGATCAATGATGGAGGCCGTAGATCCTCTCTTCGAAAACCTTCTCCTACTCAATATTTTGAAATCAAGGTTTTGTTTTAAAAGACATGCATAAACAAACTTTAATGAGCGGCACTCTCTATTCTATATGACATGTTGTCAACATACATGACAAATCATATTATAATGTAGACAAGCATAACAATCATATAAAGCTACAAGCAAAATAATAATAAATAGCCGTAATATTATGGTCTCACCCTAGAAATAAGAAATTAAAGATTATAAGAGATAAATCGAAACATATTATTGATTCTTCATCCTTGAATCTTCAAATTGTATCATTCTTCATGTATTATCCATCTTCAAGTGTTCAACCCTGCATATATCAAAAACTTCATATTTTCGGTCATATCCAAATTTAATGTTTCTCAAAACTGTCTCAAAAATAAAATCAAAACTGCACCGAAAAATGCATCTTTTTTGAAAATTCACAGCTCTTTGTCGATATGTCGATTTGTACAATCAGCCTGCCGATAATGACAAATCGGCCTACAAAACTTGAAAGTTTGGCCTACCGCTAGAGCTGTCAAAATTCTACCCTACAGATGGCCTACCGATCCCAAAGGTTCGGCTTGCCAGTCTGCAACCATCAGCTTGTCGATCCTAGAGGTTTTGGCCTACTGACCGAGCTGAATTCACGTTTTCTAGAAAATACAGTTTTTGTGTAGTTTTTCAATTTTATTTTCAACAATTCAAAAACATAAAATTAGAGACTCAAGAAATACTTCTGGAACACTATCATCCATCTTCTAGATCCATTTTCTGGATCTGTCTTCTCCGAATGATTATTTAATTACAAAATTCTTATAAACTTAAAATTAAATAATAATTCTTAGATGGTGATGATAAACCACCATCTAATTACATGAAAAACCTAGATACATATTTTAACCTCTAAGGACCATAACCGACACAAATTAATTAATTAATTAATTAATTATTAATAATTTAATCAACTATAATTAATTAATAAACATTCACCATATAATTCCATGACAACATATAAATATATTGAAACCCTAGAGTGTCAACTCTCTAAAAAATTAAATTCAAGCATAGGAGAGATCAAGATTACATAATTTATACATATAGCATGATCACAAACTCGTACATTTATGTAAAAACCTAGCTGTAATACCAATTGTTGGAAAAATAGTATGCAGCAAAAATTTAAAAATATTTTTATAAGAGAATTTTTCAAAACACAAGTTTGATACGTTGTATGCATAAATTAACAAGATCTTACTAACCTTGTTTACTGAAGAACTTCTGCAATCGATGAAGATAAAGGCGTTCTAGAAGAGCCTCAACCAACTGGTCTTCTTCGCTATTTTTAATCCATGATCGGAGTGCATGTGGGCGCACGTCAACAGCTCTTCCCCGATGACTCTCCTTCTAACCAATTGAGAGATACCCAAAACTACCGTTTGTGATTTGTGAACAATAGCTCTTCAGAGGAGTTTTAGAGACTCACAAAATAGAGTGCTCACTCTTGATTTCTCAACTGATCTAAATAATCTTTGAGTCTCACTCCCTATTTATAGGGGTCGTTCTCTTGGTTGGTTCTCATCAGATAAGGCCTCAAAATTTCAAATCTAGATCAATATTTGATAAAATCATGTAAAACGTGTGATCAGATTATCGCTTGGTCAACAAGCCAAACTAGTAGATCGGCCTGCCAAACTTACTCTATCGAAAGGCCGTACTTAAAGACAGACCCACCGAACTTACGATAAATGATCTCTACGAATCTTTTATTTTTCACCCGAGATTCTTTGGATAAAGCCTCAGTTTTAAGTCAAATAATCCAGTAGAGCTGTTATCTAATTAAAACAACTATATCTAGATAATCTCTAGGAAAATAAATATTCATGATAATTCAACAAGTTTATCTTGAATTAATTTTTCACAAATTAATTCAATCGATAAATAGACATGAATTATCTGATCCTATCGAATTTCAGCCAATTTGATAATTTAACATAAGTCACCAATTTGTTGAAAAAACACGATGTATCGTTGCAGAATTTATTATGCACTAGCAAAGGGGATCTGATGGACGTATATAGTTCAAGCTCTCGATAATTATGAAACGCAATATCCTAGATATACATTTCATAATTATTAACTCTAATGCTACTCTATTAAAAGCTTAGAGCTATACTCTCGAACTATATAGGATTACGAAACCCAAATAACTAAGTCTCCATGACATAATATATCGTATCTTTATAGGACATCCATAATCGGCTTAAGGATAAATTATGTCTTACCTTTCCGATTATTTTTCTCTTAAGTTCCATTATCTCACCATCGAAAAACTTATCATCTAAAGACTGTATACCATACGGTTACACCTATGTATCTAAATGGTTAACGCTCAAGTCTTTCAATTACAAGATAACGCATATAAGAGGATATCATCGACTCCTAAAAAGGAGCCATGGATTCTATATCGATGAATAACAAGTCTACGCTATCAAGAGTCATGTCTTCAATGTACTGGTATGCGTACTATCATAAAATATGGATGTCACCCTTTGGTACATCAAAGGGCATAAGTCAAGACAACGAGCCCACTATTCATCTCAAGATTAATATACAACACATATGATTGTCTAAAGTAAATTGATTTGTCAAGATAGAATTATTAATCCAAATCAATTACACTTTATGCCTTGATTCAATACATCGTCACCTATGATAATATACCAATATTTCTATTCACAGAGTCCACCTCGATGGCTAAGACAAACCATCTTCCGTAAGTGATACAGACAACATAACAATCTTTGCATGAATAAAGTGCCTAACTTTATTCCCTCGATTACGGATCTTAATATTTAGACCGCCGCCTTTAGAATCATGTCTTTCGCATAATCTCTCTATCATGTGCCTGATTCTAAAGGCTTAGACTAACAATCTCAGACTTTGCTTATTATACATTCAACAAATATGAACGTAAAGAGGACAATCAATTTGGTATATGAATAATAAATAAACTCTTTATTGATAAAAATGTCTCTAAAAATATATTACATTTTTACTCCTTGGGACATACATGTCCAACACCTACACCATCGTTTCCCCTTATGCCCCCACACCCCATCAGCCTTTTCTCCCTTAAACCAACCCAATTAACCCCCCACCTACGACCCCAAACCCGACGTGACCCCACCCCATCACCCAGTTGCACCCACCCACTCACACACACACACAGACAGAGATTTCTTTGGGCTTTTTTCTGAAATCAAGATTTCTTTAGTTTTTTTTTTAATTAGATTTTTTCAGTTTTTTTAATAAATATTTCTTTGGTTTTTGTTTTCTTAATAAGCTTTTAAATTATATATATAGATATTTTTTTTGTCAAAAAATATCTTTTTTTTAATAATTTTAAAGTTTAATGAAAAAATAAACATTCTTTATAATTGAATTATGGTTTTGTTAGAATTAGTTAGTTATAGTTTTGTTGAAATTAATTTTTTTTTTTTTAGTTTTATTGAGATTGATGTGTGATTTTGATTAGTTTATGTGGTTGTGGTTACTTTATATGATTAGTTTGTATGAGGACCAACATTTTAAAATTGAAAATGTGGATCCATATGTTACATGATTGGGGCATTAATTGTGAACTTATTTTAATTATATAATTATAATCTTTGAATTTTACATTATTTTCGACATAATTGTTATCTTTAGAAAAAAAAATATTTTATCTTCTATTAGAGAGAAATTTATGGTTACAAGTATGTTTAAAGTGTTTATACTTATTTTTTAATGTCAAAAATGTCATTTCCAGGTGCATAAATAGCTTAAGCTACTTTTTGATAGATGGAGAAGCAATTTTGACATTTTAAGCAAAATTAATAATCAACTAACAATCAAATCTCACGGTCAACTAACAAAAACAGTCTTTCTGTAATTTTTTTTTTAATAGTCAAAAGTGTCAGTCTCTCTGTAATTTTTTTTGAGCAGTCAAAAGTATTAGTATGATTAGTTTTAAACCAAAAGATACTTTTAAGTAGTACACAAAAATGTCAATGTAATTTATCTTATTCCCTATCAACTCCTCTATATATTATTTTTTTATTACCCGAAAGCCTATCATGGTTAGAAGTTTCTCTTGGCAAGAAAGTAAAACTTGCTCTTAGCAATTTTTGTCTTCGAAATCTTTAATTTAGGCGTTTTTACTTTAAAAAAAATTAATTCTAGCAACAAATCTGCAAGCTCGACAGGTATCGAATACAAAAATAAACCAAAAATTTCACTTATGAAAGCTTTCAAGAAACAGAAATTTGTACAAGCCAGACCATTTAGCAAACAACAAAGTTGGGGAACGTATATTAAAATAAAACCAAAAGGACTTGTTGAATATCATGGCGTTTTCAAATTCTTGATGAATTTCATGGCGTCAAACTAATAATGTGTTTCCTCAAGGGGAAAAAAAACCTAATAATTACTGTATTACAGCACTGTAACATCCATTTCGAAAGTAAACGATCGGTCCCTATGTTACAGCCGTTCAAAATAACCACGCGATCATGAAGTGTACAATCATCTAATTCCATCAATGCTCTGCTTTTTGAGGCGAAACTGGAGAAAGAAAAAGTTTGGAGCTCACTTACACCGAAGATTCAACCCTCGCCATCCAAAAATTATGGTTGACGTTGATAAGTCCTCCAAATTATGCATGAAAAAGGCGGATAAATAAGGCAATCTCTTTGATCACGTTGGTCCGCAAAACTAGTGATCTTCCCGGTAATCTGGATTCTCTTTCAAGATAACAAAGCCTTCAAGGATGGGAGAAAGAGGAATATACCTGCATGGACAGAAGCATTTGTTAAAGCAATCAAGTAACAAAAGCGAAAAGGCCAAATGACATTTTTAAAGGGTTACTATTGTAGTACTTCTCAGTGGCCAACTCTGCTCTATCCCCAGCTGCCAGAAGAACTGGTGTAGAGTGAGTCTGGAAACCAGTGATTGTTTTAGGACGACCAGCTTGGCCGACAACATCTACGGCTTGGCCCACTCGAACAGGTACAGACAATGGTTTGAGATTCTCGTCCACAGTCATTAACATTCTCGGCTGTCACAATAAAAAAGAAAATTAAAACAAGAAACAATCTAAATTTTCCAGAAGTGCAAAAGATTAAAAAAGGAAGAGACAGAGAGTTCAGAAGCCAACCTGCATTGCCAAAACAAGGAAGTACAGAACAAAGTGGTATTTTCCCAAGATGATGGCTTTCATATCAAGACATGCATGCAGCATGGTTATGATTCCAGCAAGTGCCATCCTGTAACGATAATTAGAATTATATCAAAAATCTGAAAATAGATGAGAATAGAACCAAGCTGCACTCTTTAGGAAGATGATAGGTGTTTGAACACTTGCTCTTCTAACAGCTACTTACGGTGATAGCAAGAATCGCTCAGAATGATAAGGATTTAGAGTCAATAAGCCCTTCCCCAAGTGTACAAGACCTTGAGCGATACGCACCTGAAAAAAATGACAAAAGGAAAGAAATTAACACTAACATTTTAAAAAAAGCCATTAGAAATGGGTGAAAAGTTGGAAGACAATTTATAAGATGCATTACACAGAACAGAAGGCTGGCATCTTTGTAGTAATAGCTTGAAAGATTGCGAAGCATGCCGGCTATTCTGGCATTGTTGGTCCCTGCACCTATCAAACCTAAGGAGATCACTGCTGCCTGAAGCACAAAAAGAAATATGTTTTAGCCATAACCTTCAATTGGATTGTTTTATTAAAAGATGCAAAATATCCTATATTCTCTTACCATTGCTACTTCTGAATCTGCATCATGGCTAAGTCTGCTTAATGTGTCCATAACATTGACCTGGTCAAAACCACATTGACAAATTAGTGAAACAGCAAAAGACACAACATAAGGCCTTGAACTCTACCAGAGTCGATCCTCGTACTGCATCTCAGTTTATACGTCTATAAAATTATCAACCCCCAAGTGTGATGTGTTAAAAAGTTACATTGTTTGTTTGCATAAATCACAATAAAAATTATAAAGAGTGGTTTTCAAAGGAAGCAGCACAAGCCATAAAGAAGGTCAAAGTCTTGGATGTTGAAGTTTTCTCCAGTAAAAGTTAAAATAAACAGAATTGTTTCCCAAAAAAAAAAAAAATCTTCAACAAGAAACAAAAATTAATAACTATTAACATTCGGTCACATAAAAAGAGCATTGAAAGAAAATAGGATACGACCTCAATCATTTCCACAGAAAACCTTAAACCCCATACAGCAGAGAATCCAGAGTTGGTCCTAACTAGATTATTACCTTTGGGTTTGATATGCAAAGAAGACCAAGCGCCAAAGGAACTGCACGACGAATATTTTGCTCTCCATACTGTAAAAGATGTTCTAATGAACGAATTGCCATTTCCAGGCCCAATTCCTCTGCCATGGCTACCATAGCAATTCCTAACACAGCAGGTCCCTGGTGGGTTTCACTCTTGTCAAGATGCTCTGAACATTGAGTCAGAAGGTGTTGGACCTGCATGACACAAAGTTAACTACATCGTACATGAAATAGAGATTCAATAATGGCAACTGATTGACATCAAAAATTACCTTCAAAACATTCCCTGTTCCAGCATAGGCACAAGAAAGCAGAACCATATCACAATGTTTTCTAATCTTCTCATGAAACGTCTTTGACACCTCAGCAGTAGCCTCCACGCTTTCCTGTAAGGCACGAAATGGTATTCCAAAAGCATTCAGAAAAATGGGATATCTAACCACAGTAAGGGCTTCTTTAACCATGTACTGACAGGAGAATTATCACTGCATACCAAATAAGAATTAAGCAAGAAAAAGTGCATAGTTTCTGGAAGTAGAAATAATAATCACAATGGACTCTCTGAAAGTCTTGAGAAGTGATTTACCTGCTTCCCAAGATATAAAAGACCGAGACTCAAAGGCAATAGCCGAGTAAGAGGCTCGCCCAGCTCTGACTCATTTCGGTCCATTAATGCAAATATTATTGCCTGAGCAACCTCCTCATTGCATGACCCAACAAATATCAAGCCCAATGAGATTGCAGTAAATGCAATCACATCAAGCGGAGCTTTGGCATCATTAAGTATGCTAGACAGCTTATAACGCAACTGAAAAGATACAGACGAGTTAGCTTCAACTGAAAACTCACAATTTAAAAACACCCTGAGCCAAAAATATTGAGAAGATGCTACTCAACGTCCTCAAAAGCTATAATAGAAGATGTGATTTTAACGAGAACAATAAAATAAGTGGTACACCATGTTCAATATGAAATAGAAGTAACAGATGGTTACCAGATTTATCAACAGTAAAAGAAAAAAGGTACTTTACCGGCTCATTCTGAGTACCAGCATAGGTAATTCCTAAGCCCATGATTGCACCAATTCGAATAGACGGATCTTCCTTATCTACGTAGTCACTAAGAAGTGCCATTGCCTGAGATAACAAATTAAGATTCAAAAGTGCCATCGGAGGTTACAGATGTCCCCAGAAGAAGGGGAAAAAAATTGTGGAGGCCACTCACAGGATCACAATCATTCTTGATACTGCAATTAACAATCCCAACTCCTAGCAAGGCACCAGCAATCACGTGGTTATCATTGCTGTGCAAGTACTTGTCAATTTGAGCAAGTCCAGAGTCAACATCCCACAATAGGATCATACCCTTTAAGAAGACAAGAAGCTTTTAATTAGAGACGTGCAGTTGACTAGATAACCAGAAAATAACTTGGAAAGAAAAGGAAGCGCACCAGACTTGCTGCAGCACTTGTCTTTCCATGTTCCTTGTTCTTAAAAAGCCAATTTCCTGAAGAACCGCCACTTGAAGAATCTGATGGGACTGTCATTAACTTATCCTGCAATTAGAAATATGATGAGTCAATATTCATGACAGTACAGACGTCACATTGCAAGCATATCAGTACAAAAAAACTTACCTGACCGAAGCCAGCATTAACAAAAGCATTGACGAAGGTTGCGGCCAAGTTCTGTCTGGCAGAATCAACACTAGCACCAGCACTGGCCCGTCCATCAAGCAAGTGAGCCTAAGAGAAAACCCACGAAAATTGTAATATACTAGTAGTAAGCCAACTTGACGCAATTTATCAATATTACTTTGGGAATAATCCATGCAAGAGAAATACAAATACAGATAAAGTCCAATATTACTAAGAATTGTCATCAAACCGGCTTAATGAAAAGTAGCCAAAGTAAGATGAAAGTGACAATCTAACTACACAAATAGTAAGGTGAGCATGTCATCAAAATTTGGCAAACATTAGTACTTTAAATATCTTCAAAAGAAACGATTGATATCATATAACTCTCAATGTTAGATATTTTACAGAGCATCAAAGAGAGAATCAATTTTCAGAGTTCAGACCTCAAAAAGCAAAGATGTTTCGTTTCAAGGATTAAAAAGCAAGAAAAACATTATTGTTCAGCTACTCACATAAGCCACATTGGGTAGAATTTTTATCATTTTAAAAAAGGAAACCAAGGAGAAATAGAGGAAATAAGAAACTTAAGAACCAGAAAGACAGGTGTTACAAGTGGTTTTCCATTTCTCCATAATATTCTTAACATTCTAAACTTGACTAAGGGAACTAACCAAAAAAAATGATAACGTTCTTTTTTGCTTGATCAGAGAATTAATTCCATAGAATAATAAACTAACAGTAAGATAAATCTATTGATTCAGTAAAAATCAAACAAAGGTCAATAAATCAGTATCAGCCTTTAAACTGAACTAAAGTTCTAACCTTGTAAATATCCTCAGGGGTTTTGGCCTCCATGACCTCAATATCACGTGCAAGGTTAAGATAACCTTCACTTAACTTAGCATTGTTGATGATATCCTGCAATACCTCTCGATCCTCATCCTCCGCTGCAGCCTCTTCGTCAAGCACAAAAGGGACACCCTTAAAAGACAAGCAACAACAATTAATAAACTCCATCCTTAATTCTACCATCCCACTAGCACAAGGGAGTTTAGAAATGAAAATATAGAATAGGTCTCCAATGAAAATGGCAGAGTGCAGATGAGCATACACTCCACTAAAGACTAGAAATCATTAGGGTGTAGCCAATCGATATCCGTTCATAATGATAAAACACCATGAACAGTTCGTGGTCATACAAAGGAAATTCCAAAGTATCCCAAAAAAAAAAAAGAATCTTCATCACAGGAATAAATTCATACTATTGTAGCAACCAGATTTCCCGTAAAAGAGGAATATTAGCCTCTGACAGTATTCAACAAGGAATATCAAGCACAACACAGTGCTCAAATGCTGACCATAATTTCCATTGAATCCATAAAACAAGCATGAGGAAAACAAAAGAAAAAAAAGGGTAAAGAAAACCATAAACTTACATGTCGAGCAAGGATGTAACAGAATTGCTTTTTCCGTTGTAGATCATCGCAAGATGTAAACACTTGCTTTACATACTGCAAAAGAATTAACAAACAGTTAGCAGTTAGCACCAAACTATAAAAAAACCGCATGGTCAGATACTTGAAACTTCAGGCATATAAAAGGTTATAAAGCTGTCGAACTTCCTCCAATAACTCTCTAAAAACGTATAAAGTTCTCCTCGGCAGTAGACTTTTCTCAAAACAGTAAAAGACAAATTTATCAAGAGTACGAACCCCCAAGTTATCAAGGAATAGAGCAATCTGAATCGCATTTGTATATTCCTCAAATTTGAGATATATCATGTATGCAATATCCAAAACCAACATATCATCTGGGCCAGGTAAGTATCTGCAGTATTGCACAATAAGTGGGGGAATGGAGTTAATATAAAGAATTGAGAAAAAGATGAAATATACAATAGCATAGGCAATCATTTAAACCCAAATATTAAACTCCTTTCCACGTACCTTGCTGAACTGGTGAGGTAGAGACATGTTCTTTTGAAATTTGTGCTATCAACATGCTCAACCAACAGATCAAGGTCTTCGACCTGGAATTTTACATATAGCCCAACCCATTGTAAGCAAATCCATCCAGAAATTAAATAAGCACAAACACATTGTTAATGAGGTAATAGTCCATCTTACCTCCATCAAAAGGTCAACAGCTTCAGGTTCAGCATTGTGCTGCAAAGCAGAACAAGGATTACACAAATAATTAACCAGTTATCCCAATACAAGCGTAAGGAGTCCCAAATTTGTATTCAAGCCACGCACCAAATACTCGGTCGCCCATCCTTGCAAGATGGAGAAAACAAAATACAAAACATGTTATTGATGTTACCTTCATGTGAAAAGCAACAATTTGTTGAACCAATTCCATTAGATCCTCAATGGGGCCCTCTTCACTCTGAAATAGCATGAGAAAAGGATAAGATAGAGAACTTCTTACTACATATTATATACTTATCAATAAACTTCTAGTACATTCAAGGGATAGATTCCAAACCTGTCGCTTAGCATATTCTTGAGCAATTTCTCCAGCTAAGTTCCTAATTAAAATAGATAAATCAATATGGCTGCTCTCTGAGATTAACCTCAATTACCAATAATAAGGAACATATGAAAATTAAAAGACGAGATACACTAATTATAAAAATCAGATTATACTTGCCTGACATATTCATGGCCCCATGAACCAATATCACCTTCTGATCCCTGCAATCTGTACTTTAAGCTTTCCTGAAATAGTTCATAAAAGGAGGATTTTACATTAGCACGAACATACTCAAAAAAACTGTGAAACACAATCAGATGTAAACACAATAATTGGGCATGCTTTGAACATGAGAACACGGTTAAACAGAATGAAGTTTGAGCATCTTATTGCAGACCTAATAAACTACGTGTCATGGGAAAATATTGAAAAGAATTTGAAAGATAGTTAGACATACCCGTTCACCCTCAGCAGACATGGTCAATGCCAAGACTGATAATATATCTGCTAGGTATTTCTACATTGTAATACAAAGTGAATTAATCAAGCTGCAATATATAGACTATAATTTTTGAAATAGAGGTCCTTCTAAAAATATCATACCTTCAAGTCTGAATCTGCCATGGTTTCATAGTACGCTTTTAAAGTTCCATAATGTGGTCGAAGAAACTTTAGTGGCTTTGGAACAGAGGTCATGGAGCTTGTTGATGTACGGATTTCCTGCCTACAAGATTTAATTTTATGCAATGTTAAGCCACAGGACATGGCATGGAATCATTGCCGTTGAAAAACAGATTCCGAAAAGTCTGAAGCCAATTCAAATATACCAATTATTGAAAAGAAAAAATGTCAGTATTGTTTAGACAAGATATAAGAATACCTTCTCTTGAGAATGGAAATACATTGAAGAGTTTTGAGACTATCTTTCATATGTAATTGCAACAATCGAACATTCAGTCCATAGCAATCATCAGTATATGATTATAGTTAACGTTTTCAGAACTCATGTAAACGTTAGAAGTCTACAATCTAGAGAAAAGTTAAAAAAATTCTAAATTCGCAAGATATGGGTATTATCCAATCCAACAAGGACCATCAGGATTCAACATTTGTACACCAAAAGGATTTAGCTTTCAGTGCATCTTCGGAGCCTTTATTTCAATACAAGGACCAACTAAATCCATTAACCTCTCCCTTTACATCTTCTCTCGCGAAAACAAAGAACCACAAGGTAGATAAGCTATTTCCTTACATGGCTTTCTTGACTCAAGGTACAAGTTCTCATATTTTTATTCATGTGTAGCAACTAAGCCCTAACTAGCAGATAAAGGGTCATTATATTTGTTACGTACAACAATTAGACATGTTCAACTTGACCAATGATACCTAGTCTTTCCATAAAACTCAGTCAAGTTTTCTCCACTAGTTTGTCAATGCTACTTCCTCATGCAATAATGTTTTTAACTGAAATGAAATCAGTAGAATAATAAAAGTTACTTGAGCATACGTCCTTCCATAATTCCACCAAAAGAGAAAAGTTAACCTTCACCTCTTAACTATATTCTATCAACATACTTAAACATCTTCAAACCCAACATTGCAATTGAAACCAAGAAATCGTTATGGTAAGAATCATAAGCCCAAAAAGAAAAAAGAAACAAAGAAAAACAACAAAAAAAAAAAAGGACAAACCACATCCAAGTAAAGACCCAACAAAGAAACAGCAAAAAAAAAAAGTACAAAATCAGTTACTGATTAAGAAGTAAATTCGTTTACCTCATGCTCTCAAGAGCAACTTTCTGCAACCCGGGATCAGGATCCTGAACCCTCTCCACATACAACTCCAATTGCTGCTTCAACGCCAAGTCCTCATCCGACTACGATAAAAGAAAATTGATAACAAAAAATGAAAAAATTCATTCTTTTTGAACACTCAACAATAAGTTCTCCTCAAAAAACAAAAATAAATAAATAAACTTAAAAAACCAACGCTTCGCATCGAAAAAAAAAAAAAAACCTACTTTTCACTTGGTTTCCTTCCACTTTCTCGGCAACCAAACAAATTGAAGAAAAAAAAAGGGAAGAAGAAGCGTATTTTAGAGAGAGGCCAACAAAATTACCAAATCCTCGTCCTTTTTATCGTCCTTCTTCTTAGGGTCCTTGGCGGGGACCTTGCCGGTGGCCTCATTCCGAGAGCCGCCGGAGGTTCCACTGGAGCTGTTCGGATCTGGCGCCATGTGAGACCGATGAAGGTGAATGAACCCTAGATTACAGAGCAGCAAACAAGTCTTTCTTTTTCCTCTTCAACAAGAAAACAACTTTTCTCTTCGCTTTGCTTCTCTCACTCGTTCAGAGCTCATCGCCTAATAAACAATTTTTTTAGGGAAAAAAATAAAAAATAATATTAAAATAATTAGTAACCCAGTTAGTTTCGAATCAGGTTGCCATATGGTCAATTACGCCCACATTATATGGGCTTAGGCCTACTATTCTACTATGGGTCATGAAAATGTACTCGCCTTTCCAGAAATGCGGGGTCCTTGGAGGGTCAATTTGAAAAATACAGGGCGTATTTGGCATTGTCTGCAAAACATTTTCTCTTATTTTTAAAAACACAAAAAATGAAAATGTTTTATTGTTTGGTTGAGATTTTGTAGAAAATGAAAACAAAAATCATTTCCAAAATTCTCAAAATTTGCTTAGATTTTGAAAACAAAAAAAAAGTTGTTTTCCTTTTTTTTTCCTTCTTTCTTGTAATCGACACACCCACCTAGGACCCCTCATCTTTATCTCCTCATCCAATGGCAGATCACGGAGCTGCCCAGTCAGAGTATGGCAACCCATTGCCTAATGACCTAGTGACTCCATCCCTCGTCGGCGAACCCGCATGCCCCACCAACGACCCCTCGACCTTGTCGCTAGCAAAACTATGGCCCCCGGTAGTAAACCTATTGCCCCCATCGTTGGCAAACACAGCACCCTCTGCCAGCAACCCTATCCCTTGCCTAAGTCTAAGCCCAGCAATCCTCTAACGCACTCCTTGTTGGTGAATCCCAATGACCCTCGACGCCGCCCAGATCTCCATCAAAGCCCCACGACGGCCAGAGGAGAAGCAATTTGTCTTGGATCTTCGACGAAGCCCGTTGCAGCCTATGATTGTACTGTCCCTCAGGCCGATTTTTGCCAAACGAAAATCGCCTCTAACGTGATGGCCAAACTTCGGTGATGTGGTGGTGGCAAGCTTCAGCAATGTGGTGGCTATAAAGGGAGGCATAGAGTGATGGAAAGAGGGAGATGAGAGGGAAAAAGAAGAGAGAGAGAAAAAATGGGTATTTTTACATTAACAAATTTTTTATTAAAAATATTTTGTTTTAAAAAATACACTAACATACACAATCAAACACAATTTTGAAAACAATGCCAGCACCTTTCTCAAAATGTTTTTCACTTCTAAGTTTTTCTAAAACAAAATCCATTTTAAAAACACAACCAAATGGGCCCTATAACTTCTCTCATATTGTTTTTCAATTTTACCACTTTTTATGAGAAATTTTGAAACACACAACTTCCAATGAATATAAAACCACTATTGCTTCTGAGTATTTTGGGTTTGGATTAGACAAATATATGTTATCTAAGGGTATTTTGACCTTTTTAGCTAGGAGAAATAGTATAGATCAAAGAGAATAAAAAAAAAGGGGCTATAATACAATAGTGCTAGTAAAAAGGTGGTATACCCCTAAAAAGAGGTGGTCTACCACCTAATTTATTCATAGTTGGATAATCAGTTGGACTTGGAAGATCTCAAGATTTTACTCCACAAATTAGGAAAATTATAGTAAGTTGCAGATCTTATAAGTTGCTTAGTAAATTACGTCCAATGTTTTGAAAAAGTAGATTAAATAGCATAATCTTATAATACAGTATTTTAAACTAATTAAAAACCCAAAAATATCGCTAAACAACATATTCAATATTTTTCTTTTTTTTTCTTTCCTTCCTCCTCTCTCTTCTCTCTTTCTTTCTCCTCTGTGTGTCCAATTCTCTCTTATCTCTCATGTTGTGCAAGAACTAGATCTCTTAAGTTAACGTCGTTGCTATTGTCGTTGTCTCCATTGCATCGACTTCGGAGCTTATGATGAAGACAAAGTCATGGGGGAATCGGCCATCACGAGACCGGGATGATCTTACCATTACAGGCCAGGAGGGAAATTGGTCCAATTTGTGATGGCTTCTGGTCGTCTTCTCCAACCTCTACGTCATGTAGTCACTGTGAGGTGCTTACATTCACAATCTGAGGGTGAGTCACTGGACTTGCTCAATTCTACAAGTTTTTTCTCTCTTCTTTTTCCCTCTTTATCTTTTTCTTTCTAGTTCAAGGTCATCTTAGATCTGCATCATCAAATATCTTGATGTAAGACATATATATGTTTATGTATAGATCTTCTCCCTTTTTTTTTTGTTTAATGAAATATGTATATGTATAATTGATTATTTTTTATTATTATTTTGATTTGTGTATAGGGCATTGTTGGTGCAAGATCTTTGGAAAAGCAGAGAGGAAGAAGATGAAGAAGTACAAAGAGAGATTAACGAAGAAAAAAGAAAAATGAAAAAAATGAAAAATGAAAAAAAAAAGGAAACATTTATTTTTGGACAAGTGAATATGTATATTTACTAGTAAATACAATATTTGTCAGTTGTCTGGGATGTCGCCAATGCCCATGGGGTCTGACGAAGTCGCAAGTACATTTTTGTATTAATAGGTAAATACAATATTTATATGTAACTATTTCCCAACCGCTGGTGGTCCGGCAAAGTAGTCAATAAATTTGAGTATTTACATATAAAGACAATATTTTTCATGTAAAGATTGTATTTTCGACCGCTAGCGACGTTGCTGGTGATGTGATTGTTATGAAAATTTACAACATGTTCACCAAGTTTGGTTGACCAGAATCAAAGAATTGGTCAACCGGTTCTATGCAGATCTCACTCGAGAGCTTTTTTCAATTATTTTTTAAGTTTTATTTTAATAACAATTTAAAAAGTCATAAAAATTTTATAAACAGATAAAATATATAGAACTACAATCATCTATATTTTTAAGGTCCATCTTCATTAAAATAAATATTTTTCTAGAAATTTACAACAAAAATTATACAATTTTCAATTTACAAAATTTCTACAAAATAAAAATAAAATTAACGAATCATAGACGCTGATAATAGACCGTCATCTGATTACATGAAAAACTTAAATACACATTCTGAACTCTAATAAATCATAATCAACAAAATTAATTAATCAAGAATTAATAATTTAAAACAATCACTATATAATCTTATGACAACATAATAATACATAGAAACCCTAAAATGCCAATTCTCTCAAAAATTCAATTTAAGAATAAGAGAGATATTAAGATCATATAATTTATGCAATAGCATGATCACAAACTTCAAAAGCCATGGCTCTAATACTAATTGTTGGAAAACGAGTATACTGTGGAATTTTAAAAATTATAATAAAACCTTTTCTATAGAATGAGTTAGACATACTGTATATCATAAATTATACATGCACCTTCGTACCTTAGCGAATTAATAACCGTACTTCTAGCAAAATTAATTTGGCAAAATTGTTGTGTCAGAATTACGTTTGGAAGACTTTTAACCAACTAGTCTTCTTTGATATTCTCTTTTCCACGTCCAAAATGCAAAATGCTAATGGACACACGTCATTTGATTCTCCTCTTGGTAGCGTCTCCTTCTAACCACAAAAAAAACCCAATAATTATTGCTCTTGATGTTGAACAATAATCCTATAGGAGTTTCAAAGTTTCTCTTTTTTAGACATTCTCTCTAAATTTTTCAAGTAATCTAATTAACAAGAGGAATAAGTCTAGGGGTGCACAAAAACCGCCCCGCAACCGCCGGCCACCCGCCCAAAAAAAACATTATGCGGGTTCAACCCGCCCATTGGCGGGTTCAACCCGCCCGCCTACATATGTTGGCGGGCGGGTACAGTTTTAAATTTTAGGGGGCGGGTTCAACCCGAACCCGCCCGCCTAATTCTTAAAAAAAAAAAAAAAAAAATCTTAATCTAAACATCTCCCACTCCTCATTCTTTAAAAAGAAAAAGAACATTTAACTTTGTTCATCATTTCATCTGTAGTATCCTGTTATTTTCGAACCCAATGAACAGGTTTTATGGAAGAACAAGAATTCTTGACTTTGTTCATCACTTCATATATAGTTGATGTTTCTTGTTGCAATGAATGATTATGTTTCTTAATTTGTTGTGAATATGGTTATTGTCTTTAGGCGTCAAACTTGGTTGTTGTTGAGAATGCTTCATACATTATCGTCTTATATTTTCTATAAATTTTCTTCACTTTTTTTTAATAAAAAAGAGCTCAAAAAATTATATTGTACATTAGTGTAGACCCAACCCGCCCAACCCGCCAAACCCCAAACCGAAACCGCCTGCCACTCCATGGGCGGTTTGTGAGTTGGTTAATCGCCAACCCGCCACTTAAAAAAACCGCCCCGCACCCGCCCAAAAACCGCCTACCCGCCCGTTGTTCACCCCTAAATAAGTCTCCTAGCCCGATCCATTGTCTGTTTGGTTTTGACCCAATTAGACAATTTCTTATTTTATTTGACTTGAGAATCTTTCATAGAACCTCAATTTTAATTCAAATAACCCAATGCATAAGTTATTTGATTAAAATAATCATATGTCAATAATCTCATATCAAATAAAATATGTACAAATAATTCAACATGTTTATCTTGAATTAATTCAATCAATAAACTAATATGAACTATTACAATCCAATCAACCAAATTTGAAGCTATCATAAAATTAACATAAGTTACCACTTTATAGGAACACTCACTGTATCGTTACTAAAAATGTGTTAGCTAGTAAAAAGGACCCTATGGACATACTGTTAGACATGTATGCCCTAAGGAGTAAAAATGTAATAAGTTTTTGGAGACATTTTTATCAATAAAGAATTTATTCATTATTTATATACCAAATCTTGTCCTCTTTACGTTCATATTTGTTGAATGTATGTTAAGCAAACAATAGTATAAGACTGTCAGTCTAAACTTTAAGAATTGGGCATATGATGGACGAATTATGTGAAAAACACGATTCTTAAGGTGATGGTCTAAATCATACGATCCGTAATCGAGGGAATAAAGTTGGGTGCTTTATTCATGCAAAGATTGTTATGTTGCCTATATCCCTTTTAGGAGATGGTTTCTCTTGACTATCGGAGGTGGACTCCGTGAATGGAAACATTGGCACGTTGTCATAAGTGACGATGTATTGAATCGAGACTTAAAGTGAATTGATTTGGATTAATAATTCTGTCTCGGCAAATCGATTCACTTTAGACAATCATTTGTGTTGTATCTTAATCCTGAGATGAATAGTGGGCTCGCTGTCTTGACTTGTGTCTTTTGATGTACCAAAGGGTGACACCAACATTTTAATAGTGGTATACATGCCGGTACGTTGGAGGCGTGACTCTTGATGGCGTAGACTTGTTATTCATAGATATGGAATCCATAGCTCATCTTTAGAAGTAATAATATCATCTTATATGCGTTATCTTGTAATTAGAAAACTAGAGCGCTCAACCATTTGGATACATAGGTGTAACCGAATGGTATACTGTCTTTGGATGGTAAGTTTTCTAATGGTGAGATAATGGAACGTAAGATAAAAATAATCAGGAAGGTAAGATAGAACTTATCCTTAAGCCGATTATGGATTATCATATGGGGATACGATACACTATGATATGTCATGGAGACTTAGCTATACGGGCTTCGTAATTCAATGTAGTTCAAGAGTACAGCTCCAAACTTTTAGTGGAGTGGCGTTGGAGTTGATAATTATGAAATGTATATATGGGATATTGGGTTTCATAATTATATTGGGTTTCATAATTATCGAGAGCTTGAACTATATAGGTCCATTTGGTCTCCTTTGCTAGCTCACAACATCCTGTAACGACATGATGTGCTTTTCAATAATTGGTGACTTGTGTCGGATTTATCAGGTTGGTTAAAATTTGGAAGAATTAAATAATTCATGTCTGTTTATCGGTTGAATTAATTTTATAATAAATTAATTCAAGATAAAATTGTTGAATTATTGGGATTGGATAATTCTTGTCTGTTTATTGGTTGATTTAATTTTGGATAAATTAGATTAAGATAAACTTGTAGAATTATTGAGAATTAATTTATTTTCTTAGAGATTATCTAGATAAAGTTGTTTTAATCAGATAACTTCTCTATTAGGTTATTTGAATTAAAACTGAGACTTTATCCTATAGAATCTCGGGTGGAAAATAAAAGATTTGTGAGATTTTTTTTCGACAGTTTGGCCTACCGATGGACGTGTTCGGCCTGTCGATGGGATCTGTTCGGCTTGCCGATCAAGTGGTTTGGTCTGCCGATCAATAAAGGATAAGATCATGTGTATCCACGCAGATCTTATCAGATATTGATCCGAATTTGATTCTGATCCAAATTTTGAGACCTAATCTGATGAGGACTAATCCTAGGACCAACCTCTATAAATAGGGAGTGATTCTCACAAGTTACTTAGATCAATTGAGAGATTAAGAGAGATATTCTGCTAGTGAGAATCAGAAAACTCCCTGTGAACTTTTATTCACAAATCACGAACACTTGCTTTGGGTTCTCTCGATTGGTTGGAATGAGAGTCACCGGTGGAAGAGCTGTACGTGTGAGTCCACACTCACTCCGGTCGTGGTTAGAGAATAGTAAAGAAGACCAGTTGGTTGATGCTCTTCTAGAACGTTATTTCTCTTCATAGATTGCGGAGGTTCTTCAACATACAAAGGTTAGTAAGATCTGGTTAATTTATGCATATAGCATGTCAAACTTGTGTTTTGGAAAATACTCTGATGAAATTTTTTTTTAAATTCCGCTGCGCACTAATTTATGCATATAGCATGTCAAACTTGTGTTTTGGAAATTAACTGAGTCTCTAATTTTATGTTTTCGAATTGTTAAAAATAAAATTGATAAATTGCTTTAAAATTGTATTTTCTAGAATGGAGATTTCTGCTCGGTCGGCATGCCGAACATCACAGTTCAACAGGCCAATGGTCATAGATCGATAGACCGGACGTGTGGTTCGACAGGCTGTCAGTGGGGCAGAAATCGACTGGCTCTGCCGACAGGCCAAACTTTCATGGGTCGGCAGGCCGATCTTCCTAATTGGCAAGCTGATGGAACATGACCTGCAGGTCGATGGAACATGACCGGCAGGCCGATCACCCAAATCGGCCTACCGACCGAGAGCTAGAAAATTTTCAGAAAATGTACAGTTTTTCTAATGCAGTTTTAATTTTATTTTTGGGATTATTCTGAGAAACATTAAATTTGGATATGACCGGAAATATGAAGTGTTCAATTCATACGGGATTGAAGACTTGAAGATGGAATTATATGAAGAAGGATACAGCTTGAGGATTCAAGGATGAAGAATCGATAATATGTCTCAATTATTCTCTTGTAATCTTAGTTTTCTATTCTCTAGGGTGGAGCCATAATATTACGGTTATTATTATTATTTTGCTTGTAGCTTTGCTTGATTGCTTTGCTTGTCTGCATTATAATATGATTTGCCATGTATATTGATAACATGTCATAAAGAATAGGGAGTGCTGCTCATAGTAAAATTGTTCATGCATATTTTCAAAATAAAACCTTGATTTCAAAAGATTTAGTGGGAGAAGGTTTTCGAAGAGAGAACCTAAGGCCTCCATAGTTGGTCCATAGGCAGAACATGGTGGTCTGACCCCTAGGAAGGGATTTCTATCATGTACCAGATTAGATCTCTGAGAGGATAAGGTATTTTAGCATGATTTATGTTTGCACACCCCTAGGTGGTTATTATAAATCATGGATAAAATATTAAAACGATGGTTATACACTCATATTAATTTTATTATTAACCCCCCCTAGGAGCTCTGTTAATAAAATTAATGGCCAAAGAAACGATTATTAATATATGCTGGATCATACGGGTCCTGGATGGCATATATTAATCAGGAGGGGATCCGTGTTCCTGATTGAATTTGACATGACTCCCCTAGGAGCTTGTTGAATTCTAAGTTAGGAATTATCGTTGTAAGGTTATGATATTTTCAAGGTTTTGACACATAAAAACATTTGTATAATTTTTACATGATTGTGTTCTCTTACTAAATTATTATTATATGTTTGCTTATGTTTGGTATATGATTCTTTATTGTATATTGAAAATGTCTAAAAACGCTTTATCATTAATACTTGACAAAAACCTATTAACTAGTGAGAACTGTAACGATTGAAAACGGAACCTAGATATCGTCCTGTCCTTTGAGAAACTGAAATATGTACTGACAACCCCTTGTCCTCCCGAGCCTACGGGAGACTCAAGTAATGAGCAATTCCAAGCGTATGATCGTTGGAAAGATGCTAATGATTAGGCCTACTGCTATGGTATGGCTAGTATAAACAACGTGCTGCAAGCTCAACATCAGGATTATGAGACTGCGAAGCAGATCTTGGATAATCTTGAGGATATGTTTGGAGGCCAAGCCATAATAAAGCGGCAAGGGGCGCTTCGAAAACTTATAAACTGTAGATAGAGGCCGGGGACACCTGTAAAGAAGCACATGATGTTGGTCATGGGTTACCTCGTTGAGGCTTAAACCAATGGAGCCGACATCGATGCTAAAACTCAGGTGACTATGGTCTTTGAGACTCTGTTTAAGGAATTTATTTCATTTAGAGCTACATTTAATTTAAGCAATAGATGGGATATGACCTTAACAGAACTGATGAATTGCTGATCAGGGAGTCTTCTGCGGGTGGTGAGGCCAACATGGTAGCTGCTTATGGTTCCAATCCTAACTCTAGGAATGGAAAGAAGCAACAAAGTAAAAACGGGAAGTCTTCTATTCTTGCTACTACCAAGAGCAAGAAGAAGAAGAAGAAGAACCTGAAGAAGCTTAAGTGCTTCTTCTATGGAAAGGTTGGGCATATCAAGATACATTGCAAAGACTTCCTTTCCAAAGGAGGTAGATGTGATCTTCTATATTTAGAAACTTGCTTGGTTGAGGAATCCAGTGATATATGGGTCATAGGTTATGATGCAACTAATCATGTTTGTGTTTCTCTACAGGGGTTTAAAGAAACGAGAAGTCTACTACATGAGGACTTCACGCTTCGGATGGGCGATGGATCCTTGGTCTCAGCGGAAGCAGTGGGAGACGTCCATCTTTATTTTGATAATTATAGGAATTTATTTTTACAAGATTATTTTTATGTTCCTAAATTTAAAAGGAATTTAATTTCTGTATCTTGTTTATTTAAAGACTCCTACTTGGTTTCTTTTGATGATAAAGTGGTGATTCGTAAAAACAAATCTTTTATCTGTTCTAGATGGATGCAAAATAATCTATATTTTATCAAACCTAAGATGGACTTATTGCTTAATGCTGAGATAAATGATAAAAACTCTAAAAGACTTAAAACTTCTAACTCTAATAAGACTTATCTTTGGCATTTGCCTATTGGTCATATTAACCTAAATAGGATTCAAAGGTTGATAAGGGATGGACCTTTAAGTCACTTAAAGGTGGAATCTATTTCTCAATGTGAATCTTGTTTGGAGGGTAAAATGACCAAAAGATCATTCGGGTCTAAGGGCAATAGGGCCAAAGGGGTTCTAGAACTTGTGCATAGTGATGTTTGCGGACCGATGAACAGCTGGGCACGAGGAGGGTATGAGTACTTCGTCACTTTTATTTATGATTTCTCAAGATATGGGTATGTGTACCTGATGCACCACAAAAGCGAAACTTTTGACAAGTTCAGGAAGTTTCGGGCTAAAGTGGAAAAGCAATTGGGTAGACCCATAAAGGCACTTCGATCAGATCGAGGTAGGAAATACCTTTCTGATGAGTTCTTGGAACACTTGTTAGAGAATGAGATTTTATCTCATTTAACTGCGTCGGGCACTCCGCAGCAGAATGACATAGCGGAGAGAAGAAATAGGACTTTGTTGGACATGATTAGGTCCATGATAAGTTATTCATCATTGCCTTTATCCTTTTAGGGATATACACTACAAACCGCATGTTATCTTTTGAACAATGTGCCTTCAAAATCGGTCCCTAAAACTCCTCACGAGTTGTGGATAGTAAGGAAGACATCCTGAAATCATATTCGCATATGGGGATGTCCAGCTCATATCCTGTTTAAGGATCCGAATAAGTTGAAAGCACGTTCGAAAGTTTATGTGTTTATAGGATATCCAAAAGGGACTAAAGGGGGTTATTTTTATAACCCAAAGGAAAATAAAGTCGTGGTTTCAACGAATGCAACTTTCCTTGAGGAGAGTTACATGGACAACTTTAAACCTCAAAGCAAAGTGGTGCTTGAGAAGTTAAGGAGTGATCCGATCATTTCGGAGGTTCCGAATGATACCATTCCAATCGGTGTAGAAAAAGAAATAAACATGAACAACAATCTCAAGGGCTTCGGCGTAGTGGGAGGATCGGGCGTCAACCTGAGAGGTATATGTTCAATCGGGAGGTCTTTTTGGCTAAACCGGATGAACATAATAGGGATCCTTATACGTACGCAGAAGCTATGAAGGATGTTGATTCAAAACTCTGGACAGAGGCCATAAACATTAAGATGAAGTCTATGGAGACTAATCAGGTTTGGGAGCTTGTGGATCTTCCCGAAGGGGTAAAACCTATGGGGTGTAAGTGGATCTATATGAGGAAAAGAGGAGTGGGTGGGAAGGTCGAAACTTTTAAGGCTAGACTGGTAGCTAAGGGTTATACGCAAAAGGAAGGAATCAATTATAAGGAAACCTTTTCGCCTGTAGCCATGCTTAAGTCCATCCGGATTCCCTTATCCATAGCTGCCGCTTTCGACTACAAGATTTGACAGATCGATGTCAAGACGGCTTTTCTGAATGGCTATCTTGATGAGTCAATTTATATGAAACAACCAGACGGGTTCAAGGTCACGGGTCAAGAGGGTAAGGTTTGTAAGCTGCTAAAGTCAATTTATGGACTTAAGCAGGCTTCTCGTTCTTGGAACATAAGATTTGATCAGGTGGGTTCTTACAAAATGTGGATGAACCATGTGTTTATAAACACATTAAGGATGTGAATGTGGTTTTTCTACTGCTCTATGTAGATGACATTTTGCTAATTGGCAATGACGTTGGGGCATTGTCATCGGTCAAATTATGGTTGACCAAGCAGTTTGACATGAAGGACTTAGGTGAGGCTAATTTTGTTCTCGATATCCAGGTTTTTCGGGATAGGAAGAACAAAATGATAGCTTTGTCCCAGGCCGGCTACATAGATAAAATTCTCAGGAGGTTTGCAATGTAGGATTCCAAGAAAGGTGGGCAACCATCTAGGTCTGGAATTACTCTTTCTAAGAAAGACTCTCCAAAGTCTTATGAAGAAAGAGAATACATGAAGAAGGTGCCTTATGCATCGGCCGTGGGTAGTCTCATATATGCCATGCTTTGCACACGACCGGATATTAGCTATGTGGTCGGGATTGTAAGTCGATTTCAAGCGGATCCAGGACCGAACCATTGGGTTGCGGTAAAGTATATTTTCAAGTACCTAAGAAGGACTCAAGGGTATATGCTTGTATATTCGGGTGAGGACCTGACACCTTTAGGATATACTGACTCGAATTTTCAATCCTATCTAGATTCTAGGAAATCGAATTCGGGTTTTGTGTTTACTCTAGGAGGCGATGCCATCAGTTGGAGAAGTGTTAAGCAAGATTGCACTTCAGATTCAACGATGGAGGCCGATCATGTGGCGGCTAGTGATGCTTCAAAAGAAGTAGTGTGGCTCCACAAGTTCCTTGGGGATCTTGAGGTAGTTCCTGGTATGAATAAAGCAGTATCACTGTACTGTGATAACAGTGCGGCGGTAGCTAATACTAAGGAACCAACATTTCACAAGAAGAGTAAGCGTATTGATCGAAAGTATCATGTGATAGAGGACTTCATTGAGGGCGGGCATGTCACGGTGTGCAAGATCGTGTCAGAGGACAATTTAGCTGATCCATTTATGAAGACACTTACTGGGAGAGTCTTCGAGAGGCATGTGGAAGCTATGGGGATGCGAGATTTATCATATTTACTCACTTAGTGCAAGTGGGAGATTGTTAGACATGTATGCCCTAAGGAGTAAAAATGTATTAAGTTTTTGGAGACATTTTTATCAATAAAGAATTTATTCATTATTTATATACCAAATCTCGTCCTCTTTACGTTCATTTTTGTTGAATGTATGTTAAGCAAATAATAGTCTGAGACTATCGGTCTAAACCTTAAGAATTGGGCATATGATGGACGGATTATGCGAAAGACACGATTCTTAAAGTGATAGTCTAAATCATACGATCCGCAATCGAGGGAATAAAGCTGGGCACTTTATTCATTCAAAAATTGTTATGTTGTCTATATCCCTTTTGAGAGATGGTTTGTCTTGACCGTCGGAGGTGGACTTCGTGAATTGAAACATTGGCACGCTATTATAAGTGACGATGTGTTGGATTGGAACTTAAAGTGAATTGATTTGGATTAATAATTCTATCTCAGAAAATCGATTCACTTTAGACAATCATTTGTGTTGTATCTTAATCCTGAGATGAATAGTGGGCCCGTTGTCTTGACTTGTGTCTTTTGATGTACCAAAGGGTGACACCCACATCTTAATAGTAGTATGCATGCCGGTACGTTGGAGGCATGACTCTGGATGACGTAGACTTGTTATTCATAGATATGGAATCCATAGCTCCTCTTTAGAAGTAATGGTATCCTCTTATATGTGTTATCTTGTAATTAAAAAACTAAAGCGCTCAACCATTTGGATACATAGGTGTAATCGAATAGCATACTGTCTTTGGATGATAAGTTTTCTAATGGTGAGATAATGGAACGTAAGATAAAAATAATCGGGAAGGTAAAACAGAACTTTTCCTTAAGCCGATTATGGATTATCATATAGGGATACGATACACTATGATATGTCATGAAGACTTAGCTATACGGGCTTCGTAATTCTATGTAGTTCGAGAGTACAACTCCAAGCTTTTAGTGGAGTAGCGTTGAAGTTGATAATTATGAAATGTATATCTGGGATATTGGGTTTTATAATTATCGGGAGCTTGAACTATATAGGTCCATTTGGTCCCCTTTGTTAGCTCACAACATCCTGTAACGACACGGCGTGCTTTTTCAATAATTTGTGACTTGTGTCGGATTTATCAGATTGATTAAAATTTGGAAGAATTAAATAATTCATGTCTATTTATCGGTTGAATTAATTTTATAATAAATTAATTCAAGATAAACTTGTTGAATTATTGGGATCGGATAATTCTTGTCTGTTTATCGGTTGATTTAATTTTGGATAAATTAGATCAAGAAAAACTTGTAGAATTATTGAGAATTGATTTAATTTCTTAGAGATTATCTAGATAAAGTTGTTTTGATCAGATAACTTCTCTATTGGGTTATTTGAATTAAAACTGAGACTTTATTCTATAGAATCTCGAGTGAAAAATAAAAGATTCGTGAGATTTTTTTTCGACAGTTTGGCCTACCGATGGACGTGTTCAACCTGTCGATGGGACCTGTTCAGCCTGCCGATCAGGTGGTTTGGCCTGCCGATCAGCGAAAGATAAGATCACGCGTATCCACGTAGATCTTATCAGATATTGATCCAAATTTGATTTTGAACTGAATTTTGAGACCTAATCTGATGAAGACTGACCCTAGGACCAACCTTTATAAATAGGGAGTGATTCTCACAAGTTACTTAGATGAATTGAGAGATTAAGAGAGATACTCTGCTAGTGAGAATCTAAAAACTTCCTGAGAGCTTTTGTTAACAAATTATGAACACTTGCTTTGGGTTCTCTCGATTGGTTGGAAGGAGAGTCACCGGTGGAAGAGCTATACGTGTGAGCCCACACTCACTCCGGTCGTGGATAGAGAATAGCAAAGAAGACCAGTTGGTTGAGACTCTTCTAGAACGTTATTTCTCTTCACAGATTACGGAGGTTCTTCGGCATACAAATGTTAGTAAGATCTAGTTAATTTATGCATATAGCATGTCAAACTTGTGTTTTGGAAATTACTCTGATGAATTTTTTTTTTAGATTTCGCTGCGCACTATTTTGCCCACACATACATAAATTAAGCTCCGACAATTATAAAATGGCATGTCTACGCACACTTATTTTACAATTATCAACTCTATAGCTACTCCGCTAAAAGCTTAGAGCTGTACTTTTGAATTATATACAAGATTATAAAACACCAATAAGTTTTTTGTCCATGATATATCATGATGTACAACATCACCGTAGAATATCTATAATTTTGTTTTACCTTCTTAATCATATTTATCTTATGTTCTATTATCTTGCCATTGGAATATTTACTCTTTATAGCCAATATGAATAGTAAACTATTCAATTATATAGATGTATCCAAATGGCTGAGTGCTCCAGTTTTTTTCAATTCTAGGATAATGGCTATAAAAGAATATCATTAACTATACAAAAGAGCTATGGATTCTATATCTATGAATAACTAGCCTATGTCATTCAAGAATCATGTCTCCAATATATCGGCATGCATACCTTTATTTAATTCAGGATGTCATTCTTTAGTACATCAAAAGACAAAAGTCAAGAATATGGACCCATTAATCCATTTCAAGATTAAGATATAACACGTGATTGTCTAAAATGAATTGATTTATTCAAACATAATTATTAACTAAATCAATTCAGCTTTAGTCCCGATCTAATATACCGTCATCAACGTCTCTATTCGTAGAGCCTCACTTCAATGATTACGACAAGTCATCTCCCATCAGGAATGTAGACAACATAACATTCTTATCATGAATAAAACACCCAACTTTATTCCCTCAATTGCAAACCTTTCATGTTTAGACTATCACTTTAAAATTCATGTTTTTTGCATAATCTGTCCATCTATGCACGATTTTTAAGGTTTATAATGACAGTTTTAGACTTTAATTTGCTTGTCATATATTCACCACAAATGAATAATAGAAGACAAAGTTGATATATGACATAAATAACAATTTTTTAATTAATCAAACGTCTCAAAAAATAGTACTATCATTTAATTCTTAGATCACTAAGTCTAACACTTGCGCCACTGTATGTGGCTCCCTTCAATGACACCACCTACACTACCGAAATCAATACTTAACGATCTTCAAAACCCTACCATAGTCACTATGAATCTTAGCTATCGTTAGTCGTTCTTCTTTCTCTGTCATAGTATGTTTTAGTCTTGCTTAACCATTGTCATTCACAGGGAACAATAGTGTCAGTGTGTTAGTCTGGTAGTTTTTAGTAGAAAAAATAGTATAGGGAGAGAGAGGGGAAAAGAAAATAAGAGAGATGTATGAGTTTAAAGTTTCTATTGAGGAAAGTGGTATTTTTAGATTTTTAATATATGAAAACCTAAATTTTCTTCAAAATGTGGCATCCCAAATGCTAATACATTGACAGTTACGAGGCCTTAAGGTGTCAAGCATTACCGCATTTAGAGGAACTTGACCCTTGTGCAAGCCTATTGACATTGTACAAACTTTCCTTTGTGTATACTGACAACACCGTAAAGTGCTCAAGCTCTTGCAGGCTCACCAATATCAAAGGAGCCAACCTTCATTTGAGGCTTGTTGATGCCGGCATGAGCACATAAATCTAGCCAAATTTTAGGTTGAAGCAGTATTTTTTGCTTTTAGTAAGATCTTTTTAAATCCAACTCCATGCAAGATTTGTGGAAAGGTTTTCCCATTAAAACAAATTTATTTGTGTTCATCATTTAAAGTCTTGTTTTTTTGTTTGTATCTTTGATTGAAATATCCATGGTCATACATTAGACTACCATCAGTAACGTGGTAAAATACTATTAGTCATAGTAACACGATGGCAGCGCTTAGCTCACAAAGAATCCGTTGCATGCTCCGATCCTCACACTGCCCGCTGGCCGACGGTAAGCTAAGCAATCACATATCGTACAATGGAAAGATTTTTGGTGGTGTGTTAAATATAAAAACTGCCAACACAAATGGGTAGTTCCATTTAGAGTTTTTTTTTATTGCAATTTTAACTCAAACCACGTTGTTTTACTTTTTAGTATATATAGAGTTATATTTATGATAATACTAGCTATAAAATGTCTATAGAACTATAGTATTGTGACATTTAAAAAATTTTTCCTTCCATAAATAACACTAATTTTGCTTTTTTTTTTTTGGTTTTTGGAAAATGATTATGATTGTCCTATTCTTTGTTTGGTGTTGGAAAGAACTAAAGAGGGAATGTTTGGTTTTTTAATTGTAAAATTATCATATTATCCTTGTTAAGTTAATTCAAATATTCTGCGAGCAATATTAATTGTTAAAGTACAAGTTATATTTTTGATAGCATTTTATATTTATATTTCTTCATTGAAAATTTATAATATCAAATGTTATACACAGATAAATGAAAACTCCTACAAAATAATGAATGAGAACTAATAAAAAGATTTTTTTTTTAAGTTGTATAAATAAATCAGAAAGGTTGTTACATTAAAAAAGATAAAGGACAAATACTGTAATTTCATTTTAAGGATCTATTGGAACGGGCCCTTATCGGATTGTAATCTGCACCCTTTTTCTGTCCCATTGCTTCAATCCTTCTCACCAAACAAAAAGTTAAATTCTATCCTCCTTAAAATTTCCCTCAAACCCCAATAAAACTTCTTAATATCTGCAGGGGAAATTACAATGAAAGAGGACAATGCATAAACATTTCAACAATATTAAGTTGTCTCGTTTCAGATTTCAATCAGTAATATATTGATGGTAAATGAACCAAACATTTATTAATAAACTTAAAAAGCTGCAGCACTACCACTTATTGAAAGGGCGTTTGGAAAAACGATAAATTTACCGTAACAATTCAAACTTCGTAAGAGAAAACATGAACTAAATTAAATTGAATTGAATCGGATTCGACTGAATTGGTGTTTTTAGATGCGCTCTAAATTTCTAGAAAGGAAAAAAAAAAAGAACTATTCATTAAGTGATTGGAAATCTATCATGCACATATGTTCTCTCTTTCCTTTAGATTAATTTTCAAATCAAAGAAAAACAAAGAGAAATGGTATATATGATGAGAAAGTAAAACATCAAAACCCCCCAAATTATAACTTTGGAGTCACCCTGTTCTAGTACATGATCTCACTCATCAACTATATATATTCAAGGCACATAATTCCCTTGGCTCTCCTGGTACTTTTCATACTCTTCCATGGAATCAAACACATACCTAGGCCCTCTCTCCGCCGTCTGATCATACCCATTATAGTTATAATACTTGTTCTCATGATCATTATCGTTCTTCACGTCATGATAGTACTTTCCATTCTCCAAAAACCTAGTGTCACTCATACCCTGCTGTTCATGACTGCCACTTCTCTCACTCTCATACCCATTGTAATTGCCATTATAGTTGTTCTTGCCGTAGCGCTTTTCGAAATCCTCCTCACCGCCGCCGAGCTCCTCGGTCAGCATTTCGTTCTCGACGTAGGTCGCCGGGGTCGTTGGTGACTCTTGAGTGCCGTACAATCCGTAGCCACTCTCTGTCTCGGTGCCAAAACTTGTCGCTGGAGCTGGGGCAGGGACCGGTACTGCTGATTCAAAGATTTCTGGCGCCGGTGTCGGTGCCAGTGCCGGTTCCAATGCCGGTGCCAGTGTGGGGACTTCGGTTATCGCCTTGTTGACGGTGCCGATCAAACGGGTTACCTTGCTGAAGAAGAATCTGCTCTCTCTGGCTGCTTCAACTTGTGATGAAGCGGAGAAGAGAAGAGCAATGAAGAAGAAGAAGAGTGAGAAGTGATTGGCAGAGGAATAAGCCATTGTAGAGATGAGAAAAGGAAAAAAGGTGTTGGAGGTTTTTTATTTTTTGTGTTATGTTGGAAGTTTGTGTTCTTCTAAGGAGGTTTTATAGAGTTTTTTTTTTTTTTTTTTGGTTTGTGTACTAATTATGCGTATTTTAATGTCCGGTTAATTATGCGTGGATTAGGGAGTGAGAGGGAAAAAAGAGAGAGTGGGGTAGGCTAAGAAAATGATGGAAGATATGTCACGCTACATGTGCAATTTATTGAGAATGTCTAGCTATCAATGCAATGTGACGAAGTTATAGTATGTTTGGCAACAATTCTTTAAACTAAAGTTCTCATATTTTACAGTATAAATTAAAATAAGCTATAGTATAAAATTCTCATATGTTATAATATTTTGAACTAAAATAATTCAAATAATTGGTTTGAATCAATATTGTCAACCACACTTTAAATCTTTATTGCATGTTCAAACATAGAGGGCGGTGTTAGTCAGAAAGTTAGGGGGTTATTTTCTCTTTTTCTACCTACCTATATGTACAATTTTTCTTTTGCTTTCATGGCGGGCAAGTCTGCAAATAATAATTAAGACAAAGGGTCCTACTCCCTTTGTTGGTAATTTAGTTAGTAGTTAGTTGTTTGTCTAAGATAAAATCCGAAAGGGCAAGTACTAAAGAAAATGAGAAGGGTCTTTTTGGGACATAATGGCTTTATTAATGGAACTTCACACCATATACCTCAATTTTCTTTGGAGTTGTTTTTCTGAATATAATGTTTAACAAATCGGTTAGAACTAAAAATTTTGATTTGAAAACTGGAGCATATGAGAGCGTTATATTATAACAACTTTTTGCTGTTTATTGTAACTACTGAGAGCTTTACACTATAATTGGTACCGAGCATTACATCTACTAAAAGCCATATCCAACTAAAAAAAATGCAAAACTAACAAAATCTTGTATAGATAATTTGAATGCAGAAGCTATTGATAGGATATTTTTTCATACCCTACTATAAAAATCTCATATTTTTTTAATATACTACCAACCGTTTTTACAGTGTGATGTAACCACGTTTAAAAAGATCATATTTTTTATGGGCATGTTCCTTTTTTTGGTAGAATGGTGTCCTATTATCAATGGGATAATTAGCATTTTTGAAGGAAAGTAGTGAAAATAAAGAGACCAAAGGCTCATTAATACCATGGGATTGACCTAGCTGTCCTGACCCGCCTTTGGTTTGTGCACACTATACAGGAGCTTTCAAAAGCATTAATTTCCTACAGACACCCAAGGAGGAGCCCATAAATGTTTTGCTTTTGTTTTACACCAACACTTGCAATTTGGTTTCATTGATACGCAGCCCATATAGGTAAATAAAATTGCACCACACGGTTAAACTATTGCATCAAACTCTCAATTTGTTTCAGTAAAAAGGATTTTCTGAGGATAAATTGAAGAAGTTATTAAGAGTGTGTTTGGCATATATGTTCCAACACTCAACTTTTAATTACTACAGTATAAAATATGTTATAGTGTAGTTTTAAATGCATGCTTAACGCTCTGATAGTTAAGGAATAACTGCAATAATAATGAATGTGTTCAATTAAATCGGCAATTGGGATTTCGTAAAGGTGAAGTCATTGAGCTATAATATTGTGTTTCAATTCTTTCAAAGCCATCAATCTTGCAGAGAATATATCCTTTGGCCCCCCTGGCGTAATCAGCGGAAGTACATTGAAATTGCAAAAGAATGAAGTTTTTTTTTTTTTTTTTTTTTTTAAGCGATGGTCAAATGATGCCGACATTGTAATGCTTTGGATGCTTTTCCTTTGGTGAGTCAACTTTTCTGACTTTTGATTGGGAGTTTGTTCCAAAAATGGAGGGAAATAGGGAACAACGAAAGGGCAAACCGGTATTTCCCTTTTTTTTATTTTTTATTTTTTAAAGCAAAGAACTGGGCTGAGGCCACAATTTGTGGTGTCGGGACTAAAGGGCCATATATCTTTGCCACCGGTGCTTTTGGAGATATTTATATTGCACACCACACTTGTTTTTTATTTACTTGGATTGATTTATATCACATAAAAAAATCTAGTTAAATGTCATAAATAAATATGACAATCAAATTAAAAAAAATTAATATAAGCTTATCTTGATTTTAGGGTTTTTTCTTTCTTATTCTCTCTCTTTCTTTCTTCCACATTTCAGTCTCTTTCCTCCCTCACTCCTAGCAAATTCAACTAAGTCTAATGTTGATTATCAATAAATCCATCAATACCAAGAAATTCAAAACCGGATTCCTCATTCAAAACCAAAATCCGTAGTTGAACAAAAAAACACATTGAAGAAGCATTCCCTATGAAGCAAAGACTAAGAAAAGAAGAGACTCAACATGTAGGTTAACAAGCATGTGCACCTCAGACAAAAACTCACCAGAAAATGAACCTCCGACGACATTGTTTGGTTGTGGAATTTCAGGAAGAGAAAATTGGTGGTGACTGAGAGTGCTAATATGCACCGAGAGAGATGGGGAGGGTGGTGTCATGGCCGTGGATGGCCATGGCAATAGAATTGCTGAGGAGGCAGACATCGATGTTGGCCGCAGCAAGCACCAGTGTTTTTTTTTTTTTAATTTTGTAACCTAATTTGTGCTTTGTGGAATGTTTTGAGATCCTATTTTTTATGGAATCTAATTTATCCTTTGCAAGTATATTTTGTATTATAAATTATAGTATGATGATGCAACATGATTTTTTTGCAATTTTAGTAGCATAAATTAATCCAAGCTTTATTTTTATAGCATATGTGTTGACCAAAATACGCTCAATTTGATCTAGAGATTTTTGTCCTCTCACCTCCCTCTCGCTCTATCTCTCTTTCTTTCTCTCTCTTTATGTTGTCTCTATAACTCTCTTTCTCCCTCCTCATATTCCTCTCTCTCCCTCTGTCTTTTCTGTCATTGTTGTGATGATGGAGCTCTATCTTCCTCCATGGCAGAGCTTCTTTGCAAGCCCAGGCCAGAGATCGTCGTGTGGTCATACATCACTCTCGTCAAAAAGGAAAAGACAATGTGCCTGTGACCGTCGTCGCCTGTTGTAGCATCGCCAACGTCGAAGGTCATCATCTTGCCCATCACAGTGTCGTCGAGATTGCAACGGCACCAAAAATAGCCGATTTGCTTTATGGAGAATGAAGATCTCAAAGAGGACAAAGAAAGAAACACAAGAGAGGAGAGAAAAGAATAGAGAGATGATGAAAGAAGAGAGAGAAAGAGAGGAGAGAGATATGGAGAG
Organism: Artocarpus heterophyllus; assembly: GCA_025403435.1. Classification (NCBI taxonomy): domain Eukaryota; kingdom Viridiplantae; phylum Streptophyta; class Magnoliopsida; order Rosales; family Moraceae; genus Artocarpus; species Artocarpus heterophyllus. Next base: position 677,373 of record JAJQZP010000401.1, read on the forward strand.
GAGAGAGAAGAGAGATAGGAAGAAAAAAATCTAATTTGTTGTTGCAATATTTAGGTCAGATTAAGGGAATTTTGATCTACACAATTATTTAATTTAAGATGTCTGAAAGTTGCTAACATCTTAAAATATACATGACATTTGCTACCGATAATTTTATAAAATTTAACATTTTCTTCACCCTCACTAGAATATTGACAAGCAACCTGTTTGTTTTGTAGTTTAAACTATTCGTCAATACTACTCCACCTTTTTGAGTTATGCCTTAGCACGAGATCATGCATGTCGTTGCTTCAGGATCTTCTTCGCCAACCATTAGTTGAAATATGCTATGAAGGAGGAGTAATGGTCATGTGTAGAGGATGTGCATAGGAAACTACGAAGCATCAAATCAGACTAATTTGATAGTTTTTAGGCCCCTAGTCCATTTTCATGCCAGAACTATTTTTCGACAATTTAAGACAGAACCATTCAAAAAATGACTTGACTTGACTTGCGAAATTTGAGGCTTGGTGTAAATTAAACCCATGCCATTTATACATATATATGCATATACTTATAACATATATATTATAGTGTTATAAGTATATAATATTAGAAAATATATCTCATTATTTGAGTTTTTAACATTCAAAGTTTAAATAACTTAAAAGGTGCAGATTTTTTTAAGTTGAAAAATCCCAAAAAAATCTCCAAAAAGTTAATTAGTTCGCTCTCATTTTGACCTAAAATTAAGTCCAATAATAAGGTCCCAATTATAGTTTAAATTAGACCCAAACCATCATATAATGACCTTGTATAGTTCGGTCTGGTAATCTGGTCCTCTGACATAAAATGGTCCACTATGGAAAGTATTTTTTCCAAACCTCTAAAACTCTATGGTTTAGTAAACTTGGCGGTTTGTGACTAGAACGAACCATATACACTCTTATAGTCATAGGCAACAATCTCTATTGTCTATTTCTTATAGTGCATTTTAGAATGTAGTTGGAACTACAAAATACAGTTCTAACTAACTTTTGCTACTGTGTTTTTTTTATACAAAATTTGGATCAAAAGTTTGTTGAAACTACATTTTAAAATTTCAATTACTTTTTCAAACGTCATATTAATCTATATGGTCTTGAATGGCACAAAGCTATCTTTTTTTATGCCTTGCATGAAGGGTATCTCTTTTTCTCCTTACCCCATATCGGTTGTCAAACAACCATCATCTCCAGTAGTAGAGATTCGACAAGAAGACAATGCTCTAGCAGTGTTATGTGGGATTTTGTGAGATTAAAAGGGTGTTTGGCGCGTGGTAGTTTACACCACTAACTCAATTATAAATAGTTTAAAGCTCTCATATGCTACAGTAAAAAGAAAAAAGTTGCTATAGTATAAAGCTTTTACATATTATAGTAAAAACAATTCTAACTAATGGTTCCTACCACCAAGCCAAACACCGTATGATTTTTGAGATTTTGTGAGTGTGTTTATAATATCATTAGTCACCTTGTTTGTTACTACATAAACATTGGACCATGAATAAAAGTATTAGCTTTATAGATATAGATTGTTTGGTTTTGCATGGAGATAAGTTAGCGCAATGGTTGGGCTTGATAGCTTGTGCAATGGTTGACATAAGGCAAGGGCTGTGTTACTCTACTAAAAAAAGGAAAAGGGGCTTTATGCAAGGTGAAGGCACAAGAGACGTGAAGTAGACTATGGAGAAGCATTTGTTAGTATTGATGCCCTAAAAATAAATACTTTAATTGTATTTATGACATTCTTAATAAAATAAATAATAATGCGAATATATCCTGTATTAATAATGGTCTTCATATTACTTTCATATTAATGATTGTATATTAACAAAATGTGATCCATGACTATTAGAACCAAATCCTGGAATTAGACATATATGGAGTTTAAATAAAGATACATCATATTTGAAGATTAATAGTCTAATTTATGTAGTCCGCAGTCGATGTACATAGCTAGGCACTTTATACATGATAAGAATGTAATAGGGATCATGTCTAGCTAGAGAGGTAGAATATCTTGGCCATCGAAGTGGATTGACTCCATGGTAAACACATTGATGTGGTAGACCTAGTAGTGGTCGCATATTAGATTAGGCTTAAAGTTGAATTGATTTAATAATAATTCCATTTCACTTAAATCAATTCACTTTGATAATTATTTATGTGTCATCTTGATCATAAAGTGGATTCATGACTCCATGTTTAGATCTTGTATCTTTTGATATGCCAAAGGCAGGAGTTCCAATGAATGAATGCTCTATTTTCGGTATGTTGGAGATGCAATTTATAATTGATAGGAGTATAATCAACAATTATGATATCTATAGTTCTCTAACAAAGGGTAATGTTATCCCTTCAAAGGCATTATTCAGGTGTTAAAAAATATAACAAGGCCTAGGTCACCTAGATATATATGGTAACCAGATGGTATTCTGTTTTTATGTGTCAGAAAAGAAATGAATTATCTAATAGTAAAATAATAGAACTTTGAGATAAAATAATTAGAACGTAAAATGGAAATAAGTTCTTAATCCGATTATGGCTAAATTATAGGGATACATATAATATGAGAGGTCATATGCAAGACCTATATTTAAAGAGTCTCGTAATACGATATATTATCAAGAGTACAACTTCAAGCCTATATGGCTAAAATAATAGTAAAATAATAGAACTTTGAGATAAAATAATTAGAACGTAAAATAGAACTAAGTCCTTAATCTGATTATGGCTAAATTATAGGGATACATATAATATGAGAGGTCATGGGCAAGACTTATATTTAAAGAGTCTCGTAATACGATATATTATCAAGAGTACAACTTCAAGCCTATATGGCTAAAATAATAGTAAAATAATAGAACTTTGAGATAAAATAATTAGAACGTAAAATAGAACTAAGTCCTTAATCTGATTATGGCTAAATTATAGGGATACATATAATATGAGAGGTCATGGGCAAGACTTATATTTAAAGAGTCTCGTAATACGATATATTATCAAGAGTACAACTTCAGGTCTATAGCGGAGTGACACTGAAGTTAATAATTAAATGAATAATTAATCAAAGATTAATTTATCTATGATTATTGGAGCTTGATAACATATGTCCATCAGATCATAATGCTAACTCACTAATTCCTTTATTACATATTGGACAATTATAAATTATCACAGGTAAGATCGGGCCGTTAGGTTAGATGAGGCGCGTGAGCCACAGTCCTAGCTGGATTGCTAGTAGGCACAAGCCTACTAGGGTAGGTGCCACATCTACATAATTTTTGGAAGAATTAATTATTTAATTAATTTTGAAAAATAATTATTCAAATTGGTAATTAAGGCTTTAAATAATTAATTATTTAAATTTGAATTTAAATAATTAATTTAGATCCTAATTGAATTTGAATTATAGATAATTATCCACAATTATTTAAACTAGATTATTATTTTAAAAAATAAAATTATAATCTAAATTAGAATTGTTTGAATTGGAATTATCTTAGATGATGTAGAAAATCACGGTCTCCTTACACTGTGAATGGAATTTTTGGAGATAAATATATTATAGGTGGTGCAACTTCATATAAGAAGAGAGAGAGATTATTTCTTGATTCCGATAGAGATCTTGTTGGCTCCAAGGTTTTATAAATAATTTTTAAACTCATAAATACAATTTTTGTGTATATGTGCAAATATGTATTTTTGAGCTAATAAAATTCTTGAGTGTTGCAAAGCTTAAGTTTCAAGCAAAATTAGGTGATGAACATTCAAGAAGTTTAGAGCTATGGATGCAACAAGGTGCGGACTCACATGGACTTGAAGAATACAAGACTTTATTAGTTTTTAATCCAAATGTAAGTGAGTGATTTTTAAATGAAAATATGGTCAAATAAAAGCTCAAATTCACACACACATATATGCATTCATAAATGTTTTTAATCCTTATATAAATGTGTTCAAAGTATTCAAAATGTTCTATTGTGTGAAAAGGTTTCAAAACTGCATGCAAGGTACTTAAACAAGATTTTAATAGGATTTTAGAACATATTTTTGGATAATTTTAGGCATCATAGATTGGCCTGCCGATGGCCAGGATCAGCCCGATTTTGCAGAGGTTTGGATGGCCTGCTGAACTTCAAGTTCGGCCTACCAGTGACTGAAGTTTTGGCCTGCTAAACTGCCACATCAGCCTGCCGATCAGATGAATATTTGGAGTCTTGCTTTAAAGTTTTCAAACTTCGGTCTATCGAACTGTCTATAATAGTTAGTTTTCTATTTGTTAGAACTCTACTTCCAACGGTCATTTTGATCTAAAATCGAGTTTTTGAGCTAAAATTGAGCACTTGGAGGCTATACATACCCCTTTATTCATTGTGCAATCAACTAAGAATTACAAAAAAGTTATTGAAAGCATTCTTACATTGTTTCTTAAAGCATACATTTCATACACATTCTCTTGAGCTCAAATTTGTTCTATATTTTCTTTAGAATTGCTCACACCTCCAAAATAAACCTTACCTTGTATTTATTTCTTTTTGGAAAGATTATTTTGTGAGTGTGCCAAAATCCTTGTATATCCAACCCTATAGGCTTTAGATTTCTAAGCCTTATAATTTGAGGTATCTTGGTTAGCCAATCTCTGTTGAAATTGTCATTTTGTAAGAAGGTGCAGTGAGCTTCAGGTAGAGTAAGTCATCGGCTTTGTACAAGTTGTGATCGTGCCGAAAAGACGGTCGTAGAGTGCAAGAGGTCAAGTGAAGTTTTTTGCTTGACGACAGTGGACGTTGACATTTCACCAAACCACTATAAATAGCGTTTACATCTCTTCTTCTTACTCTTTTACTTTAAGATAATTTATGTTCGCCTATGCATTTCAATATCTTTGTTTGTGTGTTTAGCGCTTGAATATTTTTGTCTAGAATTTTCCAATAATTGTAAAAAGTTTTAAAAACCCCAATTAACCCCCTTCTTAGATAGCTATTCTTGGACTAACAATTAATATCAGAGTGGAAAGCTCGATTTGATTTTTCAAAAAGATTTCACAATCTTAAGCATGACTACTCAATTTTTCAAAACTCGGAAGGTCAATCTACAAATAGATCTCTCTTCTTTAATGGAACCGATTACAACTTTTGGAAAACTAGGATGTTAATTTACTTGCAATCTGTTGACTATGATCTTTGGGATATCATTGAAAATGGACCATTTAGACCTATGAAAGAATTAAATAAAATTCTGGTACCAAAAGAACCGAAAGAGTATAGCGACGATGATAAAAGAAAATTGTCTTGAAATGCTAAAACTATAAACATGCTATATTGTGCACTAGATAAAAATGAATTTAATGGAATCACTTCTTGCACAAGTACACAAGATACTGGCGCATATTACAAGTTGTACATGAACGGACAAATCAAGTAAAAAAAACTAAAATCAATTATAGCCTTCATGTCTATGATATACTTAAAATGAAAGAACACGAGACTATAACCGAAATAGATACAAGATTTACAGATATTGTTAATGGTATTATGTCAAGTGAATTGGTGAGAAAACTTGTTTGATCTCTGCCTCCTTCTTGGCATGTTAAGAGAACAACTCTCGAAGAAGCAAATGATTTATCAACTCTACCACTTGAAGAGTTGATTGGCTCCCTTATGACTCATGAGATAACTCGTAAACAAGATCAAGTTGAGGAAGATGATAAAAGAAAGAAGGCAATAGCCTTAAAAGATTCTATTCCCTATGATGAAGATGACAAGGAAGATGACGAGGGCATAAATCCTAAAGATTTCAAAGAGATTACGATAATAGCAAAGAAGTATTAAGAGTTCTATCGAAAATTCAATCGCAGCAAAGGTAAAAGAAAGAAAGATGAACAAGGTGAAAAATCAAAGAAAGATGAAATTATTTGCTATGATTGTAAGAAACTCAGTCATATTAGACTGGATTCCCCTTTGAAAAAGAAAACAGGGAAAAAGGACTTGTAGAAAGCATTCCAAGCTACATGGGTTAAGTTAAAGTCTGAAATGACCAAGAGAAATCACCAACATGTGCTTCATGGCCATTGACAATGATGACGAGGCAAGTAGTTCATTTCTTCTGATAATGATGATGAAATAGACTTTAAAGAATTCAATTGATATTGAAAAATATTCAAATTGAAATCAATGTTTTTTGGCTTTAAATGATGAAACTTGGCTTTGGCATAGAAGACTTGGTCATGCCAGCATACACTTAATTTCAAAAGTTTCTAAAAATGATCTTGTTAGAGGATTACCAAAACTTAAATTTGAAAAAGATGAAGTATGTGATGCATGCCAATTCAGAAAATAAGTTAAAACTTCTTTCAAATTAATCTCTAAAATTTCAACTACTAGACTATAGCAACTTTTGCATATGGATTTATTTGGTCGTAGGATTATAATTCTAGGTGGTAAACACTATGCCTTTGTCATTGTTGATGACTTTTTAAGATTTACTTGGGTTTTATTTTTGGTAAATAAAAATGATGCTTTACAAATGTTTTCATATTTTTGTAAAAGGGTTCAAAATGAACAAGGCTACATGATCACTTCAATTAGAAGTGATCATGGAGGTGAATTCGATAGTGATGCCTTTGAGTTGTTTTACAACAAAAAAAGCTATGAACATAATTTCTCAACATTAAGAACGCCACAACAAATGGAATTATAGAAAGGAAAAATAGAGTCTTACAAGAATGGCTAGGACTGTGCTAAACAAAAATGTTTTACCTAAATATTTTTGGGCAGAAACTGTTAATACCACATGCTATGTGATAAATAGAGTTCTAGTTAGACAAAAAATGAATAAAACTCTTTATGAGCTTTAAAAGGGTAGAAAACCTAATATCGGCTATTTTAAATTCTTTAGGAACAAATGTTTTATTTTAAGCACCAAAGATAATTTGGGAAAATTTGATTGAAATTTTGATGTTAGAATTTTCCTTGGTTATTCTATCACAAGCAAAACTTATAGAGTTTTTAATTAAAAAACTCTTGTTATAGAAGAATACATGCATGTCGTATTTGATGAGACTAATATTTCCATGGAAAGAAAGGAGGATGATGAAGATTTAGGTTTGGAAAATCAAATAAAGAACCTAGAGATCAAAAACAATGGAAAAGATGCACAAGAAGACTCTATAACTCCTCAAGCTTCACTAAAAGATGATCAACATTTAGAAGAATCATCAAAAGTTTAAGATGCCTCACAACCCATGCCAAAAGATTGGAGGTATCATTCTTATCACCCTAGCACCGATATAATAGCACATGATAGTCCAACTCATGGAGTGAGAACTAGAGCATCATTTAGAAACATTTGTAACAATTTAGTTTTTCTTTCTCAAATTGAACCAAAATACTTTAAAGATGCCAAAAATGACAAGTTTTAGATTTTAGCAATGCAAGAAGAGCTAAATCAATTTGAAAAAAAAAATGATGTTTGGGAACTCGTTCCAAAGCCTAGTTCTCAATTCGTAATTAGTACTAAATGGGTGTTTAGGAATAAAAAGGATGAGCAAGGTGTTGTTGTGAGAAACAAGGCTAGACTAATAGCCCAAGATTTCAATCAACAAGAAGGAATCGATTTTGAAGAAACTTTTGCACTAGTTGCTCATTTAGAGTTCATTTAGAATATCACTTGCTTTTGCATGCTATAAGCGATTCACCCTTTATCAAATGGATCTGAAAAGTGCATTCTTAAATGGAAATATTTTAGAAGAAGTCTATATAGTACAACCACCTGGTTTTGAAAATCACAATTATCTGGATCATGTTTATAAATTGAAAAATGCTTTGTATGGTTTAAAACAAGCACCTAGAGCTTGGTATGATAGATTGAGCCAATTTTAATCAAAAATAATTTTTGTATTGGAAAAGTGGATACTAGTCTTTTGACCAAAACTAAGGCTGATGCTGAATTATTGTTCAACTATATGTTGATGATATAATATTTGGTGCTATTAATCATGTCTTGTGTAAGGAATTTTCAAAATGCATGCATAGTGAATTCAAAACAAGCATGATAGGAGAATTAAATTTCTTCCTTAGACTTCAAATTAAGCAATCTAAAGAAGGCATTTTCATCAATTAAGCCAAGTATATAAAGGATCTCTTCAAACATTTTGAATTGGAAGATCTGAAGCCAATGCCAACTCCTATGAGCTTTTTAATCAAATTAGACAAGGATGAAGATGGCAAGGTGCTAGACGTCACCAAGTATAGAGGTATGATCAAATCCTCACTATATTTAACCACTAATTGACCTGATATCATGTTTAGTATTGGGTTATGTGCATGATTTCAATCAAATCCAAAGGAATCCCATCTTAGTGCTGTTAAGTGCATATTTAGATATTTAAGTGGTACTACGAACTTAGGACCATGATATCCAAATGACACACATATTAACTTGATGAGTTATTCAGATGCCGATTAGGCTGGTTATACCATAGATGGGAAGAGCACTAGTGGAACATGTCACTTTCTAGGCTTTGTATTAGTATCTTGGTTTAGCAAGAAATAAGCCTTGGTTGCGCTATCAACCGCGGAAGCCGAATATATATTGACGGCTAGTTGTTGTGTACAAATTTTATGGATGAAGTAGGCACTCAAGGACCTAGGCTTAAACTACGATCATGTTCCCATACTATGTGATAACACGAGTGCAATCAATTTATCTAAGAATCTGGTCTTGCATTCTTGCACAAAACACATAGAAATTAGGCATCATTTCTTGCGTGACCATGTGCAAAAAAGGGATATTACTTTGGAGTTCATAAGCACAAATGATCAACTAGCAGACATATTCACAAAACCTCTTGCTTTAAAATGATTCTCATATCTTAGAAGAGGACTTGGTCTTATAGACCCATTGGATATGCACATGCTTGATCAATGATGATTTTTCATAGAAAATTGTGGTGTTTACTACATATGATTTGTGTTTTTGATATGTTCTTTTTGTTTGGATGCTCAATTTATTGTTAGATATGTTATTTGAACGATAATGAATGCTTTTGTGCTTTTAAAATGGTTAAAATTTACATTTTTGTAATTTTTTTTGAAAGTGTTTGGCTGCAGTGTTCGGCCTGCCAAACCTAAAAAGTTTGGCTTGCCAATAGGAAATATCAGCCTGTCAAACTAGGTAAGCTCGGCTTGTCGATCTGGCGAGGTTTAAATGCCCCAAACTTGAGATAAACCTTTTTTCTCATTTTTCTTCTCTCCATGTCGCCTCTTACCCTAAAGAGCATGAAAATCATTGCCCAAGTTTCAATCTTGCAATCTCTTATGTTTTTCCTTCAATATTTGTGAGTTTTCTTTAATTTCTCTCACCTTTCTCCAAATATTTTGAGTTTTTCACGCTCTTTCTCTACTCATCCTCTCGAATCCGCACCTATCTTTAACTTTCTCAATCTTTCTCTTTAAAAATCTATGGTTCCCCTCATCAACGATAATGGCTTTTGGTTCTCGTCCTACAAAGCACACAAAATCCATTGCAAACAAGCCATCAAACAAAGAGGTAACCCTTGAAGAATTTTCAAATGAAAAGTTTGTAAATTCTTTGCAGGTAGAAAAATTATAAATGGAAAATATGTATTGTTTGATGATTTTGGTAGTTTTAGAGTAGAGGTACTATTTGAAAGATTGCAATAGAAAAATATCATGACAATGAGGGCGGTTGTATACCCTAGGCTTGTTAAGGGTTTTTATGTAAATTTAGATGCTTCCTATGACCCATTAAAGATTTTTATAAATTTGAAAAATAGGAAGATTGAATTGACAGCCACAATTTTGGGAGAAATACTAGAAATGCCATTAGATGGGAATGATATTCATGGAGTAAAGACCTAGATGTTTGATAGGGAAAATATGGCTAAAGTCATATTTGAAAATGATGATAATACATTACCCCAAAAACTAAATGCATCATCTTTATCTCCTAGGAGTCGCCTCGTTCATAGACTAATTACCACAAACATACTCCTAAGGGCTGGCCATAAGGATGAAGTCCACTTGTTAGACCTATAGCTTATCTACTGCATTTTTACTAGAACTAAAATAAAACTACCTCTTTTGTTAGTGCGTTAGATGATTGATATGGTCGTAGGGAAGAAAAGTGTTTGTTTGCTTATGTATGCTCCACACTAAAGTTTTTAATTGTTTTGGAATTTGTATTGCCGATGAGAAAGATGTTACGCACTTCAATCCTCATCTTGCTATTGGTGCCCTAACCATTACCAAAATGGGCTTTGAAGAAGTTCACGGCCAATGAGTGCCAGCCGGTGGGCGAGCTGCTCCACAAGGTGAGTAAGAGGAGGAAGAAACCGAAATAGCAAATATTGAAGTTGAAGGAGAAGAAGAAGGAGAAATAACACTTCAACAACTCTATAAGCATCAACAAAGGATGAGTCAAGACATTCTCTATCTTTAGCCAGTGCAGGAACAATCCAAAGTGGGCCAACAAGAAATTCTGCAAATTCTTTGCCAAATGAACTTTGATGGAGGCTCTCTAAGCCAATCTTGAACTTCATTTACCCTCTCTTGTCTTTATGTTTTATGTTTTCTTTTATGTCTTCATGAGCTTATATTTTAATGAATTTTGTGACTTGCCAATGTTTTTGGATTAAGTTGAAATGAAATTCAATATTTCTTATTTTGCTTTTTCGATGATGACTAAAAGGAGGAGAAACTGTGATATTTTTAATTTTGGAGGAAAGATTGGTGGTAATTGAACGTTGATTGTGATTTGTGATTTTGATTGTGATTGGAGAAGTTGTTTTGAATAATAATTGTGGAGTGAAGGAGGGTGGAAATTGATATTAACTTATTACTGTTTTAATTTATGACTCATGCTATGTGAAAGGAGGAATGTTCATTTAAGGGGGAGATTTTGAATTTTTTTAAAAAAATTCAATTTTAAAAACTTTTGTAGATATTAATGGGGAGCAAAATGAATTAATTTTCAAGGCAATCAAAAATTGTTTTATCATCATCAAAAAGGAGGAGATTATTGGCTCCAAGGTTTCACAAAGTACTTCTAAACTAGTTTTAATGATAACAAATACAATTTTTGTGTATATGTACAAATATGTATTTTTGAGCTAATAAAATTCTAAGTGTTGTAAAGCTTAAGTTTCAAGCAAAATCAAGTGATAAACATTCAAGAAGTTTAGAGCTATGGACGCAACAAGGAGTGGATTCACATGGACTTAAAAAATACAAGACTTTATTAGTTTTTAGTCCAAATGTAAATGGGTGATTTTTAAATGAAAATATGGTCAAATAAAAGCTCAAATTCACACACACACACATATATGCATTCATAAATGTTTTTAATCCTTGCATAAATGTGATCAAAGTATTCAAAATATTCTATTGTGTGAAAAGGTTTCAAAACTGCATATAAGGTACTTAAACAAGAATTTACAAAAACAAGATTTTAGAACATATTTTCGGGTAATTTAGGCATCATAGATCAGCTTGCCAACCATTTTGGGTTGCCCTACCGATGGCCCAGGATCAGCTTGCCGAAGCCATTCTAGTTTTAAGCCTTGTTTTGTAGAGGTTCAGATGGCCTGTCGAACTCCAAGTTCGGCGCTGAAGTTTTGGCCTGTGGAACTGCCATATTGGCCTGCCAATCAAATGACCGTTTAGAGTCCTGCTTTAAAGTTTTTAAACTTTGGCCTACCGAACCTATTTTACGGCCTGTCGAACTGTCTATAACAGCTAGTTTTCTAGCCATTAGAACTTCACTTCCAACGGTCATTTTGATCTAAATTCTAGTTTTTGAGCTAAAATTGAGCACTTAGAGGCTACGTACCCTTCTATTCATTATGCAATCAACTAAGAATTACAAGAAAGTTATTGAAAGCATTCTTACATTGTTTCTCAAAGGATACATTTCATACACTTTCTCTTGAGCTCAAATTTGTTCCATATTTTCTTGAGAATTGCTCACACCTCCAAAATAAGCCTTATCTTGTATTTATTTTTTTTTGGAGAGATTTTTTTTTGAGTATACATCCTTTTATGTCCAACCCTATAAGCTTTAGGTTTCCAAGCCTTATAATTTGGCGTATCTTGGTTAGACAATCTCCATTGAAATTGTCATTTTGTAAGAAGGTATAGTGAGCCTCGGGTAGAGCAAGTCACTGACTTTGTACATGGAGTGATTGTACCGAAAAGAAGGTCGTAGAGTGCAAGAGGTCGAGGAAAGGTTTTTTACTCGGCGATAATGCATGTAGGCATTTCATCGAATGACTATAAATAACGTTTACATCTCTTCTCCTTACTATATTACTTTAATGCAATTTGTATTCGCCTATACATTTTGATATCTTTATTTGTGCATTTATCTTTTAAATATTTTTGTCTAAAATTTTTCAATAATTGTAAAAAGTTTTAAAAACCCAATTAACCCACCCTTGGGTAGCTATTCTTGAGCTAAAACATCTGGCTTTTTCTCCTACTTATATAAATAGAGACCTAAAGTCTTCATTTATTTTAAGATTGCCTAAGTGCATATTAGATAGTAGAACTTAGATTACTCATCTTTAGTAATCTTAGTTCCTTATAGAGATTTATTATGTGCTTACACATGCAAGATCTGAAGGAAGAGAATAACATTAAAGATTTTATGACAGAGATCTATTTTTGAAGAGTTGTTCGATAAGAGGTGTTATTTTCAGTCTCCAACTGGTACGTTAAATTAGATTTGATTTATTATTTATAGCATCATGAGTTAGTATCCTGGTGATTAAATAAAATTTTTAAAATTCTACTACGTCATTGGACCAATTTTTCCACCACCATAGAGACAAATGGTGGAGGAGTAGCAAATATGGTTTGGATAGCATGAAGTTGTGGAGTTTTGTGAAGTTTTTATTATGGTTAAGGTTATGGATTTAAGGCTAGTTTTATGATTTGATTTAGGGTTAATTTTGTGATGTTTAGTTGTTTTTAGTTACAAAAACCTTATGGGTAATTTTTTTAAAACAATATAAATTTTCTGTACGATAATCTTGATGTAGTCTTATTAATTATAAAAAAAGCTATCAGAATACTCACATTTGACTTGTGTTGATGACTAACTAGCCATCTTTTTATATGAAATCAATAAAATATATAATTGATTGTAAGAAATAATCCACTAGATTATCTCCTGGTGATCAACACCGTGACCAAACGATCATCTCTTATTATTTAAAATTGAAAAATAATCTACTATATTACTTTCTAGTGGTTGATTTTAGTAACCAAAGACCACCTTCTGGTGGCACTTAGTAGGTTATCGGTGGTAATCTGATACTATTTCGACTAGTAGCGCAATTTCAATAGAACATATATTATTAATCTTTGTCCAATTTATTTATGGAGCACAAATCTAAAACTCCAATATCATGTAACAAAAATCAAAATTTCACAAATCTAATACATTGTTTTTAGCTATCCAATTAGGAAATAAATCTTTTTTTTTTGCCATAACTATCTCGAACAAATAGTATATTTGGTATTTTAAGTTTCAACTAAAATTTTTGATTGCTACATCACAAAATTTTTACATGTTATAATGTATACAAAATATAAGCTATAGTGTAAAGATTTTATATGCTATAATATATTTAACTAAGATTAATTTAAACTATTAGTTTAATCTGATGCTTTAAATACATTAAAAATCCAAAAAGCCAAAAAGATTTTTGGAAACCATAGAGTTTTTTTTTTAATTATTTTTTTACTTTTATTTACAGGAGAGAGTTAGAGGGACAGAACAGAGAGCCACAAATCAAAGGAGAGCTTAGCACGCGCCAAGGTCGGTGTCAAGGGGTCAGAACCGTCACACTGGAGGGCGCGGGTGCTTTTCCAGTGGTTCGCCACGTCGTCTTCGATGTCCTCTAAGATTGGATTTTACAGTACTTCCATGGACCCGTGGGTCCCACCAAACGCCCTTGTCGTGGCTACAGTTTACTCGTGACTATTTATGCAACCTCGTGACTCGCGCTATTATTGCTTTATGCTAGCAAAATGTGGGGCCCAACATAGACAATCAGAGCTTTCTGCACCAGCTGACGAGAATTACACGTGTTCTGTCAAGGTGGCCCACACGTGGAAGATAGCAATTCGACCCGCTACGGTTTGGCTTTATTTGTCGTTCATTTATTTCATTTATCAAAATGATGTACAACTATTGCTGTAAGTTCGATATTTATGTGCTGCATGTAATGTAGTTTCTATCAAAGAAATTTTGATATTTATGTTCGATTCTCAAAAAAAAAAAAAAAAAACTTTGATATTTATGTGATTCTCCCTAGCCGTATTTCAATAATAAAAAAATTAGACAAAATGATCTATTGTTGACCCTTTTTTTTTTCAAATAAATGTCTAAACCTTTTAACAATTTAAAAAATGACTTTTTTTTTCCTTTCTTTTTTATAGCAGTACATTATTGATAAACATCAATATATTATTCATGTGCTTCATTAATTAGCATTACTACGTGACACATCAACTATAATTCATTAACGAGAAAACGGTAAATTATTAAGTGAATAAATCACTCAAAATTAATGATAAATTATAAATCAGTACATTATTAATGTACTGCAATATATCAATGACATATTGATTAGTATCAATATATCATTGATATACAAAAATGACCATTTTCTTACTTTTTCAAAAATTTTCATCATTTATTTAAAAAAAGGCTTAAAAAAGGCCATTTGCTCCCAAATTTCTTGGATAATTGATGAACTTGATAATAAATTGTTATATGTTTTGTCAAATATATCCCTTTATTATTATTATTATTATTTTGAATTGAAACTAGGAAGAAAGATATATAGAACTCCACATAGCCTTCTTCTTCTTGATAAATGGTAAGAAATAATGCCATTTAATGGTTTTTTTTTTTCCTTTCAATGAAAAAATATATTATTAATTTCTTCTAAACTTTTTGAGTCATCATTATCCCGTCTTAAAGCTTTAGGAATCACCTGATGTATGTATGTAGAAGTTCACAAAAGTGAATAGATTCAGACTCTCCTTTATTTGTCTTAATACACATGAAACTTGAACATATCGGAAATAAATAGATTGTAGTTCTTTTTAGTTTTATGTTTCCTTTGTCTCTTGAATTTCGGAAAACTGAAAGGAACCTATTCGTACTTTTCGTTGGTAGGAAGTAATTGATCATATTTAATTGACTCCAGCTCTCTCTCTTTTCCCGCGAGACAAGAATAACAAGCAAAAAGTATGGTTTTTTTTCTTAACTAGATACGAGGATACCAACTTTAATCTAAACTTTTATCCCAATTTATGAGTTGTTGTTGATTCATTGGTAAATGCAATTTATTAATGTGATACTTTTTTTAAACACCCACCAATAAAAACATGATAACTCATAAGCTACAATATAAGTTGGGATTAGAGTTGTCCTAATCAAAGAAAAAGTCAAGTTTGTTTTCTTTTTATATTCGTAAATATTTTGTTACTGCATGACTATTATACCTATATAAACAAATGAAAAAAAAAACCCTAATCACAAGTCAACAAAATTCTCCCTTTCTCTAATTCATAATAAATTATAGCTAGATATTTCACCAAACAAGACAACAAAAAGATCAAAACCTTATCAAGGTATTGGTAAAATTATAAACAAATAATCACTCAGCAAACTTCTCCCTTACTATCTTAAGCATAACATAAAGTAAACAATGTTTCATAGTAAATTCTCGCTAGAAATTTCACCAAACAAGACAGCGAAGGATCAAACCCTTATCAGGGTATTGGTGAATTTAATGTTCTTGAGATAATTTACTACATACGCATTTACATAGTCTCGTGCGCTCATACAAAAATTAATCTTTCAGTTATGATCAGATGGACATATTGGATAGACTAATATTCACGAACAAAAGTGTTTGTATTAATAATACGTAAATAAAAAATACCAATACGTAAAGACCGAACCTAGAAAAAAAAGAAAAAAACTCAAAAATTAGATTTTGTACATCTATAAAAGGACATGTCGCCAAATTTAGGGTTTTCTTTGTCTTGAAAAAGACACCACAAAACATTGACCACCATTTTGCTCGGCAACATTGTGATAGGTCAGTTCAAGCACAAGAGGGTGGTACTTTAGGGACTCCTTGTCTTTGTAGTTCCACCATGACATTATCAATAGAAGGAGATTTTAGACCAAGAGGAAGTGGCAGCCGTGGTTTCGCTAAAACATCTCCAATAGCTGCGTCTATGCTTTCTTTCGACTGTTCATAAAAAAAAAATAAGATTCACAACAAATTAATCTGTGGTATATACACAAGAAGTAAAAAGAGTGAAACTTTAGATAGTTTCCATATCATTTCTCAAGCAGTCTAAGAAACCTAAAAAATTGGACAATTTATCTTGATCAAAGAAAGATCAGGCTAAACTGGCAAAACATATGTGTAGTAGTGACTGATCCAATAACATAAATTCAATCTTGTATATCTAAAACTTTAGTTCACTATATTCCATGGATGTAAGGTCTTTATTACTAGAAAATGAGCCATTTCTTTACGTGAGTGAACATATAGACCACTAAAACATTCTAGCAGGAAATCAAGTGGCTATTTGGCTGAGTGGTAGGAACTAGGATTCTCACCACAAACTCAGTTATAAACAGTGTAAAGCTTTCATATGCTACAGTAATAATACAAAAAATTGCTACAGTATAAAATTCTAACATACTACAATAAAAATGATTTTAACCAACGGTTCCTTCAACCCTTTCAAACACCCTCTAAGAATTAGTAAACCAAATTATTTGATGAAAAGAAAAAGACTACATATAATAGAACCTGGACTTTGATTTTCCACTTTAAAATGCCTATTATGTGCGGTACTATTTCAATATCGTTGGTGCTTATTTGTACATTGAATAATGACGTGAGACTGTGTTTATTTTATCAGTTACAGTATAGGAGAATAACTAAATTAATTATTAAAAGCTACCCACCGGAAGAGAGTCGAAAAGAGGGTGGGGGCCAGATTGTCCAGTGGTGAGACTGCCAATGCCGTGGTCTACTTTATACGTGGCATGGGGTGGTGGAATCCCTGGGACCGGTGGAGTTGCAAATCTCTGCAGTACAGCCATGAAATTTAATGAACCATATGTTCACAGTATACATACACAAAATATAATGACCTATTATATTTATCATACATAACATATATGGAGGAAAGGCTACATACGGACAACGCCCCCTGCTTTTTTTTTTTTTTTTCAATATTACATATAAGATTTTATTAAAATTATATTTTGTTCATTTTAAAATTGTACTCCCTCTCCTTAAAATTTTCTCTGCCTCTCGTAAAGTTTTATGCATCTTTTATTTAATTTTTTTTAATAATGTTAATACACACTCTATTCTATAACTAATTTTTCTGGACGTATCCTGTATGTATGTGAATACTGGTAAGAAATATCTACCATAAAGGAACCACAGACTGGTGAAATAGAGACACGAAGAAAGGAGCCAAAGTAAAAGTAGTATTACTGTGATTAGATGAATTACCGTGGCAGTAGCCAGTGGGTGTGGAAAACACGGCGTTCCTGGGGTTAGTGCGTTGGGAACCTACACATGAAGAATATCAGAATCTTTAATGACAATGAGCCTACGGAAATTTAAAAAAAAAAAGTCTGGCGAACAAAAACCATCTTTTCGCTCTTATTGCACCATGTGAAAAAATACTTCATTGATAAAAATATGTTTAAACTTTGATATGATTTTAATTAGATATGAGGTTCATAAGCTGTATTATATTCTACTGTAAAAAGCTTTTAGATAATAACAAATTTACATTTAAAAGGTTGTAAGTTAAGAGAGAGAATTTACACGCTGATGGGGTGAGTGCCAGTAGGAAGGGTCCAGGTGTGGGGGAGGTGGCGGCCAGGCTGCTTGAGGAGGCGGGGGCGGGGGATTGGGGGAGTGAGGCAAGTGTTTAGGGGGCCACACGTGCATGAGGGATTGGTCAACGGTGGGATGACCCCACACGTGTAAGGGTCGAAAGTGGTGGTGGTGGTGCATTGGTGCTACTGGTGGCGGTGGCGGTGGCGGTAGTGTCATGGGAGGAAAGGCCATGGTGGGCGCTACCGCTGGCCATGGGCTGACGTCTCTCTTCCCTGCCGCCCCCGCCGACCCATACATTTGCCGCATCTGGCTCCAGCTTGCTGCTTCCGCCTCACGCGCCAACAAATGTTTCCGATGCGACCGATATTTCTGCACACAACATACCATGAACATCACTCAGTACTAATTCTACATAATTTTACCCCAATGATATATGTAATATATGCAATAACAGTGTGACCTCATGTACTGTAAGACTTTATAAGCCAGCTAATCCCACTGGCTCTAGGGTTTTCTAAAGCACAAATATTTTCTTAGTTTGGTGGGAAAAAAAAAGGCAAAATGAAATGAATACATACATATATATATATATACACACACACGCGCATAGATACATCATGTGCGTCTGAGGAAGTGTGTGAAGTACTTATGACTTGAAATTTCTTGAATTGCGAATGTCTATTGAGTAACTTTCTTCATAATTTTATGAGGAAAACATGATATGCGAGTAAACAAATGTACCATATTCTAAGTTCTACATGTTATAATAAGCATATATAGCATAATTTCTAGCTGGTATTTTCGTGTTTCAACGAATTTATAAGCTAAAATGATGGAAAACTTATGAAAAAATGAGCCTTCTTATTTTCAATTTCACGCCAGATTTTCACTTAGCTTATATTGGCCTATTGTCAGAAGACATCAAAGAAAAAGAGCAGAAAAAAACTAAAAACTGGAGCAAAAGAGAGTTTTTTTTTTTTTTTTTATTGTACTTGGAGGTGACTAGCAATGTTATGGCGAGTGAGACAATCGATTCCCATAATCTCTAAAATCCGTGAAGGCACTGCCTTATCCACCCCCAATTGCTCCACTGCCTGTACGAACCTCCTGTGAAGTTCTGGCGTCCAATCCACCTACACACAATTCAAGAACACCAAACCAAAAAAAAAAAAAAAAAAAAACACACACACACACACATTAATATTTCTCTTTTCTTCGAATTAACCAAATTAGACAAATATGAATCCTTTTCTCCCATCAGAAAGATGGGTTGTCCCAGTATTCTCTATCTCTTCCTATTCACGTGTCCTTCAAAAAGTTTGTGAGGACCCCAATAATAATATAGAGTTTTTTCAGAATAATACTTGTAATAATTGTTAACATTATCGTGTGTTGTCCACGAGCTTCTTATTTTATAGCATCCAAAAAGAAAAAAGTTCTTAAACCTAATTGTATAATTATATACATGGATAACCTTGTACTAATAAATCAATCTATTAATTATTTACCTTCACTTTTCTTTTCCCTTGAGAATTCTTCGACTGTGCTGTGGACGACGCCGATGTCTTTTTGTTACCTCCTTTATCGCCTTCTTTGGTCGTCGCCATCGTCGTCGATATTGGATTCTGCACCGTTAGGGTACTAATTTCTTCATTTTTACTGCTAGATGGACTAGAACTCGATCCCGACCCAGGACCTGAAATCTTATCATCCTCCTTCTTCACGTTGATACTATCGTCTGCCGATTTTTCTACTGATATCGATGTGTTTACGTCAGAGTACTCCTCGCCGCTGCTGGCAGAAAATTCGGCGAGAATCTCCAGGTCCATCTCCAAGTGGGGCAAGACATCGCCGTCGTTGATGCCGATGAAAAGGTCGTCGAAATCGATGCTGTCGAGAAGGTTCGAGTCTGCAAAGTCCGGGAATCCATCGCCACAACCGCTGGCCCCGCGACAGCCGTTGATCGAGAAATTGCTCTCCACCTCTCCTTGCTTGTCATCTTTGAAGGTGTCCCTCAATGGCGTCACAGCAAGCATTACAACACAAGCACGAAGTACAACAGAAAAAATAATTAGTACTATAGTACCAATTTCAAATATGATGTTCAAGTTGTGTGTGTATATATATAGAATTCTTGTATATCACTATAGGTGGAATAGTATTGTACTTGATCAAGAAGAAGTGTGTTTGAAATGGGAAAGTTTTTCCGGTGGAATTGAACTGAGAGAATATTGGAGCAGGATAAGAAATGGGGACAAATTGGGGTGTTGTTATAATGGGGTTAGAGTGGTTTTGGTGCTTTTTATTTTATTATTATTATTATTATTTTTATTTTTGCCTTATTAGCTTTGCAGTGTATAAGTGGGACTATATGAGGGAATTGAATCTCAACCACAAAATGTGTTGAGATTTCTGAGAGGATTTTGTTTTTATGTTATTGTTTTTGTTTGGGAGTGACTGATTATATAATTTCTCATTCCCGGTCGTACTGTTTGTTATATTCGATTTGTGGATGACCTTTTTTTTGAAGGTTTGAAGATCAGAGAAAGGTGCTCGTGAGTTATTCTCTCCCTTTTGAAAAAATGTATTTTTTCGGAAAGGAGGAGAGAGAAAGAGAGAGAGAAGAGGTACCGTTGATGTTAGTGAGTAGGGCTGGGTTGGAAATGGATTGATATATTCATTTCATGTATACCTGTTGGGAAGAGGAAAAAAGAAAAGAAAAGAAAAGAAAAGAAAAGAAAAGAAAGCATAGAAAGTGAAACGTATTCATGTGGGTGAACCAATTGACCTTTGTATGTTTCCAAGTGACAGATAATATGCATCATTTTTCTTCTTTTTTCCCACTCGCATAATTAACTGGTAATTTGTGTGGTCAACTAAAGGTAGCTCCGTTGGCGTTGAACAAATTTTTAAGTATAAAATGGAACTTCTCAAAGATCAAGGACAAATCATAAGTATTGTTTATTAACCCCCTTTGTTTTTTTTTTTGGAGGTGGTGCTGTTTTTTTTCCCTGACAAACCAAGATAATAAAAAAAAATTATGGAAAAGGCCAACGACAACCAAAATATGGTTTTGAGTTGAATATTTATTCACGCTACTTAAATTAGCTCCCATTTTGAACACTTAGAAGACGAAGACCATAATTTTTTTTTAGTATGAGGGATCACATTTTTGTGCAAATTTGTTCATTGATCCCGATACCTTAAAATCACTAACTGATCCATTTCTTTTTGAGCGCTTGCATATTCATCATGTAATTTGTCCCCTTGAAGGAGCAATAGCGTAGTTAAAGCGTCATTGTTAACTCCTAGTCGCAAGGAACTATGACTGAAAGCTGTGGCTCCTATTAATTGCTTGCTTTCTAGAAATAAAGGCTTACTGTTGATAATCATCAACTTGGTCCGTACAAGAGTGAGCTCAGTGTTACTTTAGCAACTTCTTGAGCTATTTTCTTGGCATTCGTCATCCTCATGCTTAGGAGTGGAATTTCATACGTACTTTTTAAAGAATCCGAAGCAATAATTTTCGTCTCTTCCTGACCAAGTATGCGATTATTGATTTGTCTTGTCGAGTGTCACTCATTTCAAGCCTTTGGTCCTTAGAAGAGTTCTCATTTGCTAAATCCGTCCAGGATTGTCCATCCATTCCATATGTAGCATTCATTTGATAAAACTATAGCAACAGTGGACGAACTAGTGAGACTAACCGCTAAGATGATACCAGGGTAACTCTGAAGGTCGATTGAGTGCTACGAGTGTGTTCGATAGGAGGAAGAGACGGAGGGAGGTAGAGGGACAGAGGGAGAGGAGTGGAGGGAGGGTCTCAATTCGTTCTTTACTTGGAGGGAAGAGAGGAAGGAGATGAGAGAGAGGGAGAGTCTTATTGCATCTTTTCGCTAATTAAAAGATCCATATAATACATCATTAAACTTTAGAAAATATTATTTTATCCTTAAAAAGATAGCATAAATAATAAAAAAGACAATACAGTAATTTAAAAAATAATTATTCATCTATTCCAACTCTCCCTTTATTTTTTTGAATAATATAAATGATTACTATAATCATCTCTATTCTTCATTTTTATATTTCTCCAACTCTCTCCATCCCTCCTAAACGGTGGGGGAATGATTAAGCTGTTTTTCTTTTCTCTCTTTTTATGATAAGGATTTTTACTATATGTAAAGAAAATAAGACAAAATGACACTAATAACACTTTTCAAATACCAAAACAAAACTCTTTACTTTTAACGGTGTAGCATGCCTTGCAAAACTAAAGTTCGAAGACAATCCTCCAAGTGAAAGAGTGTCTCCATTAATGAAAAATATGGGGGAAAGAGATATGTAAAAGGGTTAGGAAAGAGAAATTTAGAAAGTCTTTATAGAGTGTGCAATTTTGAAGATGTTAGTGAATTTGTTCTCTCTTTTCTCTCGTACATAGGAAATATTGTCGAACCATGTAACTTTTTTATCCTTGCATTGATTTCTATTTCAATTTGTTTTTCTGCTGTGTGAGTATAAAAATATTTTTTCACCAAAAAAGTGGTGTCAGAATTGTGGTTGAAGATCTTGAAGAAAGAAAAATCAAGATGATTTCTGGAACAAGGTTTGATCAAAATTTTTGTATTGATGTAAAGCATAATTTGAACTTCTGGCAAGTACAACAAAAGACATTCAAGTAAAATAGAGGCTTCTGAAAGCATTGGTAAGCTGGGAAAAAATGAAAGATGATAACCTAAAAAAAAAAAAAAATAGAAGCAGTAACGGCAAGCACTTTTTGTTGTCAAGTTTAGCATCTGAATGGAAATATAGTATCACAAACGAAACATCTCCTTCCGAGTTATAAAAAAAAGAAAAAAAAATTATTTGTAAACCCTAAGCAAATAGATTATATTTAAAGAAGCAGTTGTATGAGTTGCAGATAGGTGAGCAAATCGATAGTGCATTACTCAGTTATTAAGTGTAGAGGCCAAGGTTGATGAGAGAATAAAGCTGTCATTTTTTTTTATGACTTTCCTACCCAAATTGTATGAGGCTTTGTTAACTACACTTTTTTTATTGGAAAGACTAACTGTTGTCAACTGCTCTGTTAGAGACGACAAATATAAAGCAACCTGGCCGTTCATCTTAATTGGACAAGTTTTGGTCGCAAAGTCAGATTCCAATAGAGTTAGGAATAAGTCATAAGTGAGATACCATGAGAGAAGAACTATCAAAACACTTTTGAGGAAAATTGAAAGCATGAAAACCAAGAGACTTCATATTCAGCAACTGTTATCGATAACAAGTATGACAATGGGAATGGTATTCAGTCTCTTTTTTCTAATGAAAAGATTTATGACCTTAATTAGATTTTGGATTCTCGATGTTTATTTTATGCGAGTCCATCATGTTGTGATTTGATTCTTATAATTCATGTAATGCTGGTACTTTTCTTGTGGCCAATGATTCTAGTACTAAAACCATTGGATCATAAGTACCGTGAAGTTGGAGATGTTTGACACAAGCTGGTTA
Source organism: Artocarpus heterophyllus (assembly GCA_025403435.1). Taxonomy (NCBI): domain Eukaryota; kingdom Viridiplantae; phylum Streptophyta; class Magnoliopsida; order Rosales; family Moraceae; genus Artocarpus; species Artocarpus heterophyllus. Next base: position 700,830 of record JAJQZP010000401.1, read on the forward strand.
AGAAGACAATTGTAGGTGGAGCCATCATAGGAAGAGTCTTTCTTCGTCGTGAAAGAAGTTGCAAGAACAAAAGAGTGCAACAATGTGTTGGTCACAACTGAAATTAGTAAAGGCAATAATGATGAAGCTCTAATGACTGTGAAGACAAAACATGGAAGAAGAAGAAATCAGTTGCTCATATCAAGTTTGATGAGAGTTTAAACTTGATACGTGTCTCTTAATCTTATGGAGTTTTAATCAGCATCACCTCTTTATAAGGGGTGCGACAGTGGGTATCAAGATTGGATACTTGTGTGGTGTAAATTGAGAGATTTTAAGTTACGATCACTGCATCAAATTTTTTCATATACGACGGTTTAAAGCCATCATGAAAACTTTCTATGATGGTTTAAATCGTTGCGAAATCTAGAGTCATGGTAGCATCAGGGGTGTCCATGACAATATTTTAACGTTGTGGAATGGGGATTTTTTTTGGCAGGGGCGGATTTTGAATAAGCTATTTTAGATCGTCGTGGTATCTTGGTTTTCTTAGGTAGCTACCATGACGATTTCTCCACTAAACCATTGTGGAAAATCGGTCGAAAGGAAAAAAACAATACTTGTTAATTTCTAATTTCTCATAAGATGGCCAAACCATTGTGTTATCCATTAATACAAAGCTTTGATTGTGAAATCAAGAAAAATCTAATGTTCATTGTTCATACACAAGACTAAAAGATTTTCACGAATGAGAAAAAAAACTGAAACAGGAACAGGGATTTATTAGTATTACTTGAAAGAAACTAGAGACCAAGTTAGGCCTATTAAGCTTGAGTAAGTGTTGGGGGTTCTAATGGCCTTTGGTTTCCCATCACCACACCGACCACCACTACCATTAATGGCCTTTTCACCTTCATGGTTATTTTTAACATCTAAATCTCCTCTATTATCAAAGCTGAAATCATCTCTCTCCAAATACTCTTCCTCATTGTTTTCTCTTCGACCCTCCACTAAAAAAGGAAAAGGAAATAATTCCATTAAGAAAAAATAGACAAATAATTTAATTACTAAAATAAAGAAGGAAAAATCTGAACATTGCCTTTCCTAGAAGAAATGGCTAATCTAACATCTTTCCAAACACATCGGAGACCGGAGAAGCACTTGAACTCAAAACAAACATATAAAGATGATTAAAAAGAACCACATTCACATAAACCCTAAATTATTAAAACTAAAACACACTGATGAATAAAAACCATATAACCAAAAATCAAAAAAATAAAGAACAGACCAAATGAAATACATATTGTTACCACTTAATATGGTGATAGAGGCAGGGCGACAGATGGATAGCGACTGTGACATCATGGTCATGGGGGACTAGGTTGGTGTCGTGGCAGGGCGAGCTAGAGAGGGCTTGATGGTAGAGAGAAAGAGGGGGTTTCGTGAGTAGAGAGAGAGAGGCGGCGAACTAGAGACAGAGAGTGAGGGCTCGACGAATGGCGATAGTGCGGTTGGGCTCGGTGCACTGATGTTGATGGCACAGTTGTTGGGGCTGGATCGACGTAATGGTAGGGCGGGCTAGAGAGATTGCTCGATGGTAGAGAGAAAGAGCGTTTGAAGGTTAGAAAGAGAGAGGGAAGCTATTCGAATATTAGGGAGGGCATGCATTTAAAATATGGGCTATTTGAGTGTAAGAGCATTTTTCACGACAGTTTCTTCTAAAAACCATTGTGATAGATACTTAAAAAAATCACACAGCTTACATGATAGTTTTTGAAAAAAAAAAAAACCTTCGTGTAAGGTCAAAAGCTTCCACAGTAGTTTTTAGAAGAAACCGTCATGGAAGCCTCTGTATTATTGAATTTTGAAAAGGTTTTCGTGACGGGTTTTGTGTTTTTCATTCTTGTTGTGTTTTTTATCAACTTAACACGACTATTTTTGAAAAAAAAAATCATTATATAAGCATTTTGTAACCCACAATTTCTAGTAGCAAGTTGAGATTATTAGATGTGTGATTCAGATTTATTTTAATAGGTTAAGTTGTTATTTTGTAAGTTTGGAATATTATAATTAGCATTAAAAATCTATTAATATGTTTTTCTTCTCCCTAACATATCATAAGGTAAGAGAAGTGAAGAGATGATATTCATGATATCTTTATTTGAGGAAAGGAGAGAAATTGGGAAGAGTAAAATATAAAAGGTGTAACGGGTTTGGTTGGAGAGTGGTCAAGTGAAAGTTTGTTAAGTGTATCGTTTTAAAGCTATTAATTATTGATTTTATTCTCCCACTTTGGTAGATGTAGGTAATATATTCAAACCATGTAAATCTTTCTCTTCTTTGTATTTATATTTGATTTATGCTTTAATTTATCATGAAAAAATTACCTCGTTCATTTCATCTTATTTACCTAAAACTTCCAGACCCCTTTTCTAGGGCGTCACAAAAAGTCTACAAATGCAACATGAATCCAAGCACACCCTACACTTACACAACAGAATAATAAATAGACAATACACATAAATGCCATTTTTTTTAGGCAATTTTTATTTATGGCATGCCACAAAATGTGAAAAGTTCTCATGTCATAAACTTGTTGCATTTTCCTCTGGGACATTTCCCATGTTACTTTGGACACATTCCATAGGATATTTTTGACGTCCTTCCAAGATAGTTTTCATGTCTTATCGGGACATTTGTTCTCCTCTCTTTCTTTCTCCCCTTGCTATTGTTGGCTCATCTTCGACACCAGAGACGTCACCGGTGGCCAAAAATGGAGAAAAAAACTAAAAACAACAACAACAATAATAGCAAAAACACCAACAACAACAGCAATCGGTGGCTTGCTTCAAATGAGAGCAACAGGTGAATCTATGAAGGAATGGGCAGATCTACGACAAGGACGAATCAATGAAAGCAACAACTCTTGCGAATGATTTTCTCATGTGAAGAGATCAGCTATCTCCTTCATCGCTGAGGCTCCGTCGTGCTTCTTAGTCTTTACATCTGAATGGACGCAAGCAATTCGGAATTGGATAAGATTGGAAAGGGCGATGTAAGGCTAGGACTGGGACGACGACAGCAACATGAGACTCAAGCAGTGACTAAGGCTCAGATCGAACAGTTTTATGCAACTCCAATGATTGACATCTTACTCCATGTGACAACAACAGGCTTGCAGTAATGGTGCCAACTGCTTTCTGTGATGGTGACGGTGATGACTATGAGCAAATTTTAGTCACCAGAAAAGGTTGAGAGGGAGAGAATGAGAAACAGGGGGAGAAAGAGATTATTAGAAAAGAAAGAGGTAGGGAAAAAAAGAAAAAAAAATGGCATATATTTCTTGGAAATTTTTTTTGTAGCATAAAAAATAAACGAGAAAAAAGTGGAATAAATATACGTGGAAAATAAATAAATATCATCAGCGGTCACTGTCACGTGAATGCCACGAAGGTGGGGCCGGGATCTTATTCTTATTCACCATCACGTGGATGCTTACCACGAAGGTAGGTAAGTAGATAAATAGTAAATCGTAATGTTAATAATACAAAATCATTAAAAATCATAGTAAATCATCGTCTTTGAATTAAACAAGTGGTGGGGCTCACAAAGATGAAAACAACATCGTGAAATACGAATAATAATAATAATAACAAAATCACTGTAAATCATCATTTACAAAAGAAATCGTAATATATATATCTAACATAGACGATGACATCGGGACCAATTATACAATATACGTGTCGTATCACAGTTCTAGAAAAAATACCATTTCAATCCAAAGAACCAGGTTTCGATCCTTAGTCTATCCTTTCTCTATAAATCTGGAAGGGGGATTTTAAAAATAGAAAAACAAGAGCATAAGGCTCAATAAGATAATTATTTAAAAACAAGTTATTTTAAAAATAACAGTTATAGATAAAAATATCATTAGTAAACTAATCTCAAGATCTTAATAAAAATTAATAAATACTTAATTGAATGAAACTTGATAAAACATCACCGTATGGGTTTTAAAAATCTAAAATAAATATTAAAATACAATTCTTCAAAATCAAAGACAGAAATCATTCTTAAAAAGAAACATTTAAGAAATAAACTTTGGCCAAAACAATTTAAAAAGGGCTACCAAAGAAAGGGATAAGAATATCCTACCTCATTTGAAATTCCAATAACGTAAGCTTTAAATACAATCCAACGTACGCTCCATATACGTTCAAAACCTTAAAAACTGTATTTAAAATCAGAAATCACATTTAATAAATATCGTTATGTCAATTTAATTATCAGTGTGCCTTTTGACTTAAAATAATCATAATGCAAAATCATAATCCTTTTTGAAACATTTTGGAATCATTAAAAATTAAAAACTAGGGTTAAAAGTACAATTTTATATTGCCCAGTCGGCTTGCCGAAAACCTGAACCGGCCTGCCGAACTTGCATAGTTCAGCCTTCTGAATATCCAGACCGGCTTACCGAACTGCTACAATTCAGCCTGTCGAAGATATGAATCCGACCTGCCGAACTCATGAATCTGACATGCCAAAGATCAAGTTCGGCCTGCTGAACTGGCAAAATCTGGGAACCCGAGACTTCGATTTTCGACCTCCCTAAGCTCAAAATTCAAATTTCAAATCTTTTTTTTTTCAATCCCATAGCATAAAAATCATATAGAAAGCATATAAAATCATAGTAGAATAAATTTAAATCATTTTCTTCAAATTTAAACTCAATTTCACCTTTGATTTGAAAATAAAAAAAATGTAAATAGTTAATTAAATTAATTTTTGTTCAAATAAAGCTTAAATCCATGATAAAACAAGTTATATACGCTTAGATTTAACATTATCTAAGCTCATCAAACTTTGGATCACAAAATGCATAAAAATTTGAACCGAAAATCAAAATTTTGGAGAGAAAAAGGGCCAACCTCAAATCAACATTTTTGAAGAAGATTTGGCTTCAATCTTGTTTCTTGGCTTTAAATCAGCGAGAATAAAGCTCGGGATTGAAAATTTTTTGCAAAGAAGAAGGAGAGAGAGATTTTCTTAGAAAGAAAGATGAGTGGGAGCTGAGAGAAATGGGAAAGAAAAGGAAAGGAAAGGAAAAAGAGAGAAAAATGAGAGAAAAAGATAGAGGGAAAAATAAAAGGTCAAGGGCATTTTCAAAATTATGGGAAAAATGTGGTATAAAAATATCATTTAGTATTTTAAAAACTAAAAATCAAATTTTAAATATGACAAATGCAACAAAATTTTAAATAACTAAAAATTAACATAACAAATTACACTGGCACACTTAATAATTAAACGTAACATAACTAACGTTATTTTAAAAATTCAAGGGCGTTATAATCCATCCTCCTTAAAAGAAATTTCGTCCTTGAAATTTTCAAATATCTTAAGTTTAAAATCATAAACAACACAGTGTATTCAAACGTAACTGCAACTACATCTATCCCGACTTAAAACTTGAAAAATCAAAACAAAATAGTAAAAATCTCACAAGTTCAGTTCTCGAAAGATCTAAAGCCTACTCTTTGATACCATTTGTGATGCCCTAGAAAGGGGGTCTGGGAGTTTTAGGTAAATAAGATGAAATGAACGAGGTAAATAAAGAAAAGGTAAATCAATATACGTAATAAATAAATAAATATCATCGACGGTCACTATCACGTAAATGCCACGAAGGTGGGACCGAGATCTTATTCTCATTTACCATCACATGGATGCTTACCACGAAGGTAAGTAGATAGATATATAGTAAATCATAATGTTAATAATACAAAATCATTGAAAATCATAGTAAATCATCGTCTTTGAAATTAAACAAGTGTTGGGACTCATAAAGACGAAAACAACATCGTGAAATACAGATAATAATAATAATAACAAAATCACTATAAATCATCATTTATAGAATAAATCGTAATATATATCTAATATATACGACGACATCAGGACTAGTCGTACAGTATACGTATCGTATCATAGTTCTAGAAAAAATACCATTTTAATCTAAAGAGCTAGGTTTCGATCCTAGGTCCATCCTTCCTCTCCAAACCTAGAAGGGGAATTTTAAAAATAGAAAAACATGAGCGTAAGGCTCAGTAAGATAATTATTTAAAAACAAGTTATTTTAAAAATAACAGTTATAGATAAAAATATCATTGGTAAACTAATCTCAAGATCTTAATAAAAATCAATAAATACTTACTTGAATGAAACTTGATAAAACATCACCGTATGGGTTTTGAGAATCTGAAAGAAATATCAAAATACAATTCTTCAAAATCAAAGACAGAAATCATTCTTAAAAAGAAACATTTAAGAAATAAACTTTGACCAAAACAATTTAAAAAGGGCTACCAAAGGAAGGGATAAGAATATCCTACCTCATTTGAAATTCCAATAATGTAAGCTCCAAATAGAATCTAACATACGCTCTATATATGTTCAAAACCTTAAAAACTATATATAAATCAGAAATCACATTTAATAAATATCATTATGTCAGTTTAATTATCAGTGTGCCTTTTGACTTAAAATAATCATAGCGCAAAATCATAATCTTTTTTGAAACATTTCAGAATCATTAAACATTGAAAACTAGGGTTAAAAGTACAATTTCATATTGTCTAGTCGGCCTGCTGAACACCTGAACCGGCCTATCGAACTTGCATAGTTTCGCCTTTTGAATATCCAGACTGGCTTCCCGAATGCTACAGTTCGGCCTGCCTAACTCATGAATCCGACATGCCAAAGATTAAGTTCAGCCTGTCGAACTAGCGTAATCTGAAAACCTGAAACTTCGAGTCTCGACTTCCCCAATCTCAAAATTCAAATTTAAAACATTTTTTTTCAATCCCATAGCATAAAAATCATATAAAAAGCATAGAAAATCATAGTAGAATAAATTTAAATCATTTTCTCCAAATTTAAACTTAATTTCACCTTTGATTTGAAAATTAAAGAAAATTGTAAAAACTTGATTAAATCAATTTTTGTTTAAATAAAGCTTAAATCCATAATAAAATAAGTCCTATAAGCTTAGATTTAACATTATCTAAGCTCACCAAATTTCGGATTGCAAAATGCATAAAAATTCAAACCGAAAATCAAAATTTTGAAGAGAAAAAGGGCTAACCTCAAATCAACATTTTTGAAGAAGATTTTGCTTCAATCTTGTTTCTTAGCTTCAAATCAGCGAGAACAAAGCTCGGGTTTGAAAATTTTTTTGCAAAGAAGAGGGAGAGAGAGATTTGCATTAAAAGAGAGATGAGAGGGAGCCGAGAGAAATGGGAAAGAAAAGGAAAGGAAAGAGAGAGAAAAATGAGAGAAAAAGAGAGAGGGAAAAATAAAAGATCAAGGGCATTTTTGAAATTATGGGGAAAATGTGGTATAAGAATATCATTTGGTATTTTAAAAACTAAAAATCAAATTTTAAATATGACAAATGCAACAAAATTTTAAATAACTAAAAATTAACATAAAAAATTACACTGGCACACTTAATAATTAAACTTAACATAAGTAACTTTACTTTAAAAATTCAAGGGCATTACACTCATTTCATATGTTTCTTTTGGTTGATTTGAAATGTCAAGTCAACTGTATTTGTCAAAGAAGATAAGCACTAAAGAAACATAGTGGGTTAACCATTTGAAGGAACATAAGATAGGTTTCGTAGCAACGATTTGTGTAGAAATTGGTATTTTATGTTAAACATTTAATGACAGTTTTATTACAAACTATTGTTAAATATTTTCCCTTCAAGATCGTAGGCTTAATTATTGTCGTTGTATGTCTCAAAGATTCAGAGACCCTGGTTTGTGTTGATAAAACTTTTAACTTCATTTTTAAACATTGTCGTTGTTCCCTATTTTTGTACTTTTGTTACCTTCTCTAATCTGGATGCATGTGCTAATTTCATCTTTTGAATTAACTGTCTTTGGAAAATTATACATACCCAACAGGATTATGGTAGGGTAGAATTAAAATATACACAAACACGACACGATTAATAAACATGTCATGAATCTAAACGCAAACACAAAACATATATGTGACACGAGTAGCCCAACACAACACATAAGCACGTTTATAAAATAAGCTGTGGCAGGTTGGCACAACAAAATTAGCTTGTTTATGATACGATTATGACGCAACTAGCTAGAAAAATTTAAGTTTTTATTTGAATTTCAAAAGTGATATTAATTGATTACTAGTTATAAATTATAGATAAATCAAGCAAGCTTATAATAACAAGAGTATAAATTCTCCAAATTTGAATAAGTATCAAAAACATAAAAATATCTAAATATAAAGCATATAGATGGTACTACTATGCATATATATATAAATGTGTTAAGTGTGCAAAACGGGTTAGTACAAATCCAGTCTATTTATTTTCGTGCTATTTATGTTAACCCATTTATGACCCAAATTATAAATGTATGATATAAACCTATTTATCTCTTGTTGTTTGCAGATCATATCGCCATGCTATGCCTGAAATTATCAACCCTATCAACCTATATAGCTCTAGAATAACCCATACACTTTTACAAGCCCCAAGATTACGTTTAAAGTGACAATAGGGGAAAGAATAGGGTCAAATGTGACTTAAATTTGGTGATACATGTTTTCTATCCCGCATTACGTACGAAATCCGAAGTTGACTCCAGCAACAATATATTGTGTATACATATATATTACACCTAATATATACATTTGACTACAAGAAGAAAAATTCTACATTAAATTATTACAGATTTATAAGTTTTCTTTCTTTTTTTTTTTTTTTTGAGGGGGTAAGTTTTCTCGAGTACACAAGATTTAACAAAAAAATAATACGCATGTATCAGGGAGATCGGAGAGGCAAAAGTCGTTATTTATTAATTAAAACAGTAAATTTTTATTATGACATACTATTTTTTAAATTTTGTTTTTAAAAATTTAACCCTTGACACTAAAATCCATGATTAATTTTAAAAATTAATATAAATAATAGCATTACTATTGCATAGTAAATTAAAATTTGATATAAATAGTTGTAATAAGTGAAAATGTTCTAGATTTTAATGGGGTTTGAAAGTAGCGAGGAGAAGATTTTGTACACAAATTATATTTCTACAACACTCCAAGATAAATGATTGCTTGTTTTAAATTTCAAAAATCTTCTATTTAGTTTCAATAACTAAAACTTAAATAAAAAAACAAAAATTCAAGATATTAATAATCACCCAAAACTGAAAGCTTAGAGACCAAAAGATTCAAAGTTGGTTAACAAAGTGCCAAAACTCAATTAATAAGCTGAAAGTTACTGTAGTGTCGTTTCTATCAAAAAAAAAAAAATGTGAATATAGTGTCATATTTGGGACGGGGACTAATTAACATCATTTTCTACCCGGTCTGTATTGTCTCTGTCTTATCCTATAATTGTAGTTGCATCCTTTTCAATAGAACATTTGTCCTTTTGGTCGTGTAATCTTTCGCAAGATCGACTTTTGTCTCAAGCTATGAGTGAATATCTCAAAGAAGCTCTGTTTCTAGAGATACAATTTCTTATCTGCAGATTTATATATGAATAATAAATTTATTTTAATTTAGGGAATAAAAAGAAAATTAAAATATGTTAGGGTTATTATAAAAAATCTCCCTCATATTTTATTTTATTTTTTTACGTTACCGATATCTTGTTATACTACTTAGAAATAAAAGTAAAATCGTTGGAAGAAATTTCTGTCAAATTTTGAAATTTACTTCAAAAAATCTCCCCGTATAGTTGTTTAGGTTGAGATTGAGAAAAAAAAATTATTATTTTCTCCTTTTTACCTTACTAGATTAGGATATATAAATTAGTTTTAATATTTCAATTCGATTTTAGGTTATACTTACCTATTTTAATATTTTTAAGTTCATTTGTGTGTATCTAATTGTGAGGAGAGGATTAAGTTTTCATCAGCTTAGTGATTGTATTTTTTTTTTTTTATTCAGATTTGATGGTTGCATGATTGATAAATAGCAATATTTTTCGTTCCTTCTTCCTCGGTTCTTGTTCTTCTTCCACTTCTCTCTCTTCTGTTCTATTACTCCGCCGGTCCTCTTTGATTTTAATAGGGTATTTGGCGGAAATCATTGGTGGGAATCGTTTTTTATTGTAGTATGTGAGAGCTTTACATTGTAGCAACTTTTTTTTTCTTTTTACTGTAACATGTGAGAGCTTTACACTATTTATAACTGGGTTTGTGGTTCACATCACCCTTAGCCAAACACCCATTCTTCTATTTACATTTTATCTCGGTTCTACATCACATTGTTCCGACATTAGAAGACCCGCATACAGATAACTAAAATATGGTCTTAATTATCTGTTTTGAGATGTGAAAAATAGTAGAATATTGGAATAATATTATACGGAGTTCTATAAATTACAACCTCTCACGTTCTTATCTCAATAAATAATGTTCAAATTTAGCAAAACTTTGTGACGACAAATAAAACGACAGCTGGATACGTACATGCAACGGAGAAAAAATGTATAGCTATTGTTCGGTTGCAATAAAGTAGAGTCGTTTGGTAACGAATAATATCTTTTGGGTCCCAATCAACGATCTTGGGACCCACGCTGCCAATTATGTCCATCTATAATAAGCATGACCTTAGTCAAAATTTTTTTTGATGAACCAAATGAAGAAACTTTGCGTATAATCCATAATTTTTTTAAATAAAAAAAACCCAAGATTCAGTGAAGGACTACGAAAGTATTACATGCTTTAATTCTATATTACCATTTTGTCCTCGAAATATTTGTGGGTTACATAATTTCTCACATGGAGAAATTGCATTTATAGACCTTAAACTTATTGTCTTTTGCATGTTGCATCCTAATTTTTAATTTTAATATTTTTAGAACCTTAAACTTTATAAACCTTGACAATGCAATCCAATTAATAACTAACATTAATTAATAGACGATGACTATGGTCTAAAATTCTAAAATTTAAAAAGTTTGGGATTTAACTTCTAATTAATTAACAAAAAATTTAAAGTCTATTTGTGGAAAAATCTTAGGTAATTTTTGTCTATTGATTGAAATCCTTTAGTTGTTGGACCACAATTGTAACAAATTTAAGAATTAAGGTGCTATCTGTCAAAATTAAAAATTTAGAATCCAAATTTCCAAACACTAAGACTTCAGGGTGTACCAATACAATTAACCTACATTTGTTAGGCATACATAGAAACATGCTTTAGATTAAGAACTCAAAATACACCAAGAGAACCACGCAAATACAAGATATTCAAATAAAAGCTAAGGAACAATCTTTTTTATTTTTGTGGGGTTAAAATCTCACTTTTATAAAACAGAAGGCTCAATCTGGTATGTTTTTAGACCGAGACTCATTGTTTTGTGAGTAGCGAAGTTTAATACTATGAGGTTAAATAAAAGTGCTCAAAGCTTCGCTAGCATGGCAGGTGGATCCTGTCAAACGAAAATACGTATTTTACACTTCTCCCCATAATATAGTAACTGTTAAACCTTCAGTCTTCGCTTGAAAAAATCACTGGCTAAAGCCTATAAGTACTTTTAATTTTAGATATTCTCCTAGGTTGGTCTGTCTCCGTCCAATTTAATTTGATTTTCCAATTTGTTGTTATCATATACAAATATGACTGCACGCGATTACTTTGAATGAAAATTAGTGGCAAAATTTGCAGTATGATCTACGAAGATGTCAACTAGAAAAGAGAACAGAAAAAACAGAGAGAGAGTGGAGAATATTATTCTCATTGAAGAAATGGAGATTTCATTGAAGAAACAATAATGTGATATAATCTTCAATAGAGACCAGTTTCACTCATACAAATTAATGACACTCAAAGGATATTAAGTTTGTCAGAGGACAAAAAAAGGGGAAGTACCTTGGGAGCTTTACAGTTAGACCATATATTTGGACTGTGATTAAAATATGTCACATGGAAAAAAAAAACTCTTTGAAAAAATGACACAAACCATTTTTTTGATAAATTTATTCTTGTATTGATTCTTTTGAGTGACATATATTATAAAATTTTTTTTACAAGTGGCAAAAGTTAATCCACTATTCAATAAGATAGCAGTGAGCCTAAATATCTCAAGTACTCTTATACACCAGAAACAAGCTCACATAAAATTTCTTTTAGCAAACCTCTACGATTAATAGAAGCTTATGATCGATTAATAGGGTATTTGGCTCTCGGTTAGAACCAATTGATTTTATCTAACAAATAACATAAAGCTCATGAAACTCTCAATAGCTATAGTAAAAAGCAAAAAGTTGCTACAACATAATGCTTTTATATGCTACACCATAAAAGCCAAATACCCTATAAGAGTCACGATACTATAGCATAAAAGCATAAAAGCCAATATTGGTTCTAACCACACTTCTCAAATAATACCCTCTAAGAGTCATGATACTATTGCACAAAAGCCATCATTGATATTACACACACTACACTAAAAGAGTATACTGTCGCGGATTAAAATACACAAATACAAATAAAAGCTGGAGAGACCATCTACGGTATTACATCAAATAAAACTGAAATATAATAAAGAACAAACACCAGATCAGAGGAAACAACCACGTCTGGTTTGTCCAAAAATTTGATTATAGCCGGTTTTTGTAATTAGTTTTGTTACCATTATATGTACGCTAATGCTCTATGTGTGTGTGTGTGGAAGTTAGCGTATTTGTAGTGGTGTATAGGAAACTAGAAACTAGAACATTAGTACCATCATCAACTTGGTCCATGTGAATAAATATTATGATGGACCATTAAAGAGGTTTGCGTCTTTCAAATTGACAATTTTGTGATCAGCTTTACCGTGAGAAAATAACAAAAGCGGGTACACTGTCACTTAGTACCCACTGGTCCTGGGTTCACACGGACCTAATATGTTACAAAATGGGTCCTCAAAAATAACAATAATTGTTTGTTGGTGGTGATTAATACGCTGCAAATAGGAATCTAATCTAATCTTCTCTATCAACGGGTCATTTTCAAAGGAGAGAGGTCCCCCCAAAACACACACACCTCTTAAAGAACCCAAAAAATTTCTACCCATGGTTTTCATTACCTTTCAAAAATTCGTCAAACCCAAATTTACAACTAATTGCCTCATGTATTGGAACAGTTCCATATATTACCCACCGATGCATGCCTTCTGATGAGCAACTATTAGTTACCTTTGTTGTAAGTTGTAACGGTGAAAGTTAATCATTTAGTCAGATAGTATAAAGATTTATTAGCCGATTAAGGGCCAATACGGGAAAGGAAAAAAATATCCAAAACATCACCAGTTTTTTTTTTTTTCAAAATACTAACTTGGCATCTTTGAATAATGCCTAAAATACCCTTTTTATTGATTAATTGTTAAAAATTGAAGATTTTCTTAAATGATTAGTAAATTTTATCATAAGTTTTTCAACAGTTAAGTAATCCCCAAAATGCGCCATATTTGTACTGTTGTGAAAACCTAGTCTTCTTTTTCTTTCTTCTTCCCGTGTGCATCTCTCCTTCTGTTTCTCTCTCTGTGGCGGCCAATGCCATTGCCTCCTCTTCGATGCCATCATCACCACCAAGCCTTCTCTCTCTCTCTCTCTCGCGCGCGCGCGCTGTCCCTGCCTCCCTCCCTTATCCTCCATCGACAATAGCTTCACCAGGGCTGTGAAGCTAGATCGCTATCAGCATATTCAGCAGGTCACATGACTTGGAGCACTGCTGGAGCCAACTTGTAAGATCACAACCACTGGAGCCATGATCACGACCACAATGTGTAACACCCCTGAATTTTGAAGCAAGGTTAGTTATTTTAAGTTTAGTTATTAAGTGTGTCAATGTAAATTTTGTTGATGATTTCAGTTATTTAAAGATTTTGTTGCATTTATCATATTTGAAAATTTGAATTTTAGTGTTAAAAATACCAAATGACATTTTATCCCACATTTTCCCCATATTTACGAAAATGCCATTGGGCCTTTAAATTTTCCTTTTCTTTTTCCTTTTCCTTCCCATTTCCACGATCTCTCTCTCCCTCTCTCGTGAGTCTCTCACTCTCTCTCTCGGTTTCTCCTCTCTCTCTCAATTTCTTCTCAAATTTTTGAAACAAAATTTGAATCCAAGCTTCGGGTTAGCGAGTAGGAAGCTTGGGAACGTAATTGAGCAACCACAAACACGATTCAAGGATTGAATCAAGTTTTTAAGGTTTTGAACATATGTGGAGTGAACGTTGGATTTTATTTGGGGCTTACGTTATTGGATTTTAATGAGGTAGAACATTACTATCCATTTCTTTGGTAGCCCCTTTAAATTGTTTGGCCAAAGCTTATTTCTTAAATGTCTCTTTTTAAGAATGATTTTTTTCTTTGAATTTGAAGAATTGTATTTTGATGTTCTTTTCGGATTTCCAAAACCCGTACGGTGATGTTGTATCAAGTTGCTTTCAAGTAAGTGTTTTGTTGATTTGTTGAGATTTATTTTAATTAGAACGAATTATGAATAATTCTATGTTCTTGATCATTATATTTGAAACATAACTTGTTTTTAAATAATTATCCTACTGAGCCTTTCGCTCACGTTTTCTTTTTTTTTTTAAATCCCACTTCCAGGTTGAGGAAGAAGGATGAGCCTAGGATCGAAACCTGGCTCTTTGGATTGAAATGGTATTTCCTTTAAAACTGTGTTATGATGTGTGCATTGTATGACTTGTCCCAGTGTTGACGTCATTTTCGTCTCTGTTAATTGTATATTTTAATTTATCTTAGAGACGATGATTTGTGACGGATTTCAATGATTTTGTATTATTGATATTATGATTTATTTATTTATTTATCTACTCATCTTCGTGGTATGCATCCAGGTGATGACGAATAAGAATAGGATCTCGGCCCTATCTTCGTGGCATTCACGTGACGATGACCGTCGATGTTATTATGTATTCCACTAATATTTATTTATTTTTCACATATATACATACTCTTTTTCTTTATTTATCTAAAATTTCCTAAGCCCCACCTTGGGGCGCCACAGAATGGTATCAGAGCATAGGCTTCAGATCTTTCAGGAATTGAACCTGTGAGATTTTCACTGCTTTATTTTGATTTTTCAAGTTTTATGTCGGGACAGTTGTCGTTACAGTTGCGTTTGAGTACACAGTGTTAATTATAATTTTTAGACTTTTGATGATTTTAAATTTCGAGGGCGAAATTTCTTTTAAAGAGGGTGGGTTGTAACACCCCTGAATTTTAAAGCAAGGTTAGTTATGTTAAGTTTAGTTATTAAGTGTGCCAGTGTAAATTTTGTTTATGATTTTAGTCATTTAAAGATTTTGTTGTATTTGTCATATTTAAAAATTTGAATTTTAGTATTAAAAATATCAAATGACATTTTACCCCATATTTTTCTTATATTTACGAAAATGCCATTGGGCCTTTAAATTTTCCTTTTCTTTTTCCTTTTCCTTCCCATTTCCACGATCTCTCTCTCCCTCTCCCGTGAGTCTCTCACTCTCCCTCTCGGTTTCTCCTCTCTCTCTCAATTTCTTCTCAAATTTTTGAAACAAAATTTGAATCCAAGCTTCGGGTTAGCGAGTAGGAAGCTTGGGAACGTGATTGAGCAACCACAAACACGATTCTACTATCCATTTCTTTGGTAGCCCCTTTAAATTTTTTGGCCAAAGCTTATTTCTTAAATGTCTCTTTTTAAGAATGATTTCTGTCTTTGAATTTGAAGAATTGTATTTTGATATTCTTTTCGGATTTCCAAAACCCGTACGGTGATGTTGTATCAAGTTGCTTTTAAGTAAGTGTTTTGTTGATTTGTTGAGATTTTGAGATTTATTTTAACTAGAACGAATTGTGAATAATTCTCTGTTCTTGATCATTATATTTGAAACATAACTCGTTTTTAAATAATTATTCTACTGAGCCTTTCGTTCACGTTTTCCTTTTTTAAAAAAAAATCCCACTTCTAGGTTGAGGAAGAAGGATGAGCCTAGGATCGAAACCTGGCTCTTTGGATTGAAATGGTATTTCCTTTAAAACTGTGTTATGATGTGTGCACTGTACGATTTGTCCTAGTGTTGACGTCATTTTCGTCTCTCTTAATTGTATATTTTAATTTATCTTAGAGACGATGATTTGTGATGGATTTCAATGATTTTGTATTATTGATATTATGATTTATTTATTTATCTACTCACCTTCGTGGTATGCATCCACGTGATAGCGAATAAGAATAGGATATTGGCCCCACCTTCGTGGCATTCACGTGACGGTGATCACCGATGTTATTATTTATTCCGCTGATATTTATTTATTTTTCACGTATATACATACTCTTTTTCTTTATTTATTTAAAATTTCTTGACTCCCACCTCGGGGCGTCACACAATGCCTAGCCCTTCGCTGAGGAAACGGAAATTTCTTGATCTACTACCGTGACATCTCTAACGCTTCTCTATCCAGTATGTTACCGCTAAAGCTTAAGCTGCCGTTCTCCAATACGGCCATATCTGGTAGTGTAAGGACAACGGTCCTTGAGCCTTCATCATGCGAGATGGTCTTCTCTATTTTCGTTGACAGAGGTGTAAGGCTTCTACGTGGAATGATGGAGAGTATTTTTAAACTAATCATTTTATGGATTTTTTTAGCGTGTTCTTGAGCATTTTTGGCTATTCATCTGATTACGTGTAATTAACATGTAAAAAAATAGTATTCACTGATCGGTGATGGTTTTGGAAAAAGGAGTATGCAGTAAAATTTTAAAAATTTTAAATCAGAGTATTTTTTAAAATACAACTTTTGATATGCTAAATACATAATTTAATGACAGATCTTATTAACCTCTTTTGTGAACCGAAAAGCAACAACAATAAGAAAAAAACATCCTAGAAAAGCCTCAACCAACTGGTCTTTTTTGCTATTCTCTATTCACGATAGAAGTGTAGGTGGTCACACATCGTATAACATTTCCTCCAGTAACTCTCCTTCTAACTACTTGAGAATACCTAGAACTAAGGTTCTTAATGTTGAACAATAACTCTCAGGGAGTTTCAAAGTTTCTCAAACTACGGTACTTACTCTATGCTTTTCAAATGATCTGAATAACTAAAAAAACACACCCCTATTTAGAGTGGTCAAATTTGAGGTTAAACTTTATCATATTAGGCCTCAAAATTTTAGTCTAGATTAACTTCTTATGAAAAAACGGAACAAAAATATGCATACAGATTATTGCAGGATCAGCAAGTTGATTTGGGAGATTGGCCTGCCGAACTTATGATAATCTTGTACCCTGAGAATATCTTATTTTCCTCGAGAATCTTAGATAGAGCCTCAGTTTAATTTCAAACAACCTAATAGAGAAGTTATCTGATTAAAACAATCATATATAGGTAATCCCATAAAAAGTAAAATATTATCCAAATAATTCAACATGTTTATCTTAAATTAATTTACAAAACTAATTCAACCGATAAACAAACATGAATTATCAAATCCAATCTTATCAAATTTCAGCCAATCTAATAATTTAACATAAGTCACCAATATGTAAGAAAAACATGCTGTATCATTACAGGATTTACAAGATTTAAAATGCCGTATAGTTCAAGCTCCTATAATTATAGAATACAATATCCCAGATATATATTTTATAATTATCATCTCTAACGCTGCTCCACTAAAAGCTTAGAGCTGCGCTCTCAAACTATATAAAATTACAAAGCTTCAATAAGCTAACCGTCCATGACATATCATAATGCGTCACATCCCTAAAAGATATTCATAAACGGCTTAAAGATAAATACTATTTTATCTTCTCGATTGTTTTTATATTACGTTCTATTATCACACCATTAGAATACTTACTATCCATAGATAAAATACCATTCGGTTACACTTATGTATCCAAATGATTAAGTGCTTCAGTCTTCTAATTACAGAATACTGCCTATAAGACAATATCATTAACTCTACAAAAAAAGCTATGGATTCCATATCTATGAATTATGAGTCTATGTGAATCAAGAGTCATGTCTCCAACGTATCAGCGTAAGTACCATCATTAAGTCAGGATGTCATCTTTTGGTACATCAAAAGACATAAGTCAAAAATACGAGCCCACTAGCCATTTCCTGATTAAGACACTACGCATATGATTATCTAAAGTGAATTGATTTGTACAAATGAAATTATTAACCAAATCAATTCAAATTTTTTGTCCCGATCTAAGACATCGTCACCTATGACAATGCACAAATGTTTCTACTCGTGGAGTCCCACTTCGATAATCAAGACAAGCCATCTTCCGTTAGGGATGTAGACAACATAACAATTTTAGCATGAATAAAATGTCCAACTTTATTCCCTTGATTGTGGATCTTATGATTTAGACCATCACTTTTAAGATTCATGTCTTCCGTATAATCTGTCCATCATATGCATGATTCTTAAAGATTTAGACCGGCAATCTTAGACTTTTTGTTGCTTATCATACATTTAACAAAAATGAACATAAAGAGAACAACATTTGGTGTATGAATAATAAATAAACTCTTTATTGATAAAATGTCTCCAAAAACATATTACAACATTTTAATCCTTAGGGCACTATGTCTAACAATCTTCCACTTGCACTAAGTGAGTAAATATGACATATCTCGCATCCCATAGCCTCCAAATGTTTCTCGAAAACTCTCGTAGTTGGTTTCTTCATGAAAGGATTAGCTAAATTATCCTTAGACGCGATTTTGCATATTGCAACATGCCCACCTTTAATGAAGTCCTTGATAACATGATGCTTCTGACGAATATGCTTACTCTACTTATGAAACCTTGGTTCCTTAGCATTAGCTATTGCTGCAGTGTTATCACAATATAGTGATACTACCTTATTCATATCAAGAACTACCTCAAGATCCCTAAGAAACTTGTAGAGTCACACTGTTTCTTTCGAACAATCACTGCCTGCCATATACTCGGCCTCCATTGTTGAATCCAAAGTGCAATCTTGCTTGGTACTTCTCCAAACAATGGCATCGTCGCCCAGAGTAAACATAAAACCAGAGATCAATCTTCTCCAGATAGGATTAGAAATCCAAATCAATATATCCTAGATGTGTTAGATCCTCACATGAATGCACAAGCATATACCCTCGAATCCTTCTTAGGTACTTGAAAATATTCTTGACTGCAACATAATGGTTCAGTCCTAAATCCGACTATAATCGACTTACTATCCTGACCGTATAACCAATGTTTGGTCATGTGTAAAGCATAGCATACATGAGACTACTCATTGCCGAAGCATAAAGGACCTTCTTCATGTATTCTATTTCTTCATCATACTTTGATGAGTCTTTCTTAGAAAGAGTAATTCCAAACCTAGATGGTTGCCCACCTTTCTTGGAATTCTACGTTGCATACTTCTCAAGAATTTTTTCTATACAGGCCGCTTGGGACAAAGTTATCACTTTGTTCTTCCAATCCCGAAAGATCTGGACACCGAGAACATAATTAGGTTCACCCAAGTCTTTCATGTCAAACTGCTTGGTCAACCATAATTTGGCCGATGACAATGCCCTAACATCATTGCCAATTAGCAGAATGTCATCTATATAGGGCAATAGAAAAACCATCTTTTCATCCTCAATATGCTTGTAAACACATGGTTCGTTCATAGTTTATTCGAACCTATAAGTCTTGACACCTAATTAAATCTTGTGTTCTAAAAACGAGAAGCCTATTTAAGTCCATAAATTGACTTTAGCAATTTAAAGACCTTACCCTCTTGACCCTTAGCCTTGAACCCGTTTGCTATACCATATATATGGATTCATCAAGATAACCATTCAGAATGGCCGTCTTGACATCCATTTGCCAAATGTCTTAGTTGAGAGCGGCAGCTATGGATAAGAGAATGTGGATGGACTTAAGCATGGCTATAGGTGAAAAGTTTTCTTCCTAATCGATTCCTCCCTTTACGTGTATCACTTAGCTACCAGTCTAGCCTTATAAGTTTTGACTTTCCCATATGCTCCTCCTTTTCTCTTATAGATCTACTTACACCCTATGGGTTTTACCCCTTTAGGAAGATCCACAAGTTCCCAGACTCAATTAGTCTCCATAGACGTCATCTCACTATTCATGGCTTCTGTCCAGAGCTTTCAATCAACATCCTCCATAGTCACTACATAAGTGTAAGGATCCTTGTCATATTCAACCGGTTCAGTTAAGTAGGCTTCACCATTGAACATATACCTCTCGAGTTGTTGTTCAGTCAGTTTTTCTACATTGATTAGATTACTTTCAACCAGAACCCCCAGAGTGATCGAATTACTCCCTAACTCCTCGAGTACCACTTTACTTCGAGGCTTAAATTCGTTCATGTAACTTTCCTCAAGGAATGTTGCATTCGTTGAACCCCAATTCTATTGTCATCGGGAATGTCACCGGTGCCAACAATGTCCTTTTGACTTTGCTGGTTAATTTGTGTATTTATATGAAAATGTTGTATTTCCATGTACATTTCCATGTAAATATAGTATTTGTCCACCAATGACGTCGTGGTGTCAGTGATGTCCAGCAACGTCATCTATAAATTTTTGTAATTATGTGAAAATATTGTCTTTCTATTTAAATATAGTATTTCAAGCCACCGACGATATTGTCGGTGTCAGTGATGTCCGATGACTTTGCTCGTCAAATTTTGAATTTACATAAAAATATATTATTTTCTTATAAATATAGTATTTCCTAGCCTCTAGTGATATAGTAATGTTACTGGTGAATTTTTGTATTTTAATTTAGAAAAATACTATGTTTTCAAGAAAATATTGAATTTATCTGGCTGCAACGATGTGGTGGATGCACATGATGTTTAGTGATGTTACTAGTAAATTTTTCTATTTTTGAAAAATATTGTATTTTCATAGAAACACTGTATATCTCGACCACTAGCAATGTCGTTAGTGCCAGTGATGTCCGATAATGTTGCTGGCAAACACTGTATTTTTAGGCGAATATTGCATTTTTTGGCTACCATCACGAGGGAGGAGATAGAGACATAGAGAGAGGAAAAAAAGGCAAGGGTATTTTGGCATTTTTGTTCTCAATTTCACATGGGATAAATCTTAGTTTCTCAAGATCTATTATTTACTATACATTTTAAAAAATATGACATTATTTACTAATTCATAGGTCAAATGTGAAATTGGCTCCTCCTTTCTTTTTTATTTTTAAAATCATACTCAAAATACCCCCTACAGCATTTAATTTTTTTTAAAACCAAGATTAACCTATCCAATGTCTACTAAATACAATTTAAAATATTATTTAACGAAAATATTAAATAAAATCAATATTAAAAATTTAAAATTGTAAAAATAATTAAAGTGTTTACTTAATTGAAATATTTATTTGAACATCTTAAAATTTTTCATCTATTTTTAGTGAAATTATATATAAAGTAATATTTAACATAAATTGAGAATGGAATTCTTGATATTTTTAAATATTTTATTGCCTTCAAGGGGCATTTTGAGTATGATTTTATAAACACAAGGAGTGTTTGAAGAATTTGCATAGTAAGAAGGATATAAGTGGTATTTAGGAAAAACATTGGAAATACTTTGGGTATTTTTCATTTTTTTTTTTCCAAAAATAAAAAAAATAAAGACTTGATGTTTGGTCTTGAAAATTGTAAACCCATATAACTTCAAGTATAAGGCTATCACAAGTAATAAAACTCGATGAATTAGAGGTCAAACCTACATGGAAAGCTATTGCTAAGGTCCATTATATTTATTATATTAATTAATTATTTATTTTTAAAGCTGAAAAATATAAGGATTAAAGTTAATTGTTTATAAAACATTTATAATATTTACACATTTTTGTAGCATATTTCTATTTTTAAAATTTTGTGATTTTGAAATTTTAATAATATGAAATGCAGCTTAATTAGAAGTGAAACTTTAATAACAAAATGCAATTAATTCAAAAGTATTTCAATAAAAATAAAATGTAATAACAATTAATTAAGAGATATATAATAGTAATTATAACAATGTTAAGGTTCAAAGGTTGCGTTATGGCGATTAACTTAAATATATTTTAGTTTTCAATGTATTTATTAATTGATTTAAGAATATATTATGCCATTCTATGATTGTAAATCAAGCATTTTCAAGTATTTACTGCATCATTCAATGTCTATAATGTAGCAAAAACTCAATTTAATAAACATGCATAATTTTAGCAATACTTAACTAAAATAACAAACAAAATAATAAGTTAAACATTTACAGAGGCCTTCTTTGTCGACGACTAATCAAGGTCCTATTAAGGATTATCAGTGCGAGTCTATGTTATCGAAAAATCAAAACCAAAATTTTTCCAAAGTTCTAGCTAAGAAAATACTAAAATCTTAAGTTTTCTAAGAACATTATTTTGTCATTATAACTGTTTATAAGACCAAGGAAAACTAAAAATATTTAAAGTAATTTTGTCATAATTTTCCCTCTCTCCTCAACTAAAAGGAAAAATTAAAAACACACATTCAAACTAAAAACACTCGAAACAAAAACTAAAAACTAAAATTAAAAACTATTTAAAATTCTATAGTACTTTTTTTTAACTATTGAAGGGATGAAGAACTGGGGAGAACTCCTCGGTATTTATAGGCACAAGGTTCTTACTATTTATAATTTTTAATATATTTATTATTTTCATTGACATTGTGCAATTTACTCATATATATGTATTTTTTATCAAATTTCCTTCTTTCTTCCATGTTGATTCCCGCCTTGCATCAACCAGATCAGGCATTGAGATCACATGTGACATAGTGACTGTCAGCACCGAAGGGACACAATTCGAAGCGTCAATCGTGCAGACCAAACTTAATGTGACGGTTGGCGTGTGTGGGGCATATGGCTTCAGTTGGGACTGGATGTAGGATTGACGTGGATCGCAAGATCTCACCTGGTAAACCAATCGAACAAACAGAAGTGAGCAGCTGACTGAGAACACATGTGAACTGGTGCACCAGATCTAGAATACGTTTGAGACACCTCAACGTGCATGGGTCCTATTGCTGTTTGCCGGTTGGCTGTGCTGCTGACAACCGATGACTTTGAGCGTTTTGGCAGCTGATCGGCCGAATGAGGATGTGCCACGTGTACCTGCTTTTGAAATTCGAATTCATTTGCATTTTTGAAGCATTTATTGTTCGATTTTATCAGTTTTGGTGTTATGTTGCTGTGTTTTTCTTTTAGAATTCAAATATAAAATTAAACAAACGCACTAAAATTAATTATTTGCAAACATAATATTTACAATAATTTAAAAATATTTATTTTACATTAAAACATACAACACACGCTAAAAATAATTATAAACTTATAAAATTTTGGGCTCTTTTAGTTTTGCACATATATATTTTTTAAAAATTCAAAAATATTTTTAGAAATTAATAAAAATATATTACAACATATTTACAAACTTAAAACATATTTTCATATACATTAAGACTCAAAATAAAATTACCACACATTACGTTCACGGTTTTAATTAATTATTTAATTCACAAAACGACTCTAAAAATTATTGAAAATATTATTAAATATAAAAACATAATAAAAACTCATAATTAAATATATTTTAATGCTAAGACACTAAAATAATATTTAACACATAAAAGCTTTAATCAAGGAGTTTAATGAGAAATATGAATGCAAAATAATTATATTTAACCTTAAGAAATGTGCATTTTCACAGTTCCATCTCTCGGTTGGCTTCTCGATTAAAAACAAGATGAAGATTTAGTATTTATTATTTGGATTATCAATTAGCTATTTTAAAATAACTTGAAAAGTTCTAACCTTATAAACTAACTTTTATTTAGCTATTTTTAATGCATTGAGTGATTTCATTTTTTTTTCGTTTGATGAATATGCTCTAGAATCATTATTTAGTGTATGAAACTTTCACTAGGACATCGTAGTAATAAGGGTATAAGGGGTTAATTAGTTTTGGTGATCCATATACATGATAAGGGGAAAAAATGACTTTGGTAGTGTTTTTGATATCATCAAACTGGTACTGTTTTTTGGAAAATAGAAACAGTTATTATTAATGAGAATAAGCTTCATTTACAAATAACGGACTTTGAAAAGATTGGAGTTTCCTCCAACCAAATTACAGCTCATTATCTATAGTAAAAGCATAAACAGTGATAGAATTGGCAGTCCTATTGCGTTAAACTCTCAATAAATGATTCTGTCTTTTCCCCCTAACTTTAGGCCAATCAAATAAAAAAGGGCAAAAAAGGTATAGAGGACATTTCATGTTTAAAAAAATCTATTTTAAGTTATTCAAATGATAATCTTAAAAACATAAGGGTATTGTATCAGTATTATAAAGAACACAAAGTATAAAAGTGATTTCTTCAACAAATAAAAAAGTACCAAAATGTTTTTTCCCACACGATAATAGCATGTTTGTGGACCTGGAGATCTGTAAGACTAAGTACTACTATTGGGGGTCTTCTTTCTTTCTTTTGCCCTTTGATGAGCTATTTTAGCAAGTGGGGCTTTAAAAATTTGTGTGCGCTTGTGAGGGAGCAGGTGGCGCCAGGATCAGACTCGTTCATGACGTGAAATGCATGCAAATGGTGGTACACAGTTTGTAGATCAGAGATGCTATATAAATCATAGCAAAATTTTATCTCCAACATTGAAAACTGAAAAGGTTGTCAATCGTACGTCTTTTGCTTACTAGTCGATTTATTTGTGTCACGTGCATGTCGTTAACTTGTGATCAAGGGATATCCATTTGGATTGGAAGATTTTGATGAAAAGGTCAAAAGAAAATTTTAATTAGGTAAATGATCTCTTTTTTTTTTTTAAATCAAAAAACACGTTTTTCTATACAGATAAGTTGTTTCAGTTTTTTTCAAAAAAATAAAGAAAATGACTGTAGCAGAATAAGGAACCTCAACAGGAAAAAAAAAACTGAAACCGTTTTGATGTCTAAAAAACTTTTTTTTTGGTGTCAAAAACTATCCAAAAAAAAAAAGGGTCTATTTACCAAAAAAAATTTTGGCCGGAGGCCCTTTATCAAAATCCGTCGTTTGGATTTTGGACGATCTATTTAGTGCAAAACTAAAAAAGAAAATCTATTTGTAGTAGGACTGTCTATTGTTAAATATGTATTAAAAAAAAGATTTTGGTTTAATTTAACAGTCAAAAGGCACTTTAACGGTATGTATCCTCACCGAAAAAATCCTTAAAATATGATGAAATATCATTTTGTGAAAAGGATATTTTTATAGTAGGAAAGGCTGTAATTTTATTTTATAAATGAGACGTAAGTGTTTTAGTCATTTGATTAACTTTTTAATGGTTTAATAAATAGTTTTATATTACACGTTGTAAATTTTTAAGTAGATAATAACAAATTAAACTATTAAAATCTTAATCAACGGCTAAATTATCCTGCACTTCATGCTTCATCGTACGAATTCCTTCGTGAAAATTTTGGGTTATTAAAGGAACAAAAATTGCCTTTACGTAACAAAGCCGCTTGCGGTGGGGTTGGGTGCAGTTCATGATTATTAAAGGGAAGGTTTCAAGTGATCTTCTGACTAGGCTACCATAGCTCCATAGCTGGTGATTAAGAGCAAGAGCACATTCAATCATTTTAGGATTTTGTACCCAAAAAAAAAAGTAAAATAAAAAGAAAAGGAACAGTATGATTAGGACTTGATCACCTATACTATTAAAAATTAGACTTTTAGTCACAATAATTTTTAATAAACTTTTAATTATAACAAAATATTGTGACTAATGTGCAATAGTCATAAACCTTAGTTAATTTTTGTTGTCATTAAAACTTTTAGTCATAAGGTTTTTAATTATAAAATGATTCCATGACTAAAAATTCTATGGCAAAAAGTTTTAGTCGCAACAAAAATTGAACTAAAGTTTATGACTAAAAAAACACATTAGTCACAATAAAATATTGTAAATAAAAGTTTTATTAAAAACTGTTGTTACTAAAGGTTCAATTTTTCATAGTGCTACATTCTACGGTTTCTTAGAAAATTCCTTGTTCAATAGAGCAATCCTATTTAACAACACCTGACTATAATATCGTTACTAACAAAACAGTGAGACCTAGTCTAAAAAGTAGAGTATATATTAGACTAAGACTTATAATTTTATGAGTAGTAGGGTTACAACTACATAGGAAGGATTTTTTTTTTAGTATTTGTTTTTTTTTTTTTCCTTTTTTGAAGGGGAAGTAGATTTAGTCACTTTTTTATTATTATTTTTTAATTTAGAGTGGAAGATTCAAATTACACAAAGTCAAGTGTGATAATATTATTAGGATATATACCTACAACTACAACTTAAAAAGCTTTACAAGTTGTCAAGTTAATTTCAATTGTTATTAGTATCATGTGACTAAGAATGTAGAATAATTATAGATCACAAAATGCTAATTAAAGATCTCAAATAGATTCTTTGAAGGAGTCAAGAAGATATAAGGTATGCATGATGCGTCTAAAGTCTGGGGTATTAAGAAGCTATCATTAGTGTTTTCTCCTAAGATAACTGATAATATAGGCAGCAGAAGAGAAGTGAAAAATGATTTTAGTCTTCAATTCGTACAATAATTTAGAAAAATTAGTACTACACCGACTATTTTACAAATTAACAGAACTGTTGAGTTTAACTTTTACAAGACAAGACTGGAGAACATGATCATTAAAGAAAAGATAGCTAGGTAGCTTGTCTTTTTGATGGATATGATACTTTAAGAGCAATGCCAAAGGCAACTGTATATATAGATATGTGGAGAAGAACATTTTGTCCTGCGTGAAAATAGTTTTTGAAGGGTTTCTGTGGTGAGCAGTAGTTTGTTTGGAAGCCACGTATCAATATATATATGGATACGTATTATAGCAGGGTATATATATTATATACATATATGAATACATACAAAGAGAAAGACAGATAAAATACGTACACTCTATTGATGGCTTGTGCATATGGTTTTTGTCATGCATGCCTAGAGGAATGATTCTTTCTCAATCATTTGCCCGTTTTTCCTCAGTGGCATGTGAGAGAGAAAAGTCTAGGTGTTTGGTCATAATGTGATTTTAGGTCCTTGGCCTAATCGTGGGTCCTTGGTCTAATTGTACTGAATAAAATAGCTTAAGAAATAGATTTGAGACCATGTGTAACTAAGAAGAAAAATAATTTTCATCCTACAAGGTTATAACCCTACTTCTTATAAAATTATGGGCATTAATTCAATATGTAGTGTATTTTTTTGGACTAGATCTTACTGTTTTGTTAGTAACAAAGCTATAATCCTATAAGGTTAAATAGGATTACTTAATTAAGAATTACACCTAATTTTAGTTCTTGGATGAAAAAAATGAATCCTTATAGTGGAGGAGGTAATTTTGCTTCACTAATAGAGTATGGTATTTTAGTCGTCGAATTAGAATTTAAATGATCAGATTGTTGCTGCCCATATTAAAAATTTATAGCGTATAATACAAAACTGCTTCTAGTTGGATATCAGACTATTAAAAAGTTAATTTGATAGCTAAAATACTCGTACTCTATCGACAGAGCAAAATTCTTTTCTCCACCATAAAAATTTCTAAAAATAGAGGCAATTTCTGTTGGAAAAATAGTACGCAACGGAATTTTAAAAATTTTATATCAGAGTATTTTTTAAAACACAAGTTTGACATGCTATATGCATAAATTAACCAGATCTTACTGACCTTTGAATGCCGAAGAACTCCCACAATCCGTGAAGAGAAGTAACGTTCCATAAGAGCCTCAACCAACTGGTCTTCTTTTCTCTTCTCTATCCACGATCGGAGTGAGTGTAGGCTCACACGTACAGCTTTTCCTCCAGGTGACTCTCCTTCCAACCAATTGAGAAAACCCAAAGCTAGTGTTCGTGATTTATGAACAAGAGCTTTTAAGGAGTTTTCAAATTCTCACCAGTAGAGTATCACCCTTAATCTCTCAATTGATCTAAATAACTTATGAGACTCACTCCTTATTTATAGAGGTTGGGTCTAGGGTCAGTCCTTATCAGATAAGGTCTCAAAAATTTGAATCAGAATCAAATTCGGATCAATATCTGATAAAATCCGCGTGAAAACATGTGATTTTTTTCCGTGCATAGGTAGGCCGATCTGTCTAATAGGCAGGCCGAACTTGCCTCATCGGCATGCCGAACTGCCAAAAAAAAACTCAGCGAATATTTTATTTTCCACCTGAGATTCTATAGGATAAAGTCTCAGTTTTAATTCAAATAACCCAATTGAGAAGTTATCTAATTAAAACAACTTTATCTAGATAATCTCTAGGAAAATAAATATATTCATAATAATTCTACAAGTTTATCTTGATTTAATTTATTCAAAATTAAATCAACTAATAAACAGACAAGAATTATCTGATCCCAATAATTCAACAAGTTTATCTTGAATTAATTTTGTCACAAAATTAATTCAATCGATAAACAGACATGAATTATTTGATTCTTCCTAATTTCAACCAATCTAATAAATCTGACATAAGTCATCAATTATTGAAAAAGCATGCCGTATCGTTACAGGATATTGTGAGCTAGCAAAGGGGACCAAATGGACCTATATAATTCAAGCTCCGATAATTATGAAACCCAATATCTCGGATATACATTTCATAATTATCAACTCCAATGCTACTCCACTAAAAGCTTGGAGCTACACTCTCGAACTATATAGAATTACAAAGCCTGTATAGCTAAGTCTCCATGACATATCATAGTGTATCATATCCCCATAGGATTATTTATAACTGGCTTAAAGACAAGTTCTGTCTTACCTTCTTGATTATTTTTATCTTACGTTCTATTATCTCACCATCAAAAAACTTACCATCTAATGACAATATACCATTCGGTTACACCTATGTATCCAAATGGTTGAGTGCTCTAGTTTTTCAATTATAGGATAACACATATAAGAGGATATTACTACTCCTAAAGATGAGCTATGGATTCCATATCTATGAATAACATGTCTACGCTATCAAGAGTCATGCCTTCAACGTACCGACATGCATACCACTATTAAAATGTAGGTGTCATCCTTTGGTACATCAAAAGACACAAGTCAAGACAACGGGTCTACTATTCATCTCAGGATTAAGATACAATACAAATGATTGTCTAAAGTGAATCGATTTGTTGAGACAAAATTATTAATCTAAATCAGTTCACTTTATGTCCCGATCCAACACACCGGCACCTATGACAATGTGCCAATATTTCTATTCACAAAGTTCACCTCAAATGATCAAGACAAACCATCTTCTAATAGGTGTTTTAGTCATTTCATTAACTTTTTAGTCGTCTAATAAATAATTTTATATTACGCGTCGTAAATTTTTAAGTAGATAATAACAAATTAAACCATTAAAATCTTAATCAACGGCTAAAATATCCTGCACTTCATGCTTCATCGTACGAATTCCCTCGTGAAAATTTTGAGTTATTAAAGGAAAAAAAATTGCCTTTACGTAACAAAGCCGCTTGCGGTGGGGTTGGGTGCAGTTCATGATTATTAAAGGGAAGGTTTCAAGTGATCTTCTGACTAGGCTACCATAGCTCCATAGCTGGTGATTAAAAGCAAGAGCACATTCAACCATTTTAGGATTTTGTACCCAAAAAAAAAAAGTAAAATAAAAAGAAAAGGAACAGTATGATTAGGACTTGATCATCTATACTATAAAAAATTAGACTTTTAGTCACAACAATTTTTAATAAAACTTTTAATTACAACAAAATATTGTGACTAATGTGCAATAGTCATAAACCTTAGTTAATTTTTGCTGTTATTAAAACTTTTAGCCACGAGGTTTTTAATTATAAAATGATTCTGTGACTAAAAATTTTATGGCTAAAAGTTTTAGTCACAACAAAAATTGAACTAAAGTTTATGACTAAATGCACATTAGTCACAATAAAATATTGTAACTAAAAGTTTTAGTAAAAACTGTTGTGACTAAAGGTCTAATTTTTCATAGTGCTACATTCTATGGTTTCGTAGAAAATTCCTTTTTTCAGTAGTTCCTTTTTTTTAGTATAACAATCCCATTTAACCACACGTGGTTATAACATCGTTATTAACAAAATAATGAGACCTAGTCTAAAAAGTAGAGTACATATTAGACTGAGACCTATAATTTTGTAAGTAGTGGGGTTACAACCACATACGAATAAAAAGGATTTTTCTTTTTAGTATTGGGTTTTTTTTTTTTGCCTTTTTTGGAGGGGGAGTAGATTTAGTCACTTTATTATTATTATTTTTTAATTTAAAGTGGAAGATTCAAATTACACAAAATCAAGTGTGATAATATGATTAGGATATATACCTACAACTACAACTTAAAAAGCTTTTCAAGTTGTCAAGTTAATTTCAATTGTTGTTAGTATCATGTGACTAAGAATGTAGGATAATTATAGATCACAAAATGCTAATTAAAGATCTCAAATAGATTCTTTGAAGGAGTCAAGAAGATATATGGTATGCATGATGCATCTAAAGTCTTGGGTATTAAGAAGCTATCATTAGTGTTTGTCCTAAGATAACTGATAATTTAGGCAGAAGAGAAGTGAAAAATGATTTTAGTCTTCTATTCGTACAATAATTTAGAAAAATTAGTACTGCGCCGACTATTTTACAAATTAACAGAACTGTTGAATTTAACTTTTGCAGGACAAGACTAGAGAACATGATCATTAAAGAAAAGATAGCTAGTAGCTTGTCTTTTGATGGATCTGGCAAAATCATGATACTTTAAGAGCAATGCCAAAGGCAACTGTATATATAGATATGTGGTGAAGAACATTTTGTCCTGCGTGGAAATAGTTTTTGAAGGATTTCTGTGGTGAGCAGTAGTTTGTTTGGAAGCCACGTATCAATATATATATATGGATACGTATTATAGCGGGGTATATATATTATATACATATATGAACATATATGAACATATACAAAGAGAAAGACAGATAAAATACGTACACTCTATTGATGGGTTGTTCATATGGTTTTTGTCATTGCATGCCTAAAGGAATGATTCTTTCTCAATCATTTGCACCTTTTTCCTGAATGGCATGTGAGATAAAAAAGTCTAGGTGTTCGGTCATAATGTGGTTTTAGGTCCTTGGCCTAATCGTAGGTCCTTGGTCTAATTGTACTGAATAAAATAGCTTAAGAAATAGACTTAAGACCATGTGAAATTAAGAAGAAAAATAATTTTCATTGTACTGGGTTATAGTCTTGTTTCTCATAAAATCATAGCCCTCAATTTAATATATAGTGTATTTTTTTAGACTGAGTTTTATTATTTTGTTAACAATAAAGTTATAACTCCATAAGGTTAAATAGAATTGCTTAATTAAGAATTACACCTAATTTTAGTTATTGGATTAAAAAAAATGAATCCTTATAATGGGGGAGGTAATTTTGCTTCACTGATAAAGCATGGTGTTTTAATCGTCAAATTAGAATTTCAATGATCAGAATGTTGCCGCCCATATTAAAAATTTGTAGCGTACAATACAAAACTGCTTCTAGTCGTATATCAGATTATTAAAAAGTTAATTTGATGGCTAAAATACTCGTACTCTATTGACAGAGAAAAATTATCTTCTCCACCATAAAAATTCCTAAAAACAGAGGCAATTTCTCTATACTAAAAAAGTAATCCATCAGTAGGAATGTGTTTTTCTGACGTCAATTCTACAGATAAGAATAAGGAATTCTTATGGAGAAGAATGCTATTTTGCACGGTCGATAGAGTATGAGTGTTTTAACCATCGGGTTAACTTTTTAATGGTGTGATTTGCAATTGTAAGCAATTCAGTATCATGCACAAGAAATTTTAATATGGATAGTCGTAAATTAGATCGTTAAAATATTAATCTGATAGCTAAAACAACTTAAAAAGTAAAATGATTTTGACTATATTCAACGATTTGAAAATGCACACTATTAATAGGAATCAACACCGGAGAAAGACCCAAAAAATGATAAGAACTTTTGAATTTTATTAGGTGTCCTTTTATGCTAGGACCTAATATAGATAGTATACCAATTAATATAAATTTAATGGTTAAAAAATAAGCACCTACCTACCGATATGGTTCATTTTCTCAAATCCTATGATTAATAACAATCTCCTTTTTTATTGGTAGTAGACAATATTTTTTTCATCGTTAAGATAGTTTCTTTCTATTGTACAATGATTGAAATTAGAATTGAATAATACATTTCAAAATTTTAAAATGCATCACAATTTTCATAGTAGTTAAAATGGATGTAGTAAGGAACCGTGCACGTCAAGCATTTACAGCCGCAAGAAGCTGTCGACACCGATAATGAACAACAGTATACCGAGTTGCAGTTCCTTTGTTCAAACATGAGTAGAATAGAAGGAACCCAAACGCTAATATAGTCTATAGTTAATCTCTTCAAATATAGTACGTATACATAAATGTATGTAATCTAGGCTCGTGGTAATTAAGCTGTAATGTTTTACATTCATCGTAAGTGTCTCAAAAGAATTGAAAATAAATATTAAATTCTTGAAGAAGATCAATACGCCAGCTAGGATTTCAGGTTGAAATTTTAATATATAGGGACTGATCCTAATGTAACATTAGGCTATTAAAGTAACTCAAACTTTTTTTTTTTAAGATTTTAAGCACAAAAATTTGAATTTTAAATGTCAGCATTAAAGATAGATATGAAATTACCACAAAAATTATAGCATACAGCCATTTTATATATTCGCAAAAATACAATGGTGTTTGATAACACCTTTCTGGAAACTTCATTAAGTTATTCCAACGGTTCAGGTTTTATTTTTTGTCCAAGTTATTGTTGCTAATGGCAATCTGAAATGAAAGCAACAACAACATGTCTCGCTTGGATGCAAATTCTGTCCCAAAAGCATTAACAAATAAATGCCACTATATACGTCCAAAAATCCGTACAGTAAATTTAGGGGAGCATTAATAAGCAGGTTCAATTTGACAAACGCTGCTTTTGTAGTATCGTTTTTTAATTTTGCACACTTTAAGAAAATTTGAAATATATCACTTTTAAATATGTAAAAAT
Organism: Artocarpus heterophyllus; assembly: GCA_025403435.1. NCBI lineage: Eukaryota > Viridiplantae > Streptophyta > Magnoliopsida > Rosales > Moraceae > Artocarpus > Artocarpus heterophyllus. Next base: position 734,073 of record JAJQZP010000401.1, read on the forward strand.
ATAATTGATCAAAAGTATTTTGGATTTAAGTTAGACAAATATGTGCTATCTAAAAGTATTTTGGATCAAAAGGAGGGAAAAAAATGTAGAACATAGTATTGGTAGTAAAAAAGTGGTATACCACCTAATTTACTTTGATAAACATAATATTATTTGGACTTCGAAAATATTTGTTGAAACAATGATAATACATGACTAAATTATTGTTATGAATTAAAATTTAACACAATATTCAGAATATCTTAAAAATATTCCTAATGACAGTAATTATTTTAATGATATCATATTTTATACTATATAATTTCGTAGTAATTATTTTAATGATATTATTTTAGGATATATGTAGAATATTTATAAATTGAAGTCATATTTTAATTGAATAAACATAATTGGGTTATTTGCCTCGCTAACCCAAATACTGTTAGCCACTGGGCAAAAAATGGTTAAAGGAGGCCCATTTGATGCTCGTGATCAAACTTTGATCCGGTAGTCTAAATAGGAATATTTGTGTAAATTAAGTGGTATACTATTTCTTTATTATCATTATTTTGTTCTACAATTTATTTTTTATTCCTTTGATTTATATTTCTTTTAGCTAAAAAGGTCAAAGTATACTTAATTGGTACTTGTTTGCCTACCCTAATCTAAAATACTTGTGATCATTTTGTCTTTATACTCTTTAAAAATAATATCTTTTAAACTTTCTCATAGAAGTGATAAGATTGGCAAACAATACCACAAAAATTGTATTTCTCTAATTGACCCAATATTTGTATAGTTTGCAACAAGGTGTTTTAAAATCTAAAATTGAAACCAACCGCTGCAAACCGAGAATTTGGTACCACATCTCAAAACTTACCAAGTCGATCGTAAGCCAAACTGTCCAAGTAGATGGCGGCCTGATCATGACAATAGGTATTTTGCATCAGTTTGAAACCAATCGACCAGGGCCTTATGTTTTTCTTTAAATATATTTTTTTTATAAAATAATGCTTTGAAGATTAAAACAATTGGTTACTATCCATAGACCGTTAGGTTACTACCTGTAAATTTTCAAGTGACTAGCTACTTTTAAATTGCTTGAACATTGTACCTGAAACTCACAGAAACTTATCACTGGCGGTCAACAACTGATCGAGTTTTTTCCTTCTCAGCTCGGTGCTAGGTTCTATTTTTCCACAACTGACCTCTTCCCATTGAAAACCAACTACCCTAAAACCACTGATTATTAACCGATGTACAAACGTAGTTTGCGGGCCTAGAAAACCAACAAGGAATAAGGGCTATGGCGGGTAAATAAAAGGATTGCAACATTGAGCAATAGTAAATTGGGTGGCATGAGCTTAATTTTTGTGTCATCGGATTTATGTCACTACTTAATTAGCCTTTTTAATGAGTGCCTCATTGACCATCTTATTTAACTTTGATGAGAGACTACAATGACCTAATTATCCATCTCATATCCCTTTATCTTCTCTCTGCCTCCCTTTCTCTGCCTGCTCACTCTCTCTCTCTCTGTCTCCCCTTGTTGGATCAGGCATAGGAGATGAGGCAACGACGTTTTTAGAAATCCGTTTGGTGATTGCACAACCATAGTTTTAATCATCGCACCAAACACTACAGCTGTAATCGATTTTTAGTTATAGATACACATTTTGGATTATTAAAAATTTATAATGAACATTTTAGTTTAATCTATACCACTTCTAAGTCAATTGTCTATTTTATCTTGAGAATACTCTTTTTAAATGATGTCATGTTACTTCTATTCTTGTAATCAAACATAATAAATTATTTTTTATTAAAGATATTATTGGAATTTCACATGTCAAAATTAACAATTGACCAAAAAAAGGGTATATATTGAGTATAATTGACAATCTCAACGTATAAAAGTAAAATGGTTCAAAACACAATGTATGATTGTTTAATAATCTCAAAATACAAAGTACAAAAACAATCTCCATTAAAAAGTTGGATTTCTACTTGTATTTGTCAGCTCTAACAACGTCGTAGACAAATTTGACTGAGGAAAATGATAACCCAAACAATTGCATGCTAGTCTCAGTATCATTGTTTGAAAGAAAATATTGTTTTATATTATGCTTATTTTGTGAGTTCTCAGTTGTGAATTGGTAGAAAAACTTTTGATAATTATTATAATATTTTTGGACCCCTTTGTAATGTTTGTTGTGCCTTTTTTTTGTGTTATATTTTTCTATGAAAATTCAAAAATAATCTAGTTGGTTATTAAAAGTAATCTACCATGTTACTCTCGTGCTATAGGTATCGGCAACTTGTGTTGAATACAGTTGTCCATTTTCATGAGGAAAATGAAAAATAATCTACTAGGTTACCCTTCGATAAATGCTGCTAGTGATAAGAAATAGCTAGATTACTCTCCAACTTGTGTTGAATATGGTAGTCCATTTTCATGTGGAAAATAAAAGTAATCTACCAAATTACTCTCCAGCCGTTGGTGCTGGTGATATCAAATCGTTAATGGTCACTCTTGGCTCCATGGCATCTGGTATATGGTTGAAGGAAGTTATTAGGATCAGTGCCCTAAGGATCAAAAATTTTATTTGTGACTAAAACATTTTGGATTAAATGAATAAATAAAAAATAATGCGAATAGCTCATCTATTGATAGTGGTTCTCTTAATGCTTTCGTTATAATGATTATATATTTAAGCAAACATATGATCCATGACTATTGTAATCAAATCTTGGTATTAGATGTATATGGGGTTTATATGTGGATAGATAAGATTCCAAGATTAATAGTATAATTATATAGTCTGCAGTCTATATATACAGCTATGCACTTTATACATGACAATAAGGATCAAAAATTTTATTTGTGACTAAAACATTTTGGATTAAATGAATAAATAAAAAATAATGTGAATATCTCATCTATTGATAGTGGTTCTCTTAATGCTTTCGTTATAATGATTATATATTTGAGCAAACATACGATCCATGACTATTGTAATCAAATCTTGGTATTAGACGTATATGGGGTTTATATGTGGATAGATAAGATTCCGAGATTAATAGTATAATTATATAGTCCGCAGTCTATATATACAGCTATGCACTTTATACATGACAAGACTGTAATAAGGATCTATGTCCAATTGAGGAGGTAGTTTATCTAGGCCGTCATACAGATTGGATCCATAGTAAACACATTGGTTTTAGTAGATCTAGTGGTAGTCACGCACTAAACTGGATAGACTGTGTAATTGATTTAATAATTGTTTTGTTTTACTTAAATCAATTCACCATCTATGTATAATCTCAATTCTAAAGTGGATTCATAATTCAATGTTTATAGCTTGTATCTTTTGATGTGCCAAAGGTAGAAGTTTCAATGATCAAAAGAGATGCAACCTATATGCAATGAAAGCATAATCCATAGATACGAAATCCATAGCTTTCTAACCAAGAGTCAATGTTATCCTCCCAAAGGCCTTATTTCAGGAAATTGAAAAAGAGCAAGGCCTTGGTCACTTGGATACCTATGGTAACAAGATGGTTTCCCATTTGCATTTTTCATAAATGGAATTTTCTAAATAAGTGAAATAATAAAACTTTGAGATAAAAAAAAATGGAAGGAAGAACAAAACTAAGTTTTTCATCTAATTGTGGATAAACTATAGGGATATTGTAACACCCCTAAGTGGGGGTTAGTAGCATCTAGTAAATATAAATAAATTTTGCAATATCGTTTCAAATCATCTAAAACAGTGCTCATGGGTCTTTAAAATAAAACAAAAATAGAAGATATTTAGATACCAATCTATAGTTTTAGTGCAGCGCCATTTATTAAAAATACAATCATCATTATCGTTATATAGTTTTCAATCCATAAATAATTAAACACAGCTAACACTACAACTTAAGAGCCTTACATGAGCAAGTGAAACATATATAAAGCTACAAGAAACTTCGGCACGTTACAAGTAACGTTGTCGTCTACTCTTCGTCAGATAGATCACACTAAACTCTACCTGAGAGGTAAAAATAATAAGGAATAAGCATCGATATGCCTAGTAGGAAAATCATTACCCACCTTTAGGTTTTATTATTATCTTATTAACACTTGTATGGTTAGTTTATCATCCCACAATATTATTTACTTTATATCAATTCCATTATATTCATATCTAGTGGATACTATAAATAAATCTTGCCATGTTTGCATGACATATAATGTAATTCATAATTAAATAATATTTTTGGTATCCACAACGAAGTTAAGAATCACGTCTCTCTACTCAACGTAATTTCGGAAGGGCGTGCTTGATAACTCAAAACACCAAATCATGAGTTGTCAGTGGGGGAACATAGAGTCTTGGATCCTCACCAAGACATCTTCTGTACAGTACATTCTGAGACTTTTCATCTAAAGGAGCATCACCATCTCCCCCTAGTTATCTTTTGGGGTATACATGCCCAATGACGTAACCGTCGCCCTCTTCATATCTCACCATCGTCTCATATCCTTATTGATATGTATAGAGTTCATGTTGTCTAACCATGCTTCTTAAAAATATATTAAAATATGTCAAATCACTTGACCTCGCTGTACATTACAGGACAAGTCCAAAGTATGGTGTATCCAAGTGATATTTATGCAATAATATTAACAAAATAACATATATATGTATATCTATTTTGTCTTATAGAACAAAAATCAATTTCATTAAATAAAACCTCACAAAAGTTGAGTAATAGAATCTTTACCTCTTTGGCAACTAATCTATTGATAACTTCTATCTTGTCACGATCACCATGCATGCTCCAAATACCTCGACAACCTTACATCATATATACTTAGAAATTGTCCTAACACTATCACCGTTCAAATTATCATTATGTCAATTTATTTATAAGTGTGCCTCATAAACAATTTGACTATAAATATGCATGAAAATTGGGACTACTACAGTAAAATGATGTGTGCTATAGTAACAATGTCTGCTACAGCCCACAGTGAAATCTACAGTGAACGATATCATATTGTTGGCACTATTAAATCTACAGTAAATGATGCAGCTGTAGTACGTTGTTTTTAGGGTATTATTGTCCTTTTTTGTTTTGGAAATTTTTTAAGAGCTCCAATTCGTGGTTTCTCATCGTTTTTCTCCAAATATTGGTTTTCTAATATCTTTCTAAGCATAAAAATGATACATAAAAAATCTATAATCATTATAGACAAAATTTCTAACAATTTTCATACTTGAACAATAATTTAAATCAAAGTTTCAGTTATAAAAATCTAACCTCAAAACTTAGCTCAAAGATGTTGTTTGATCTTGAAAATCTCTGAGTTTCCTTGATCTATGAGTTTGTGGGAGCTTAGTTTGAGTGTTTGTGGAGAGAAAATGATTAAGTTTTGGCTTGGTTTGATCTTTGGTTTTTCTCTATGGGTGTTGCTTTAAGTGAAGAAAAGGAAGCAAAGGAAGGAAAAATAAAGATGAAGAGAAAGAAAGAGAGACAAACGAGATAGTAAGATGAGGGAGAGAAATTTAAAGAAGGCAAGGCAGCATTAGATGCTACCTTTCTCTGAACAGGTAGAGAAAATCAAAAGGGAAGGTGGATAAATCTTCCATTGAAGATTCTTGACCAAAAAATGTCAAATGGAATTTTTGTAAATAATTGAAAGTTCATGGCATGCTTTAAATTATGTTAAATAAGTGTAGAAAATTTTAAAAAAAATTAAAAATAAGTAGAATAAATAATATGGGATAAATTTTGATGAAACAAATTCTTACAAAATTTTAATAGGCACACTAATATTTAAATTTGACACAATCTTACCCGTTGAAAATAACAGGTGTTACAGATACACATAATATGAGATGCTATGGATAAGACTATTAAATATATGAAGTCTAGTAATATGTTATACTCTCAAGAGTGAAATTTTGAGTCTATAATGTAGTGATGTCAAAGTTAATAATTAAGTGTATAATTAATCAACGATTAGTTCATATGTTATTATTGAAGTTTTATAAATACATGTCCATCGGGTCCTAATGCTAGTTCACTAATTCCTCAATAAGCTAAACAAACGTGGCTTACCATAAGTAGTACAAAAGGATTCACAATAAAGGTCATTGGCCTGTTACTGTGCATAAAAATAGTCCAATTAAACTGTGTGATGCTAGGCACAATCTAACTAGACTCTTTGCTTCAATGCTAGGGTTTTTCTATATCATCTATTGTTTAATTAATTTCAAAAAAAAAATATTTATTCAAGTATTTATTCAAATTAATTATTAAGGCTTGGAATAAGTAATTATTCAAATTTGTATTTGAATATCAATTTAAATTTTAGTTACATTAAATTTCAATAAAGCATAATATTTACACATATTTAAGTTAGATAATTATTTTAGATAATGAAATTCTAATTTAAATAGAATTATTTGAATTTGAATTATCATGAATGATGCAGATAATCACAAAACCCTATACTATGATTGGTTGGAATTTAAACTTTCCTCTAATTATGGGTGGCGTATACCACAAGGATAGTATACCTATGGATGCCATGTCTACAGTTGGAAGGAGAGAGAAATTTTTTCCTATTTTTAATATACTTCTGACCCCCTCTAACTTATTATATAAATAGAGGCATTGGGTCCTCATTTATTCTTAGACTACTATAATACAAATTTTAGAGAGTAAAGAACTTAGATCACTTTCTTTTAATGATCCTAGTTCCTCAACACTATAGTGGTCAAATAGAGAGAAGCTATGGTAGAGTTCTGCTGAATTTTACCCATACACACAACAACTTAAAGGAAGACACATATCATTGAAGGTCTGAAGACTGAGATCTTCCTTTGTTTAGTCAAAAGTGCTGCTTTTGATCAGCAATAAGTACGATTAATTAGAATTTTATTTATAATTTTTAGCAACCTAAGTTAGATTTTGTATGATATAAACTTTTTTGAAATTCTATTGTGTTACCAATCAATTTTCTACTATTAATCTAGTATATTACAATTTTTTCTTGAAGGGAGCATATTTTGCTGGCCTTCAACCTACCCATTTGTGGGCATACATTTGAAGTTTTGATACCTTATGGTGTAAGTCCACAGGTCATGTTTTTTAGGTGCATTCCTCCAAATAACCCTTTGAGAAAATTAGGGGAAATTCCCCTAATTGCACATGAGTTAAGATTTGTGCCTCTTGTAATTTTATAAATGTGGTGTTTTATGTATACCACTTTGATCAGTTTCTTCATTTTAATTGTCGAGAGAAAATATTTGTTTTATATTTTTTATTTACTATTTCTCCTCGGTTAAGGCCATTTTGCTTTTGCTTCCTCTTTGGTTCTCTTTCTTTTTTGTTTTCTCTCACTCTATCTCTCTCTAACTTATATTCAAAATTCAAAGTTTGAATCAAAATATTTTGGATTTTATTGTTATTTTAATGTCATTCTAGTTCGGTTTTATTAGTTTATTAACTGATTTTGTTAATCTAATGTAGGTTTTATCATTCAACAAATCATGTTCTTCACTTTTGTCAGCTTTAAATCTTTAGGTTTTCAATTTTTGAAGTAGAGAAGACTTTAGCAAAGAACAAGGAAGAATTGAGTGAAGGTGAAGAGAAGAAGTCAACTCCGCTCTCCAAGATGATGTTTTGATTTTTAAATGTGTTGGTGTGATATTCTCCACATATTTTTTTTTTTCTCTCATGATACAGTTCACTCCAATGCGTGGACTTATACACCTGAAAAATACAAAGGTCTCTTCATTAGTAAAATGACTAAAAAAAAAACCTAAAAAAAGAAAATCTAAAAGGTACACTATTGATTTTTAGCTAAATCTTACGTTTACCTTTATATTTTTATTATCTAAAAGGTATTCACTATATTTTTAGTCTATCCAAAGACTTCCCCTAAGATTTTCACAATAATGAAAAAAACCTTTTAACTGATATAAACTTTTGAAATTCCATAAACATCTCAATAGTTACTCTTTAATTATTACTTTATCCATTAATTATGTAAAATTTTTAATTTTAATTAAGTTTTTGAAATATCAAAAACATCTCAGTAGTTACTATTTAATTATTATTTTATCCATCAATTATATAAAGTTTTTAATTAATGAATTTAAAACCAAATAACATCAAAGAAAAAAGTGATCAGCATGTTCAAATGAGTACAAAATAAGATCCAGTGTGAGGGTGTGACTAGTTCAGTAAGTCCAAATTTAACCAAAACGAGATCATATATTGCTTACTTGTTGTAATGTCCTAAATTTTAATCAAAATTTATTATGTCTAAACTTGATCAATTAGTGCCCTTAACTAATTCTTACATGTAAAATTTCATGTTACATAAAATAAATACCTATTTATATATTTAAAATGCATTTTTTTGTCAAAATTTTAATTTTCAAAACTATACCTACTATTTACACTATTTATCCTCACTCCCCATATTTTTCTTTTATTTGAAAATCACTTGTGTATCCCCTCACGCAAGAAGACAAATCAATTTTTTTTTTTTTTTATAGTCTCCATGCATTGAAACACCCCCACCTTGAGTCCCACACACACTACTTAAAATCCCACACACACACTCATCACTCCTCTTCTCTCTCCCACTCTAGCCCTCTGTTTTTCTCTTCATTTTGCTATAGCAAAACAACACTCAACTGAACCAAAAACTCAAGCAAAACATAGCCAAAACCATAGCAAGAGCATCCAAGAACAACCAAAGAAGATAGCTCCTTTCTTGTCTAAAAACCAGTCAAAAAGTCACCTTCATGGCCAGCTAACTTCAAGAGTTCAAGCTTAATTTCTAACCTGAAAGTTTGGTATTTTTCAAAGGAGTTTTAACGTAGGTTTCCCCTAATCCAAACTTGGTTTTTAGTTTGTATTTTCTTCAAGTTTAATGCATGATTTTCGTGCGCAATGTTCATGCAAATTTTTGGTTTGTGTTAATGTGCATATTTGTGTGTTGATGAGCCAAAACTTGACTTTTTAGCTAAAATCAAAAATAATAAAATCAGAAATAAACTTTCATTTTGATTCAATATTAATGACAGAAATATGTTAAGAAAGTTTAAAATCAGTTTGCATAGTTGTATGATTGATGTCTTGAGACTTAAAGCTTGAAAAACAAATTTAAGCACATTTTCACTTTTATTTCAAACAAACTCTAGAAGATATAGTTTTGATGATGATTTTGGTATAAACATTCATGGAAATATGTTTACTAGGATTATAGAAAGTTTACTACATATTTTGGAACAGTTTTAAGTTATTTAGAATCAGTTTGCGCCAAAAACTTGATATTTTTCAAATCATGTTAAAGGGGGAAAATTGGGTTCTGCCTAGTAGGATGGAGACGCAGTCGACCGCGCCTTGTGTATGGCAGTTGACTACAGGCAATAGATCTAGCTATTGATACCTCCACCCGAACACAACGAGCCTCTTGGTTCGTCTCGATTCAGTTCCTTCGTGTTTCATCATGTATAAACACTCTTAAAACCCATGCTTTCATATTCTAAGGTTAAAAAACCAATTTATGTTTCATAATTATTTTAAAACATGAAAGGCATACTAGAGATTGATTTATACATAATACAAATTTATGGCTTTATTTATTCTTTTTTTGATTCCTCGCTGACCTTTTAGAAAACGTCAAAGTTGGGCAGCATTGGAGCTTACATTGTATGAGTTGGATTTGTGAGACTTAAGGCTATCCTTAGATGTTTTGCTAAAGAGATAGGATTTCTAATCCCTTTCTTAGCATCCATGATTTGAAATTAATTTGTTTTGTTTTGGCCAATATTGTTATCTTGAGATGAGCATGTATCCTACTGGATTGTTTATAAATATGTTTTTGCATATTGCTATGAGCTTACGAAATGTATATAATATGTAACTATGATTAGTTTTATATTTTGACAGATGAATTTGAAAATTATATTTTAGACTCAAAAAAAGAAATTCTAAGTAAAATGGGGTATTCAAATGCTACCGAAGACATATGGCTCCTGATTTTGTTTTTTAAAGTAGCCATAGAGATCGGGTTATGTAGGGTGTAACCTTAAGGGCATGTCTCTAAACCTCGATTGGAGGGCTCCACAGTGTGGACAATAGTTGAAGCACTGTAATATATATATATATATATATATATATATATATATGTGTGTGTGTGTGTGTGTGTGTGTGTGTGTGTGTGTGTGTGTGTGTGTGTAGGGGTTGGGAAGATGGGAATTTAACTAAATTGTCTCATCTTATTTTACCAGTATTATTGTGAGTTCAAATTTTGAATATCTCATTTAATTCTCGTCAGTTACTTGTTTATTTAGATTACTTTATTTATTTATTTTTTGAAATTCTAAAGTTTAAAAATGATATCCTTCTAGGTCTTTTGCTTTTTTTATTTTTATTTTATTTTATTTTACTTACCCCTTTCAGGCGATGCGAAGAGTGGTGCCAAGTAAATATTGAGATAGTGATGACAAATCGTCAACATGTGTGCAGTGATGCCTCTAGTTGGGCTTATAACATCTATCAAATTTTTAAAGTGGTTTGTGCTAATGTAATTGTATTATCTTTTTCCTATCTTAATTCAATTGTATATGTGAAAGTACTATCTAGTCAAACACTGTCCCTATGATGTACTTTGGCAATATCGGCGAATTTGTGGGTCACTATGAGATTTAAATTTTGGAAACCCTAAAGTTTATTTGAGATAGTTATTTTTTTTCAATTCAGATTCTTTGTTTAAAATTTGTGTTTTGTAGTCTATTTTAAACAATTCATATCTATAAAATTTCTACTTTCCAAATAATTTGTGTAATTTGTATAAACAATGGTTGTTCACATGAATAAGAGGAAGTTAAAATAAACACCCTTATTTATTTATTTATTTATTTATTTTATTCCAGGATTGATTTAGGAAAATAATAATGTCACATTTAATTAATTTCATTTCTAATTGTTTCAAGTTTTAAAATTTTACCCAATTTAAATTGTTTTCTTAAACTAAGCATCTACGTTATGCCCCGTTTTTGGGTTGTGATACTTGTCAATCTTTATTATTTTCTAAATGAAATCTATTTTATTGAAAATTTTATTGTATTTTCTCTAAATTTAATTTCTTAGTTATTAACATTCAAGATAGTGTTTACATATTTATTGTCAAAAGCGTTCATATCATTTTCAACAATTTTACTACTTAAACATTTTTTTTGAGTTAATTTTGAACAGTTTAAAAAACATGGTGAATGCTTTTTGGACTATCACTTATAAGGAAAAATGTGGTTTTAGCTCAAACTTCGAATTTTCTAAAAAATAACAAATAAAGAAGCATAAATCTAATTTCTGTGTATTCCTTTTCCAACACTTTTCGCCCATATTTCTCATGAGTCAGTTTTTTGTTGGAGATAATCAGCAGGAAATAGAAAATTAATTACTTAAATAGGAATTTTCAATTGTTTAATTCAATCTCATTCCTACTTTGTCACACCATCAGAATGAATTTGTTGCATAATGACAAAATTCAACACACACATGCCTCCGTGCTAAACATCCATGAAAATAAACAGTTTGTTGACAAGGGGGTAAAAGCGTGTAATTCTAAAATTTTGATGGATGAAAACCCTTAAAAATAAATAACAGAGTCAACTAACACAGATAGATAACTTAGGAGTTCTTGAAAATAATTTAAAATTATTCAATCTTCAATTTAATATCCCAGTGCTTATTTCGACTTAGTACAATGAAAAATTATGGGAACTCTTTTAGCATGAGAGGCATTTCTGTTGTATTAAAAAGCTAATCTGATAATTAAAACACCATTGTCTATCAATAAAGTAAAAAATACTTTTGAGTCAAAGACTATATTTTCAAATTTGATACGAAATTTTTTTCAAATTTGATAGGAAGAAATTTTGATGAACCAATCAACTTGGATTGGAACTCGGAAGTCGTATGCCACCAAGTTCTGATGTCAATCTGGACGCCAAAAAACATTTGTACAAAGTCCTCACACGCTTTCCAATTTTACGAACTAAATAAGAAATGGGTCCGAAGCTTCTTGTCACATGAACCCGAATTGTCTAAAAAGCCCCTCCATAACTGAATTTTCCACCTCCATAGCCGAGGGCATTTACGTCAATTCAAAAAACTTAGATCACAGGTGCTGTTTTCCGAGTCGGCGTCCCATGATCGATTATAAAACATCAACTTCTTAACCATGCCGAAAACCCCACAAGTTTTTTAGGTCAAACCAAAGCAGACTCATTTAGAATTTTGCATAGAGCAAGAGAGAGAATTTGCAGAGAGAGAGAGAGAAGAGAATGGGAGATTGCAGGCCTTTGGGTTTCTTATTGGGGCTTCCCTTTGCATTGGTGGCATTGGTTTTGTCAGTTGTGGGTGCAATCATCTGGGTTCTTGGGTAAGTTTTCTTCTTCTTCTTCTTCTTCTTCTTCGTTTTTGCTTTACATTGCCCTTTTCGCTTCTCTCTCTTGTTTACTTTAGTTCTCATTCAAATCAGTTTCTTTTTGTTCTTTGATTGAACGGTCTTGATTTTCTTGCATGTGCATGATCAAAATTCCAGATTTTTTTTTTATCAACATTAATCTTTGGTAGGAAAGAAGAACAAAAAAAAAATTAACAGAGAGAGAATGTAATGGAAAGAAAATAAGAGAGAGATAGAAAATATATTCTTTGTTCCTTTTTTTTTTTTTTGAAAGTAAAGTATTTTATTTGTTTGATATGATAGGAAGATTATAATTTAATGGAAAACACAGAGAGAATGTAATGGAGAGAAATTTTTCTTCTGCTTATTCTAACTAAAACTATAGAGGGAAAAAGCATAATCAACATAAAATCAACATTTTATTTTATTTTTTTTAAACTACCTTCTTAAGAGTTTGGTAATATATATGAAGATAATTTAGTGTTTGACATAGGTACCTTTTATCAAAGTTTTCTTTTCATTAATTTTCTCTCTAAATTTGGAGAGATTAAAAAATAGAATTCCAAGATTTTCTTCTCCTATATTTTATTTTCCTTCCAAATTAATTCACTCCTACCAACCAACATGCTAATTTCTCAATTTTTATGCAATTTCTTTCTCATTTTGTTCTATTTTTTTTCCCTTTCTTGAAAATAGATCCTATAAAAAAAATGCTAATTTTTGTACAAATTTTTGTTGAAATGGGCAGGACTGTATTTAGTTGCTTGTGCCCATGTTGCATTTGTTGCGTTGGATTGGCGAATTTGGCGATGTCGTTGATAAAGCTTCCATTCAAAGTCATCACATGTTTCACTGAACAGATCCCTTGTTGATATATCTGATTAAACACTTCTTTTCATTCTTCTACTAGTTATTATCATTTTAGATTTTTAATACATGTGTATTTATCGATCTTTGGTTCGGCATTCTTTCTTTATAGTGGGAGGAAAACTAAATTTGTGTTGTTGAAATCATCCACATTATAGTTGAATACATGATGAGGATTTCATAGAGATTTTTTTTTTTTTTTTGGTGCTCCTTTTTTCCCTCGCTAGGAAATATAGGTTAATCATCATGTTTATATTGTGTCATCTAGATTTATTATTAGTTGCAGAGTCAGGAAATATTTTTTTTTTGAAGGGGTTTTCAATGTGCCACTAAAAAATAACCGAGATAATTTTTTAAAAAAACGAAGGACATAATTATATATCGTTATAATTTTTGTTACAAAAATTGGGAACAAAAATAAAATTTCAAATACCTCCTACCGCGCCTGTAAAAGAATTTGATAAGAAAATAACATGTCTAGATCTGTATTTTAACATTTTTTTTTAGCCTTGATCGCGATGTTACTCAAACACTAGCTTTAATATTTCTAATAAAAATGTTAGAGTAATAGTCTGGTATAAATTAATATTTATGGATCAAATATTGGCTAGCTACTGCTTGCCTTGGAGACTTTATGCTCATTACCATTATTTTTATTAAAATAAAATAAAATAAAATAAAATGCTAGGATACGGTCTTGATGGCAACAGCTTATAGGTTTGTTGACTTTTAGAAGAGTGCCTAAAATATAATTTCTTGTGCTGTTATTTAAAAGCTCCGAAGAGAATAGGCTTCCTATTCATAGCAAAAACCTTTTTTTAATGGAAAACATAAGGCATTTATTAAAATGAAAAAAAAAAGAAGGAACCTTTTTTTTTTTAAGCAAGGCAGCATAATGTGTTATGACTTGTGTGTTTGTATGTGTATGTAATAAGCAGAATGTACATTAATATATTAACCTTATAAAAGAGAAATGTTTTCCATGTGGATCCTCTTCCCGCTGGACAAAAAGAAAAGCAATCAAAAAGAGGCTTCGTTAATTTACATACAAAATTGAACTTATATTTCCTTAGAAAAATGTGAAATAAAAATTGAACTTATATTTCGTTAGACAAACGTATGAGTTTCTCGGACTAATAAGACGAGCCACTGTTTATGTCTTGCCAAGGGTGGCAATTTATGTCCATGTGTAATGGATACATATATAACCAGTGGGGGCACGTCCGAGAAAATGAAAAATCAAGATTATATGCAATTTCTATCTATTCTAAGAATAATGCTCCACCGGTGCCCTGCATCACTAGATTTGGGCTTCTTCGGTCATCTCAGAGATATTTATGAACAATGCCATTTTATTAAACAGTAAATTGACTTTTGTCACTTGTAAAACTTTCACTATATGCCACTCATAAAAATCAATAAAAGAGTAAAATTATCAAAGAAACAAGTGATTCATGGCATTTTTCTAAAGAGTTTTTTAATATAGTGTATTTCAACCTACAGTCTACAGAGGTGACATATTTGTAAAACTGTCGTTATCTTAAGTCTTCGGCTCGTACTTTCAGCAAAATAATCTTTTGTTCTACTGTACATAACCTCAAAAATCAAATTTTTCCTTGAAAAAATGATATAAGATGCTCCTTTTTTAACCAATCCATTTTTTTATGCTGCGAATTATAAAACATAGTCCATCTCTCATAGTTTTTCCCCTCTTTTCTCTCTCTCTGTTCATCGAATCCCCCCTATCTTGCTTCAAACCACCCTCTCTCCCTTGTCCTCCTCTGCTCCATGGCTGCCACTTTGGAGAAGAGGAAGCGATGAAAACGATGCAAACGCGTCCAGATCTAGAGATCACGAGTGGATCTCCAGCGTCGACTTTTTGAGGTTCAGGGTCTGGTCATCTTCTCTGGTGTCACTAGTCTAATGGCGGATCTACAACTTTTGGCATTGACGAGAGGAGATTAGAGCAAATCTATAGATATGTTGTTGTTGTTGTATTTCTTTTTTCCTTTTTTATCGTTTTAATGGTCTATAGTGGCCGCCAACAACGTTTTAGACATGTATGTCCTAAGGAGTAAAAATGCAATAAGTTTTTAGAGACATTTTTATCAATAAAGAATTTATTCATTATTAATATACCAAATGTTGTTCTCTTTACGTTCATAATTGTTAGATGTATGTTAAGCAAACAATAGTCTAAGACTGTCAGTCTAAACCTTTAAGAATTGGGCATATGATGGACAGATTATGTGAAAGACACGATTCTTAAGGTCACAGTCTAAATCATAAGATCCGCAATCGAGGGAATAAAGTTGGGCTCTTTATTCATGTAAAGATTGTTATGTTGTCTATATCCCTTTTGGGAGATGGTTTGTCTTGACCATCGGAGGTGGACTTCATGAATAGAAACATTGGCACGTTGTCATAGGCGACGATGTGTTGGATTAGGACATAAAATGAATTGATTTGGATTAATAATTATGTCTCGGCAAATCGATTCACTTTAGACAATTATTTGTGTTGTATCTTAATCCTGAGATTGATAGTGGGCCCGTTGTCTTGACTTGTGTCTTTTGATGTAGCAAAGGGTGACATGCATATCTTAATAGTGGTATGCATGTCGGTACGTTGGAGGCATAACTCTTGATAGCGTAGACTTGTTATTCATAGATATGGAATCCATAGCTCCTCTTTAGGAGTAGTGATATCCATTTATATGCGTTATCCTATAATTGGAAAACTAGAGCGCTCAACCATTTGGATACATAGGTGTAACCGAATGGTATATCGTCCTTGGATGGTAAGTTTTTTGATGATGAGATAATTGAACGTAAGATAAAAATAATCGGGAAGGTAAGACAAAACTTGTCCTTAAGCCGATTATGGATAATCACATAAGGATATGATACATCATGATATGTCATGGAGTCTTAGCTATACGGGCTTCGTAATTCTATGTAGTTTGAGAGTACAGCTCCAAGCTTTTAGTGGAGTAGCGTTGGAGTTGATAATTATGAAATGTATATCTGGGATATTGGGTTTCATAATTATCGGGAGCTTGAACTATATAGGTTCATTTGGTCCCCTTTGCTAGCTCACAACATCCTGTAACGATACGACATGTTTTTTCAATAATTGGTGACTTATGTCAGATTTATTAGATTGGTTAAAAGTTGGAAGAATCAGATAATTCATGTCTGTTTGTCGGTTGAATTAATTTTGTGATAAAATTAATTCAAGATAAACTTGTTGAATTATTGGGATCGGATAATTCTTGTCTATTTATTGGTTTGCTTAATTTTGAATAAATTAGATCAAGATAAACTTGTAGAATTATTAGGAATTTATTTATTTTCCTAGAGATTATCTAGATAAAGTTGTTTTAATCATATAACTTTTATATTGGGTTATTTGAATTAAAACTGAGACTTTATCCTGTAGAATCTTTGGTGGAAAATAAAAGATTCGCTGAGATTTTTATTCGACGATTTGGCCTGCCGATTAGGCAGATCGGCCTGCTGATGAGCGAAGAATAAGATCACGTATTTTTATGCAAATTTTATCAGATATTGATTCGAATTTGATTCTGATTTGAATTTTTAAGACCTAATCTGATAAGGACTGACCCTAGACCCAACCTCTATAAATAGGGAATAAGTCTTAAGAGTTATTTAGATCAGTTGAGAGATTAAGAGTGATACTCTATTGGTGAGCATCTGAAAACTCTCTGAGAGTTCTTGTTCACAAATCACGAACACTAGCTTTAGGTTCTCTCGATTGGTTGGAAGGAGACTCACCTGGTGAAAGAGCTGTACGTGTGAGCCCATACTCACTCTGATCATGGATAGAGAATGGCAAAGAAGACCAGTTGGTTATGGCTCTTCTGGAATGTTACTTCTTTTCACAATTGGGGGAGTTCTTCAGCATTGAAATGTTAGTAAGATCTGGCTAATTAATGCATATAGCATGTCAAACTTGTGTTTTGAAAAATACTTTGATGTAAAAATTTTAAAATTTTACTACGTACTATTTTTCCAACAATTAGTATCAGAGTCATGGTTTTTACGTAAATTTACAAGTTTGTAATCATGTTATATGTATAAATTTTGTAATCTTAATATCTCCTACGCTTGAATTTAATTTTATAGAGAGTTGGTACTCTAGGTTTCTATATATTTTATATGTTGTCATGGCTTATGTAGTGATTGTTTATTAATTAATTATGGTTGATTAAATTGTTAATTAATTAATTAATTAATGCTGGTTATGGTTCCTTAGAGGTTAGAATGTGTATTTAAGTTTTTCATATAATTAGATGGCGAACTATCATCTTCGTCTAGGAATTGTTATTTAATTTTAAATTTGTAAGAATTTTGTAATTAAATAATTTTTTTGGAGAAGACGGATCTAGAAGATTGATGATGGCGCTCCTAGGTATAACCCGAGTCTCTAATTTTATGTTTTTGAATTTTTGAAAATAAAATTGATGAATTGTATTAAAAAATTGTATTTTCTGGAATGAAAAATTTCTGCTCGGTCGGCATGCCAAACCCTCCAGTTCGATAGGCCAATGGTCACAAATTGACAGGCCAGACGTGAGGTTCGGCTGGCCGTCAGCGGAGAAGAAATCAGAGGCTCTGGTAGCAAGCCAAACTTTTAGTTTGACAGGCCGATCTTTCATGAGTCGGCATGCCGATCTTTTTGATCAGCAGGCCGATGGATCATGACCAACAGGCTGATCACCCAGATCGGCTGCCGACTGAGAGCTGGAAAAATTTCAAAAAAGGTGTAGTTTTTTCAGTGCAGTTTTAATCTTTATTTTGGGACAATTCTAAGAGGCATTAAATTTGGATATGACTGGAAATATAAAGTATTCAATTCATACAAAATTGAAGACTTGAAGATGGACATTATATGAAGAAGGATACAACTTAAGGATTCAAGGATGAAGAATCGATAATATATTTAGATTATTCTCTTGTAATCTTTGATTTCTATTCTCTAGGGTGGAATCATAATATTACGGTTATTTATTATTTTGCTTGTAGCTTTACTTGATTGCTTTGCTTGTCTGCATTATAATATGATTTGTCATGTATATTGATAACATGTCATATAGAATAGGGAGTGCCACTCATATTAAAATTGTTCATGCATCTTCTTAAAATTAAACCTTGATTTCAAAAGATTGAATGGGAGAAAGTTTTCAAAGAGAGAACCTACGGCCTCCATCGTTAGTCCATAGGAAGAACATGGTGGTCCTGACCCCTAGGAAGGAATTTCTATCATATACCAGATTGGATCTCTAAGAGGATAAGGTATTTTAGCATGATTTATGGTTGCACACCCCTAGGTGGTGATTGTAAATCATGGATAAAATATTGAAACGATGGTTATACACTCATGTTAATTTTATTATCCTCTCCTAAGACCTCTGTTAATAAAATTAATGGCCAAAAAAATGATTATTAATATATGATGGATCATACGGATCCTGGATAGCATATATTAATTAGGAGAAGATTCGTGTTCCTGATTGAATTTGGCATGACTCCCCTAGGAGCTTGTTGAATTCTGAGTTAGGAATTATCGTTGTAAGGTTGTAATATTTTTCAAGGTTTTGACACATAAACACATTTATATGTTTTTTACATAATTGTGTTATCTTACAAAATTATTATTATATGTTTGCTTATGTTTGGTATATGATTCTTTATTGTAGATTAAAAATGTCTAAAAACGTTTTATCATTGATACTTGACAAAAACCTATTAACTAAAGAGAATTATAATGATTGAAAATGGAACCTGGATATCGTTCTCTCCTTTAAGAAACTGAAATATATACTGACAACCTCTTGTCCTCCCGAGCCTACGGGAGACTCAACTAATGAGTAATTCCAAGCGTATGATCGCTAGAAAGATGCTAATGATCAGGCCCGCTGCTATGTTATGGCTAGCATGAATACCGTGCTATAGGCTCAACATCAGGATTATAAGACTACGAAGTAAATCTTGGATAATCTTGAAGATATGTTTGGAGGCCAGGTCATAACAAAGTGGCAAGGGGCACTTCAGAAACTCTTCAACTGTAAGCAGAGATCGAGGACATCTGTAAAGGAGCACATGATGTTGGTCATAGGTTACCTCGCTGAGGCACAAACCAATGGAGCCAACATCGATGTTGAAACTCAGATGACTATGGTCTTTGAGACTTTGTCAAAGGAATTTATTTTGTTTAGAGCTACTTTTAATTTAAGCAATAGACGGGATATGACCTTGACGGAATTAACGAAACAGTTACAAGAGTTCAAACTGCTGATCAGGGAGTCTCCTGCGGGTGGAGAGGCCAACATGGTAGCTGCTTCTGGTTCCAATCCTAACTCTAAGAATGGAAAGAAGCAACGGACTAAAAATGGGAAGTCTTCTATTCTAGCTAGCACCAAGAGCAAGAAAAAGAAGAAGAAGAACCCGAAGAAGCTTAAGTGCTTCTTCTATGGGAAGGTCGGGCACATAAAGAAGCATTGCAAGGACTTCGTTTTCAAAGGAGGTAGGTGTGATCTTCTGTATTTAAAAACTTGTTTGGTTGAGGAATCTACTGACATTTGGGTCATAGATTCCGGTGCAACTAATCATGTTTGTGTTTTTCTATAGAGGTTCAAAGAAACAAGAAGTCTGATACATAAAGACTTCACGCTTCGGATGGGTGATGGATCCTTGGTCTCAGCGGAAGCAGTGGAAGATGTCCATCTTTATTTTGATAATTATAGGAATTTATTTTTGCAAGATTGTTTTTATGTTCCTAAATTTAAAAGGAATTTAATTTTTATAGCTTGTTTATTTAAAGACTCCTATTTGGTTTCTTTTAATGATAAAGTGGTGATTCGTAAAAACAAATCTTTTATCTATTCTGAATAGATGCAAAATAATCTATATTTTATCAAACCTAAGATAGACTTATTGCTTAATGCTGAGATGAATGATAATAACTCTAAAAGACTTAAAACTTCTCACTCTAATAAGACTTATCTTTGGCATTTGCGCCTTGGTCATATTAACCTGAATAGGATTCAAAGGTTGGTAAGGGATGAAACTTTAAGTCATTTAAAGGTGGAATCTCTACCTCAATGTGAATCTTGTTTGGAGGGTAAAATAACCAAAAGACCATTCGAGTCTAAGGGCAATAGGGCCGAAGGGGTTCTAAAACTTGTTCATAGTGATGTTTGTGGACCGATGAACATCCAGGCACGAGGAGGGTATGAGTACTTCGTCACTTTTATTGACGATTACTCAAGATATGGCTATGTGTACCTGATGCACCACAAAAGCGAAACTTTTGACAAGCTCAGGGAGTTTCGGGCTGAAGTGGAAAAGCAATTGGGTAGACCTATAAAGGCACTTTGATCCGATCGAGGTGGAAAATACCTTTTCTGATGAGTTCTTAGGACATTTATTAGAGAATGAGATTTTATCTCATTTGATTGTACCAGGCACTCTGCAGCAGAATGGCGTAGTGGAAAGAAGGAATAGGACTTTGTTGGACATGGTTAGGTCTATGATGAGTTATTCATCATTACCTTTATCCTTTTAGGGATATGCACTACAAACCGCATGTCATCTCTTGAACAATGTGCCTTCAAAATCGGTCCCTAAAACTCCTCACGAGTTGTAGATGGGTAGGAATACATCCTTAAACCATATTCGCATATGGGGATGTCTGGCTCATGTCTTGTTTAAGGATCCAAATAAGTTGGAAGCATGTTCAAAAGTTTGCGTGTTTGTAGGATATCTAAAAGGGACTAAAGGGGGTTATTTTTATAACCCAAAGGAAAATAAAGTCGTGGTTTCAACTAATGCAACTTTCCTTGAGGAGAGTTACATGGACGACAAGCCAATCTCTTTGATCGGTAGGCCGATGGAGCATGATCGGCAGGCCGATCACCCAAATCGGCTTGCCGACCTAGAGCTAGAAAATTTCCCAAAAAGGTGCAGTTTTTTCATTGCAACTTTAATTTTATTTTTGGGACAATTTTGAGAAACATTAAATTTAGATATGACCGGAAATATGAAGTATTCAATTCATACAGGATTGAAGACTTGAAGATGGGCATTACATTAAGTAGAATACAGCTTGAGGATTCAAGGATGAAGAATCGATAATATGTCTCGATTATTCTCTTGTAATCTTAGTTTTCTATTCTCTAAGGTGGAGCCATAATATTACAGTTATTTATTATTTTGCTTGTAGCATTGCTTGATTGCTTTGCTTGTCTGCATTATAATATGATTTGTCATGTATATTGATAACATGTCATATAGAATAGGGAGTGCTACTCATATTAAAATTGTTCATGCATAATTTTAAAATAAAACCTTACTTTCAAAATATTGAGTGGGAGAAGGTTTTCGAAGAGAGAACCTAAGGCCTCTATTGTTGGTCCATAGGCAGAACATGGTGGTCTCGACCCCTAGGAAGGGATTTCTATCATGTGTTAGATTAGATCTCTGAGAGGATAGGGTATTTGAGCATGATTTATGGTTGCACATCCCTAGGTGGTGATTGTAAATCATGGATAAAATATTGAAACGATGGTTATACACTCACATTAATTTTATTATTAACCTCCCCTAGGAGCTCTGTTAATAGAATTAATGGCTAAAGAAACGATTATTAGTATATGCTGGATCATACAGGTCCTGGATGGCATATATTAATCAGAAGGTTATCCGTGTTCCTGATTGAATTTGGCATGACTCCCCTAGGAGCTTGTTGAATTATGAGTTGGGAATTATCGTTGTAAGGTTGTGATATTTTCAAAGTTTTGACACATAAACACATTTGTATATTTTACATGATTGTGTTATCTTACTAAATTATTATGGTATGTTTGCTTATATTTGGTATATGATTCTTTATTGTAGATTAAAAATGTCTAAAAACGTTTTATCATCGATACTTGACAAAAACCTATTAACCGAAGAGAACTATAATGATTGGAAACGGAACCTGGATATCGTCTGTCCTTTGAGAAATTGAAATATGTACTGACAACCCCTTGTCCTCCCGAGCCTACGGGAGACTCAACTAATATGCAATTCTAAGCGTATGATCGTTGGAAAGATGCTAATGATCAGGCCCGCTGCTATGTTATGGCCAGCATGAATAATGTGCTGTAGGCTCAACATCAAGATTATAAGACTGCAAAGCAGATCTTGGATAATCTTAAGGATATGTTTGGAGGCCAAGCTATAACAAAGCGGCAAGGGGCGCTTCAGAAACTTCTTAACTATAGATAGAGGCTGGGGACATCTGTAAAGGAGCATATGATGTTGGTCATGGGTTACCTTGCTGAGGCTCAAACCAATGGAGCCGACATCAATGCTAAAACTTAGATGACTATGGTCTTTGAGACTCTGACTAAGGAATTTATTCCGTTTAGAGCTACTTTTAATTTAAGCAATAAACGAGATATGACCTTGACAGAATTGATGAAATAGTTATAGGAGTTTGAACTGCTGATCAAGGAGTCTCCTATGGGTGGTGAGGCCAACGTGGTAGCTGCTTCTGGTTCCAATCTCAACTCTAGGAATGGAAAGAAGCAACGTGCCAAGAACGGGAAGTCTTCTATTCCTGCTAGCACCAAGAGCAAGAAGAACCCAAAGAAGCTTAAGTGCTTCTTCTGTGGGAAGGTCAGGCATATCAAGAAGCATTGCAAGGACTTCCTTTCCAAAGGAGGTAGGTGTAATCTTTTATATTTAGAAACTTGTTTGGTTGAGGAATCCAGTGACATTTGGGTCATAGATTCTGGTGCAACTAATCATGTTTGTGTTTCTTTGCAAGGGTTCAAAGAAACGAGAAGTCTGCTGCATGAGGACTTCACGCTTTAGATGGGCGATGGATCCTTGGTCTCAGCGAAAGTAGTAGGAGATGTCCATCTTTACTTTGATAATTATAGGAGTTTATTTTTGCAAGATTGTTTTTATGTTCCTAAATTTGAAAGGAATTTAATTTATGTATCTTGTTTATTTAAAGACTCCTATTTGGTTTCTTTAATAATAAAGTGGTGATTCGTAAAAACAAATTTTTTATCTATTTTGGATGGATGCAAAATAATCTATATTTTATCAAACCTAAGATGGACTTATTGCTTAATGTTGAGATCAATGATAATAACTCTAAAAGACTTATAACTTCTCACTCTAATAAGACTTATCTTTGGCATTTGCGCCTTGGTCATATTAACCTGAATAGGATTCAAAGGTTGGTAAGGGATGGACCTTTAAGTCACTTAAAGGTGAAATCTATACCTCAATATGAATCTTGTTTGGAGGGTAAAATGACCAAAAGACCATTAAGGTATAAGGGCAATAGGGCTGAAGGGGTTCTAGAACTTGTGCATAGTGATGTTTGTGGACCGATGAACATCTAGGCACGAGGAAGGCATGAGGACTTCATCACTTTTATTGACAATTACTCAAGATATGGGTATGTGTACCTGATGCACCACAAAAGTGAAACTTTTGACAAGTTCAGGGAGTTTCAGGCTGAAGTGGAAAAGCAATTAGGCAGACCCATAAAGGCACTTCATCTAATCGAGGTGGAGAATACCTTTTGGATGAGTTCTTGGGACACTTATTAGAGAATAGGATTTTATCTCATTTAACTACACCGGGCACTCTGCAACAGAATGGCATAGTGGAGAGAAGAAGTAGGACTTTATTGGACATGATAAGGTCCATGATGAGTTATTCATCATCGCCTTTTGGGGATATGCACTACAAACCACATGTTATCTTTTAAACAATGTGCCTTTAAAATTGATCCCTAAAACTCCTCAGGAGTTGTGGACGGGTAGGAAGACATCCTTAAACCATATTCGCATATGGAGACGTCCGGCTCATGTCTTGTTTAAGGATCCAAATAAGTTGGAAGCATGTTCGAAAGTTTGCGTATTTATAGGATATCCAAAAGGGACTATAGGGGGTTATTCTATAACCCAAAGGAAAATAAAGTCGTGGTTTCAACTAATGCAACTTTCCCTGAGGAGAGTTACATGGATGAATTTAAACCTCAAAGCAAAGTGGTGCTTGAGGAGTTAAGGAGTGATCAGATCACTCTAGAGTATAGAAAAACCAAATAAACCTGAACAACAACCTAAGGGGCTTTGGCATAGTGGGATGATCAAGAGTCAACCTTAGAGGTATATGTTCAATGGGGAGCTCATCTTGGTTGAACCAGATGAACATAACAGGGATCCTTATACTTACGCAGAGGCTATGGAGGATGTTGATTCAAAACTTTGGACAAAGGCCATGAACATAGAGATGAAGTCTATGGAGACTAATCAGGTCTGCGAGCTTGTGGATCTTCCCAAAGGGGTAAAACCCATAGGGTGTAAATGGATCTACAAGAGGAAAATAGGAGTGAATGGAAAGGTCAAAACCTTTATGACTAGACTATTAGCCAAGGGTTACACGCAAAAGGAAGGAATCATGAACATAGAGATGAAGTCTATGGAGACTAATCAGGTCTGAGAGCTTATGGATCTTCCCGATGAGGTAAAACCTATGTAAGTGGATCTACAAGAGGAAAAGTGGAGTGGATGGAAAGGTCAAAATCTTTGAGGCTAGACTAGTAGCTAAGGGTTACACGTAAAAGGAAGGAATTGATTATGAGGAAACCTTTTCGCCTGTAGCCATGCTTAAGTCCATCTGGATTCTCTTGTCCATAGCTACCGCTCTTAACTATGAGATTTGATAGATGAATGTCAAGACGACTTTTCTGAATGGCGATCTTGATGACTCCATTTATATGGAACAACCAAATGGGTTCAAGGTTAAGGGTCAAGAGGCTAAGGTTTGTAAGCTGCTAAAGTCAATTTGTGTACTTAAGCAGGCTTCCCGTTCTTGAAGCATAAGATTTGATCAAGTGATCAAGACTTATAGGTTCTCACAAAATGTGGATGAGCCATGTGTTTATAAACACATTAAAGATGGAAAGGTGGTTTTTCTGTTGCTCTATGTATATGACATTATGCTAATTGGCAATGACGCCGGGGCATTGTCATCGGTCAAATTATGGTTGACCAAGCAGTTTGACATGAAGACTTGGGAGAGGCTAATTTTTTTCTCAGTATCCAGATCTTTTGGGATAGGAAGAACAAAATGATAGCTTTGTCCTAGGCAGGCTACATAGATAAAATTCTCAAGAGGTTTGCGATGTAGGATTCCAAGAAAGGTAGGCAACCATCTAGGTTTAGATTACTCTTTCTAAGAAAGACTCTCCAAAATCTTATGAAGAAAGAGAATACATGAAAAAAGTGCCTTATGCTTCGGTAGTAGGTAGTCTCATGTATGCCATGCTTTGCACACGACCGGATATTAATTATGCGATCGGGATTGTAAGTCGATTTCAGGCGGATCTAGGACCAAACCACTGGGTTGCGGTAAAGCATATTTTCAAGTACCTGAGAAGGACTCAAGGGTATATGCTTGTATATTTGAGTGAGGACTTGACTCCTCTACGATATAATGACTCCGATTTTCAATCCTGTCTGCATTTTAGGAAATCGACTTTGGGTTTTGTGTTTACTCTGGGCGGCGATGCCATCAGTTGGAGAAGTGTGAAACAAGATTGCACTTTGGATTCAACAATGGAGACCGAGTATGTGGCAGCTAGTGATGCTTTAAAAGAAGCAGTGTGGCTCCTTAAGGTCTTTGAGGATCTTGAGGTAGTTCCTAGTATGGATAAGGCGGTATCACTGTATTGTGATAACAGTGAGGCGGTAGCTAATGCTAAGGAACCAAGATTTCATAAGAAGAGTAAGCATATTGATCGGATGTATCATGTGATAAAGGACTTCATTGAGGGCGGGCATGTCACGGTGTGCAAGATCGCGTTAGAGGACAATTTAGCTGATCTATTTACGAAAACACTTACTGGAAGAGTCTACGAGAGGCATATGGAAGCTATGGGAATGAGAGATTTGTCATATTTACTCACTTAGTGCAAGTGGGAGATTGTTAGACATGTATGCCCTAAGGAGTAAAAATGTAATAAGTTTTTGGAGACATTTTTATCAATAAAGAATTTATTCATTGTTAATATACCAAATCTTATCCTCTTTACGTTCATAATTGTTGAATGTTTGTTAAGCAAACAATAGTCTGACACTGTCAGTCTAAACCTTTAAGAATTAGGCATATGATTAACAGATTATGCGAAAGACACGATTCTTAAGGTGACGGTCTAAATAATAAGATTCGCAATCGAGGAAATAAAGTTGGGCACTTTATTCATGTAAAGATTGTTATGTTGTTTATATCCCTTTTGGGAGATGGTTTGTCTTGACCATCGGAGGTGGACTCCATGAATAGAAACATTGGCACATTGTCATAGGTGACGATATGTTGTATCGGGACATAAAATGAATTGATTTGGATTAATAATTCTATCTTAGCAAATCGATTCATTTTAGACAATCATTTGTATTGTATCTTAATCCTGAGATGGATTGTGGGCCCGTTGTCTTGACTTATATCTTTTGATGTACCAAAGGGTGACACCCATATTTTAATAATGGTATGCATGCCGGTATGTTGGAGGCATGACTCTTGATAGCGTAGATTTGTTATTCGTAGATATGGAATTCATAGCTCCTCTTTAGGAGTAGTGATATCCTCTTCTATGCGTTATCCTATAATTGAAAAACTAGAACACTCAACTATTTGGATACATAGGTGTAACCGAATGGTATACCATCCTTGGATGGTAAGTTTTTCGATTGTGAGATAATGGAACGTAAGATAAAAATAATCGGGAAGGTAAGACAGAACTTGACCCTAAGCCAGTTATGGATAATCATATGGGGATATAATACATCATGATATGTCATGGAGTCTTAGCTATACAGGCTTTGTAATTCTATGTAGTTCGAGAGTGCAGCTCCAAACTTTTAGGGGAGTAGCGTTGGAGTTGATAATTATGAAATGTATATCTGGGATATTGGGTTTCATAATTATCGGGAGCTTGAACTATATAGGTTCATTTAGTCCCTTTTGCTAGCTCACAACATCCTGAACGATACGGCGTACTTTTTTAATAATTGGTGACTGATGTCAGATTTATTAGATTGGTTAAAATTTGAAAGAATCAGATAATTCATGTCTGTTTATCGGTTGAATTAATTTTGTAATAAAATTAATTCAAGATAAACTTGTTGAAGTATTGGGATCGGATAATTCTTGTCTATTTATTGGTTTATTTAATTTTGAATAAATTAGATCAAGATAAACTTGTAGAATTATTAGGAATTCATTTATTTTCCTAGAGATTATCTAGATAAGTTGTTTTAATCATATAACTTTTCTATTGGGTTATTTGAATTAAAACTGAGACTTTATCCTATAGAATCTCAAGTGGAAAATAAAAGCTTCACTGAGATTTTTATTCAGCGGTTCGGCCTGCCGATTATGTAGTTTGGCTTGTCGATGAGCGAAGGATAAGATTACGCGTTTTTACGCGAATTTTATCAGATATTGATCCGAATTTGATTCTTATATGAATTTTTAAGACCTAATCTGATAAGGACTGACCCTAGACCCAACCTCTATAAATAGGGAATAAGTCTTAAGAGTTATTTAGATCAGTTGAGAGATTAAGAGTGATACTCTATTGGTGAACATCTGAAAATTCCCTGAGACCTCTTGTTCACAAATCACGAACACTAGCTTTGGGTTCTCTCGATTGGTTGGAAGGAGAGTCACCTGGTGGAAGAGCTATACGTGTGAGCCCATACTCACTACGATCATGGATAGAGAATAGCAAAGAAGACCAGTTAGTTGAGGCTCTTCTGGAACGTTACTTCTCTTCACAGATTGCGGGAGTTCTTTAGCATTGAAAGGTTAGTAAGATCTGATTAATCTATGCATATAGCATGTCAAACTTGTGTTTTAGAAAATACTCTGATGTAAAAATTTTAAAATTCGGCTGTATACTATTTTTTCAACACAATGTTGCCAATAAACCGAAAATGAGCCAGTGACCACAAGGAGAGAAAGAGAAAAAAAGGAAATAAAAGTATCCTAGTGGAACACAAAAAATGTTTTGGTGGGACACAAAAAAATCCTTATGGGATGCAAAATATCTTGGTATGACATGAAACTTGTTTCGATAGGACACGAAAAATGTCCCATTGGGATATACAACATGCTTTGGAGGGATTTGAAACATCTCCTGACAAAACATACACAAGATATATGACATAAAAAATTTTCACATTTTATAACATAAGTAAAAATTGAGTATAAAAAGTAGTATTTATATGAATATTTTTTTTTCTTTTTTCTTTTAATAGTAAAACATCAAGCATTTTTTGTTGTTATTTTTATACAACCTTTTTTTGGTTAATTAAACCAATGTTATAGTTTATTTTTTGAAGGAACTATTGTTATAGTTTATGATTCTCTTTTAATTGGTAATATAATAGAGAACTATGAACTTTTTAATTTTAAGAGATTAATTTTAATGTTTACATTTATATTTTATTTTTATACCCTTGGAATATGAATAATAAAGCCAAAGGCATGGATTAGTTTCTACCAAAAATGTTTGGAAAAATATAAGATGTCAACACAGACAAATGACAATTTAATTGTTTGAAAAAGATATTTTAATCTTAATATTGGTAATAAGTTTATTATACAATAATTTCAAAGTATAAAAACCAGTCAAAGATAATTAATGTGCCGCTTATGCAATAAGATTATTTTTTATTATTTAATTTTACAAATTTTGTTTTTATTTGTGCTCCCACTGAGTTTAAATCCTGGATCCATCACCGTGTTAAGTAGATAGTCAATATATGCTAAGATTACTCTAATTCTAATACAACTAGCAATACTAATGAGATGCAAAATCTAAACCCTAACATGAACTACTCATACACAACTTGACACTAACATGACATGCACAAACCTCTTACCGTTGTGACCTACGACCCATACTAAACCACAACATACTTTACCATTAGTAAGAAAAAAGGTTAAAAAGCATTTGAAATTGAGCAGGTCAATTTAGTCTCATATAAGTTGACACAAACACAACCTTTTTTCAACTAGATTAATCTCAGGTTGACGCTAAAATGACATATGGCTTTTTCTATATTAACCTACAAAAAAGGGGTATTCACATAAATGCCATCTTTTTCAACTTAATTTTTATTTATGCCATAAAATTTTAAAAGTTTTTATGTCACAAACTTAGAGCATATCCCACCGTGTTATGTTTGCATGTCCCACAGAGATACTTTTCATGTCCTTTAGGGATATGTCATATGTCCCAACGGTACATGTCCGTATGTCCCTCCAAAAAATTTCGGGTGTCCTTTCTGGACATTTTCTTGTGTCCCTTTACACGTCTCTTTGTGGGACATAGAAAATGTCTAAATATAACAATATAGAAAAAATGAGTAAAACAAAAGTAATAGAAACAAACACCACAACAACAACCCAAAAAACAAACCTCTCTAAGGAATTTCGTGAACACTTTACTTGCATCGTCCATAAACTCACATTCTACACAAAATCTTATAAGCACAATCTAAATATAACAATCAAACAAAGCCAAACCATTTTTCACCACACAACAACGAACTTGCTTGCCTTCAAGTTCCAAAGCACCATTGATGCAAGCTAGAAGAACTATGTTAAAAAATTCTAAAAACAAATTCAAAAAAGTTCAGAAAAATGTTTCTAAAAGTTTTCTTTTTTTTTTTTGGGAAATTCATCGTGACCTTGAAGAAAGATGAAATCTCTCATTTTTTCTTCTTCTTTTTTTGTTTGCTTCTGATTTTTCTAAATTCTTTGAATTTCTTGTTGTTTTGGTGAAGTTTGATGACAAACTTGGGAATTTTTTTTTGGGGAATTTTGGCTGAAAATAATAATAGATGGACAATCAAGAATTGGAACACCAGTTTCGATTATCAAGAAAGTTATGACTAAAGATTTTGTGTTTGAAGTTTAGACTAAATTGGACATTAGCTTTAGAAAATGAGAAGCGGGAGAGAAGAAAACGAGCAAAAATAAAAAAGCAGCATAAACTTTTTGTGGCATAAGCTCTTGGCTAGTTTTTTTTTTTGCACAAAAAATAGATAGACAAAAAGAGTAGCATAAGGTATAATTTTCTTACAAAAGAATCGTGTTGTTTTTGTGTCATATCATCGTATTATAACTTGTGTCAGTCTACTTGTCACCTGTGGTAAATATGAGTAGTCACGTATGTAACGCCCCTTAATTCGGATGTCATAGATGTCGTTACATACATACGTTCGTACTTGTTTAAACTTTAAACATATAAATAATATTAACTTAAACAGTACTATTGATTTTAAAAGTACTTAAACTTACATAATCAGGATCCATTCATACCTTCAATTTTTTTTAAAAAAAAACTTATCATTGTTTAAAACAACAAGGTTTAACTTATTCCATATCATAATTTATTCAATAATACTTAAATTAATCATGAACTTATTTAATAATATAGGTTTATCAAATTATAAAATCAGGACTTATAAAAAGATCACATTAAATCTCTTTGATCATCACATCATTTGAAATCCATTGATTCCCACAGTTCAGCAGGCCGAACATCATCAGCAGGCCGGAGTTCCCTCAACCGGCATGCCGGCAGAGGCATTACAGATCGGACCAAAAATTCATCCATGTTTGGCAGGCCGAACTTCTGGACTTCGGCAGGCCGGCCATAGGGTTCGGCAGGCCGTCCGAGACCAATTCTCTAGGAAAACTTAAATTTTAAAACAAACCAACTTTTCGTAAAACATAGCGGAAGTTCATAATTCATAAAAAAATGATAAAGTAACTTATAAAATCATAATATAAGCATTCTTAAAAACTTAACATAAAATATATGTTCAAAATATATAACTTGATCAAATCATAAAATCGTTCTTCTTGGCGTGCTTCCGGTTACAATTCATCGTTCATGATGCTCACACGCCTTCCCATGTCCTCCGCCTAGTCCATGATTCTCTTACCCTTATCTGCAACATGACATATAAAACATGATTAAGCTAATGCTTAGTAAGTACATATATTCTCACAATTTAAAACATTTCATAAACGTCATCATCATCATTATCATTATGTCATATCATAAAAGTGCTTTAAGCACAATTTCATAGAAACATATCTTTCATTACATTGACCATTTTAAAACTTATTCCATTTTTATCTTAAAGGCCCAAGTGTTGCACCATAAACATCATCATAGGCGCGCCGTCATGAGAGGAGAAGGGTAGCTAATCCCAAACCAAACATGACATCATAACATAACATTTCATAACATTGGGTGTGCAACACTTATTAGGTGATACATATATACATACTTTTCATACTTTAATACATGCCATAAACACCATGCATAACTTGAAATCATGAAAATCTTTTATAAGAAATCCTTTAAGGAAAATCATCATAAAATCATCATGAATATCCTTGTAACATATCATCAAACCTTGAAAAAGGTGTCATGTTGCAGGTGAGAATGTACTTACTTGATCGTTAGCTTACTTAACCTGAACGTGATTTGGTGACGGTGCCGCGGTCTCGTAGTGCTCGTTCCTTGAGTGTTCAAGCCATTTTCCATTTTAAAGATGCAATACATTAATACATATCATAAAACATCCATGCATATAACATTCATTCATATACATTCATCTCATAATCCATAACCATCATCGTAAAATATGAAATTATTATCACATATATATTTTCATCTCATCCATTCGCATAACATTCATACATATAATACTCGTATACACTATCACATTTTACAAACATATCTCATAATCATCATCATAAAAATTATTATTAAAACATATAAATGTTATTCATAACATGCTTCCTTAAAAAAATTAAAACATTTCATATCTTGTAAACATGAAAATCTTTTTGAAAAACGTTTTCTAATAATTTAAAAAAACACATATACTTTAATTTAATAATTCATACAAACATCTTATTTTCATGCATAAAATCATTTCATTATCATAAAATCATATATATATATATATAACATAAAACATTTCATATCATAAAATACATTCATCATACATACTCATACATATGCATATTTTAACAACTTTTCATGAAAGCATCATATTTACCCCTTGAAAGAACATTACATTTTTATTCATCAAAATTAAACAGTAACATTACTGTGAGGGATAGAAGATAGAAAATTCATATTTATATAATAAAAACCGAGAAGACATGAAACTTGGAAAAATCATCTCATAACATACACATGCATATCATATTAAAAATTCAAAACAAATACAATACCTAAAGAAAGATATTGTAGACAAATTGTGGAGAAGAATGCTTTCAAAAACACAAAGAAAACTGAGTTCTTACCTCGAAATTTCTTCCCAAAACTCTTGATTTCACCAACGAAATTTAAAATTTTCTTTCAATTTTTCTCATAAAATTTTTGTGAGAGAGAGAAAAGGAACTTGTGGAGTAGAGAAGAGAAAGAATGAGGATGAGAAAAAAAAATGTCTCAGATAGTGAATGAGAGGAGAAACGTGAGAAGTTGAGAGAAAAACCTGAGGAAAGAAAACGTTAAAAATTTTTTAACGTAACAAGTATAATGAGCATTCATTGCCCTTCATTAAGTCAGGAAATTCTGACTGTTGGGTGGCTATAGGCGTGGGAAAAGGAGAGAAAGAAGGAAAGTTAAATCCAGTAGTCACACTTGCCACATCTTGCCCTCTTAAAATGGGAAATCATTTATAATTATACAAATTAATGCAAGGTCAAACCCTTTTATTTCCTTAACTGATAAAAATATTCCATTATTATGCCAATTAATCATATTAAATCATCCAATTAATGTAATTAACTCAGCTATAACTCTGGAGAGATTTCTACTGACTGCTCGTCAGTCATGTTCGGCCTGCCGATTTTCCCCTTCGGCCTGCCGGTTCCACCAGGTTTGGCCTGCCGATCTCGGGCAGAATGTTCGGCCTGTCGATCTTAAAAGTTCGGTATGCCGATCTGTCATTAAATGCCATACAATAAAACATACATACATTATTGCATCATAAATAAACATACATTCAAAATTTCATATGAACACTAGAGCACAACGATCCCATGCGGTCGTCACCTGTCACAAAACTTGACATAAAAAGTTAGTAACATGCATGTCACATATCATATCATATAACATAATTTATTAATAACATTCCTTAACAACGTTACTAACTTAACCTGGTCCGTTACATAAAATAGGCGGGTGTTACAACGCATGACTTGACTGGTAACTTGCATAGTGTAGTTGAAATCCTTAACCGTATAAAAGAGTGCATGTTTTGTGCACTATTTCTTTTTTAGTCACTCAAAATATCCCATTTGAGTTTTTTTAGGGGTTTGTTTCTTTTCCTTTTTTTTTCGCTTTTTCTACTTTCTTTTATTTCCTTAGTTCTTTTTTTTTCCTTTTCTCTTCTTTGTTTTTTGTCCACTACCCTTCAATTTTGTTTTTCTCATTATTTCGTGCTCTATATTTTTTGTGCTTTTTTTATTTCTTTATTTTTATCAATCCTTTTTACCTTCTTCCTGTATTTTATCAATCCTTTCTACCTTCTTCCTTTTTCTCCTTTTGAGCAAATTACTCAGCAAGTCCCTGAACTATTTAAAATGTGACTTGTTGGTCTCCCTCCCTCTTTTTTTAGCTCAGTTGACATCGAACTCGCAAAAAGAGGTGCAAAAGGACTAAATTGACTAACATCCATTAATTTTCCCTCATTTTTCAGTCACTTGCTAAGCATACGATCATCCAAAAAGACCAAAAGACCCCTAATTAAATCAATTACCATCAACAAAAAAAAATCAAATTAGCTCATCTTTCTTAACTCCAGCCAGCAACCCTATCCCTGTCACTCCTCACCTCCTTTATCCATTTCACGAGTCGCCATGACCTACAACAACTAGAAAAAGACAGTTAAACAATAACTGCTCATGCCAAAACAAATGAAACATTAAGTTCCACAATGTACTCAAACCCAAAAAAAAAAATCAAAATTTACAAAATCAAACCAAAACCAAATGACAAAATTAGAAATACTCAGTTCATCTTCCCCAACTCCGGTCAATTAAATCCCCTACCTCCCCCCTTATCAAACCCAGTTGATCATTCAACCAACAAATCTAAAAAGAATATTTGAAAGCAAAAAATTGAGAAAATGAAAATAGAGAACTGCAAAGAACAAAAAATAGAAAATCAACCTTGGTTTTTTTTCCTTCAATATCCCCTGCTCAGAAGAAATAAAAATAAAAATAAAAATAATAGCTTTTTTTTTTACACAAACTTTCTCAAGTGACATTAATTAGATGGTTTTCTATCTTATAAATCATATTCAAAATAAACTAGACGGAGAAGAATCTAGAATGGGTGAAAATCACCTACTTGAGTGCATTGGCATGAGAGTGACTTGTACTTTGGTTGAGGCATTCAACCCCAAACTGGTTTATGAAGTCCAACAAACCTAAAATTTTGAGGAGATGAAAAAGAAAATTTCATAAATCTAAGTTGCAAGATAGAAAGTGTTATAAGCCATGGCAACTAAACAAGATCTTGACAGGAAAAAAACAGACAATCTCTATCTATAGAGAGAGAAGTGGAAGAGAGAAATGTTTGGGTCATCGGCTATGGTTCGGGGCAACACCGGTGGTCAATAGCGTGACCTAGGGTAGAGGAGGAAGATATAGGGCAACATTGGCATGGGTGACGCAATCTGAGAGAACAAGAAGAAGATGATAGCGATGATGATAATAGGGGACCACAAGTCATGAGAATCTGGCCGACGGCGGTGGGTAGAAGGGGTGTTCATTGGTTATTAATTGACGGTTCTAGACCAAACCGACATCGTCGTTTTAGAAAAAGTAAAACCAAAACCGAACCGTAAAACCAAAACCAAACTGATTACTTTGGTTAACCGACCTATAATGATTGGTTTAACCAACCTATAATGATTGGTTTTGAACAATTAGTTCTCAGTCAGTTATTTCCATAGTAAAAAAATATATATTTTTTCTAAATTTTAATTAATTAAATCGTTAAAATTCAAAGACTAAAATTTTATTTAAACTTAATAGTGAAAAATGCTTATAAAAATTAGTTTTTTTAAGCTTTAAACATGGAAATTAACTATTTATTCATATTTAAAATTAAAAAATAAAAATAAAAAATGAAAGCTAAGTCGTTAGAAAAAAGACTTGAAAGCTTTTATAAGTTTTAATTAATAATGAGTATTAGTTAATTATAAACCTATAGGGCTCAGGTGCTTCTATAGAGTGTGGGAGATACAAAATGATAGTAACATTTCCATGTGGGACTCTTTAAAAGTTCTCATTTTGAAATTTTTGAACAAACAGACCAAAATAAATAAAAATGAAACATGAAGCAATTGACAAGTTGGCTTCGTTGTAGTGGTTGGGAGGTGTCTTTTTATTCTCTACGTTGAGGATTCAACTCCACCCAAGCGCATAAAATTTCATATATTTTTTTATAATAAATAAAGAGGGTAGTCAGTTTGGTTCGGTTAATAGACCACCTTAAGAATTTGAAACCAAATGAACTGCCCAAATGTTTCGGTTCTTAAAAAACTTTTTTTTTGGTTTTTCGATGGTCAGCTTAACAATCGGTTTTATTCAATTTTTTGGTCTTTTGAACAACAACGAGGTAGGACACATGGTTAGGGGTGGTCGGCGCCAGAGAGGTGGGGGAGAAGAGGGTGGGCTTCTCTTGTCTTTTTTTTTTTCTTTTTGATTTCATTTTTTATAATAAATAAAGAGGATAGTCAGTTCGGTTCGGTTAATAGACCACCTCAAGAATTTGAAACCAAAAAATGAATTGCCCAAATGTTTCAGTTCTTTAAAAAACTAGACCACCTCAAGAATTTGAAACCAAAAATGAACTGCCCAAATGTTTTCGGTTCTTAAAAAAAGCTTTTTTTTTTGGGTTTTTCGGTGGTCAGCTTATCAGTTGGTTTTATTCAATTTGTAGGTCTTTTGAACAACAACGGGGTAGGACACATGGTTAGGGGTGGTCGGTAGCGAAGGGGCTGGTCGGCGCCAGAGAGGTGGGGGGAAGAGGGTGGGTTTCTCGTGTCTTTTTTTTTATTTTTCTTTTTTATTTGATTTTTATTTGTTTTTGTTTTTTTAAAATGCTGTACAATTTTTTTTTTCTATTTTGTTCTATTTTTATTAAAAAAATTAATGAACAATTGTTGTTTTATTAAAACACCCTTGAAAGTTAGTCACATGCAGTACATGTGGTCGCTAAATTGACATCCATCAGGTATCTTTGTCATTTTGCCTCCTTTTTGTGAGTTCAGAATCACTGAGCTAAAGAAAAGAATAAAGACCGGAGAGTTAAAGAAAAGAATGAAGACCAGCTGAGTTGCCTTTTAAATAGTTCAATGGCTTGTCAAGTAATTTACTTTTTCTCTTTTGGGGCTCTATTTATCTACCATAGTTTTATACTGTTGGCAAATAGTTGTGCAACATATTTTTTTTTAAAAAAAATTAAATAAGGCCATTTTGAAGAATCAAGTTAAGCATGCTATATATCATAAATTATTTTTAGATCTTTGTATATCTAGAAGATGGGTAATCTAACTTTTAACTAAATTAACTATGTAAAACTGCTAAGAGAAAATTACACTTGA
Source organism: Artocarpus heterophyllus (assembly GCA_025403435.1). NCBI lineage: Eukaryota > Viridiplantae > Streptophyta > Magnoliopsida > Rosales > Moraceae > Artocarpus > Artocarpus heterophyllus. The sequence continues at coordinate 771,161 of JAJQZP010000401.1, forward strand.
AAAAGCATCAATCAACTTGTTTTCATTGTCATTTTCTTTTCTATGATTGAAGTGAAAAGTGGGCACCTGTCATTCAATCTTCCTCTTGGCAACAAACCTCCTTCCAACCACAAGAGAAAACCAAGAATTATAGTTCTTAATGTTGAACAATAATTTTATTAGAGTTTTAGAGTTTTTCTCATTTGAAAACTACCTCTAAATTTCTTTAGTGATCTACTAAATAATGAGAACAAATTTCCTGTTTATAGTGGCTAGTTGGCCATCAATTTTACTTAAAAAAGTTTTCAAATTCATATGTCAGTCAAAAGATGACATCCAAATGAGTCAAAACGCGTAATTTCGTGCAGCTATCCAGTCGGCCAATCCTATAGAACCGGTCAACCCGCTATGACTCACTTCGGTCAAACGGTCCATGCCACTGGTCGACCAATTCTCATTTGACTAGAAAGTTGTTTATTTTTTTTTACTACAAAATCTTTTATAGAGCTTCATTTTAATTAAATTAACCTAAGTAGTTACCTGATCAAAATAATCATATATTGATAATCACATATTAAATAAAAGAAATACAAATAATTCAATACATTTATCTTAAATTATTTTGTGGAAATGTGATGATATGAAAAACGTGAAAAAAAATATGACTACTATTAAAAATAAGAGATAATCTAACTATATTAAAATAAATTTCTCAAATACGCCTTCAACTCAATATTCAAATGCACCTTTTGCATTCAAACAAAAACTACTTGTCTTGCTGGAAACCTCCCGTTTTTATTTTTATACTGCTTTTACGTTTATGTTTTTTGCTTCGCCCCTAAAATTTTTGTTCTTTCAATTCATTCCTTTTTTCGCTTTTCGCAAATGCAATTTGATTTTTCGTCCAGAACAGGTTTTTTGTTTGAAAATGCCATTTTATTTTATTATTTTTTTTTTTTACTCATCTTTCCTTTTCCTACTAAAATTTTATTCTTTTCATTTCGGTTCCCTTTTTATATTCTTTTAAATATTCATATATTTATAAATGTGTCCTGTTGAAATACAATCTCTCCAGATTTGTACCCGTTATCAATAATACTTCCATTGTTCATCACTTTTGACCAAAAACACGTTAATTTTTATTTTTTTCCTTTTCCCCCTTTAAATCCTATATTTTCATGTACACATAATTGGGAAAAGCTTTCTTTTCGTAATAGTCCCTATTAAAACATTTATTTCTAAATTTGTCTCAATGCTTTTTTTCTGTGATCTTATTATATAAAATGTTATGGATATGAATCTTTTTTTAATCTAAATTGACTAACTAAAATAACTCATCTCAAATGTGTCACTACTTAAACATTTCCTTGTTCAATTTTCTCAATTACCATCTTTTCATAAATTCCTTTTCTCTAAACTGACTGTGCTCTATTTTGTTTTCAAATGTGCTCCTACTTAAACATTTTATTCTCGCTGAAATCGTCATTTCAAATTTGTTTCAAATTATTTGCATATAGATAATTTCAACTTTCTTATTTTTTTTTGAGCCTCATATTTTAAAATTAATTATTGATACTAACTTACTTCTATTAAATTTTTTTTAAATGTGATATATATATATATATATATATTTTTTTTTTTCTTTTCATCATTTAAAATAACCGATAAAAACAACAAATTGTCTACGTGTGCTAGACGTGCTTACTAAGTACTAATTAGTGATTTAAAAATAAAAAATAAAAAAATAAAAAAGCTTAAAAAAGATCAGGATTGTGTTCGGCTATTTCCGGAACCTTCGTCAGTATTCTAAATGATCAAAACCCAACACAATTTTTTTTTTCAACGAGGGATTTTGATCACATTACTTTATTCTCATCATCATCGTCATCATCTTGTCACTAACTTCGATCCAAAGCTCAAGAGAGTCTCAAGCGACTCGATGGAAAAAGCTTTCTGAGCTAGCCTTTGTTTCACTCATCAAAGAAGAAGAAAATTCACCTAACAAAAGTGAGGAAGAGAAAGAGAGAAGGATCCCAGCCAGAAAACATGGGGGTGGATTACTACAAGATTCTGCAAGTCGACCGAAACGCCAAAGACGACGATTTGAAGAAGGCTTACAGAAAACTCGCCATGAAATGGCACCCTGATAAGAACCCCAATAACAAGAAGGAAGCCGAAGCCAAATTCAAGCAAATTGCTGAAGCCTTTGAGGTATGCATATATCTATACATAATATATGTATATGTGTATTTTTGTATGGAAAATGAAAATTCGAGGCTAAATTTTTCCGGGTCTTTTTTTTTTTTTAAATTTGTTTGCAGGTTTTGAGTGATCCCCAGAAAAGAGCAGTGTACGATCAGTACGGCGAGGAGGGGCTAAAGGGACATGTTCCGCCGCCAGATGCTGGAGGACCAGGCGTCGGGACTACGTTCTTCTCGACCGGAGAAGGGCCGACGTCGTTCCGGTTCAATCCCAGAAGCGCCGACGACATTTTCGCCGAGTTTTTCGGGTTCTCGAGCCCGTTCGGAGGAGGAGGTACGAGGGGCTCTTCGAGGTTCTCAAGTGGGATATTTGGAGACGACATTGTTGGGTCCTTTGCTGAAGCAGCCGCCGGTGGTGGTGGTGGTGGTGGTGGTGGAGGTTACATGAACCAAGGAGCTCCGAGGAAGGCTCCTCCGATTGAAAACAAGTTGCCCTGTACCCTTGAGGAGCTCTACAAAGGGACTACCAAGAAGATGAAAATCTCTAGGCAAATTGTTGACATTAGTGGGTGAGGTTTTGTTTTTGTTTTGTTTTTTAATTTATGGTTGGCTGTACTATTGAATATTAATTTGATTGGCTTGGTTAACTAGTTGTGAAACTTTTTTGAGTGATTGAATCATGTATGTATAAGTTCTCCAAAAGTTTGCTATAGCCATTTGCCTATTATGGAAAGTTGAGATTGTGCAAAGTTGGAAAAGGTTATTTACCAAATCAGGATATATGTGGTGGTTTATACTTTACGGTTAAGCTATTTCTATGGTACAAGTACTTTTTTGAAGCTTCCAGATGAACCTTGAGCTGGGCTTGCTTTGTGAGTATCTATTTGATTTATCCTCCGAATTAAATGACGAGTTTCTGTCAATGATGTGTTTATCTGCTAATATATTCAGAAAAATAATATATTTGAATGCATTCTAACACCTTCAAATGCAACAATTTATTTATGGACATCAATTGCATTAAAAAATGCAAGTTTAATCTGTTTTGTTGATTATCTAAATTTCAGGATTTCTTTTCTCAATATTATAACGTAATAAACGTGCAGAAATTAAAACAAAGTGATTGCATAGTATCAGAGTCATATGTCCATTACCCTGTCAATTTGCTTTTGTTTTCCTGACTTGTTTGTTCTTTATGGATATGCAGGAAGACGATGCAAGTGGAAGAGATATTAACCATGGATATAAAGCCTGGCTGGAAGAAGGGTACGAAGATCACCTTCCCTGAGAAAGGAAACGAACAGCCAAGCATCATCCCTGCAGATCTTGTCTTCATCATCGACGAGAAGCCCCACAGTGTGTTCACTCGCAATGGAAACGACTTGATCGTGACTCAAAAGATATCTCTAGTAGAGGCTCTGACTGGTTACACTGTTCACCTGACAGCATTGGATGGTAGGAACTTGACCATCCCAATCAACAATGTGATTCATCCAAGCTATGAGGAGGTTGTGCCGAGGGAAGGAATGCCAATCCCCAAAGATCCAACAAAGAAGGGCAACTTGAGAATCAAGTTCAACATCAAGTTTCCTGTAAGGTTGACCGCAGAACAGAAGGCTGGAATCAAGAAACTCTTGGGTCCTTGAGAGCTTCATGGCAAAGGCCATAGCGTAATATGCTCAGGAAAAAGGGGCTACTTTTTGGAATGCATAGAGATAGATTGCTTTTATTCTGCACACTAGAACTTGTTTCTTTTACTTCTGTTTTTGGTCAATTCAATTGTAACTTGGTGAATAAATAAAATAATGGTTACGGGGTTTTGATATTTTAGGTCTTAAAACACAAGGGTTATGGTTAATTTTAGGGTCATATATGCTAGCTGTGGCTCTTTTGTAGACTCTAGTAAAGTTGTCAGCTTTCAAGTTTATAATGACTGCTAGCAGCAAGAAATGTACATCGCTGAAGAAGCCGAACTTGATTTCATTGCCCTTAATATCAAATTCCAGCACAAGATATGAGCTCTACTTTGTAAATACACTTTCTGTTCTGTTTTTGCAAATACGCTATCTGCCATAGGGGTTATCCCGCCCCAAGAACAATTACAAAATGAACTAGGGGATACCCCTCGTACTTCAAATTTTACCCTTTTCTGCAATTATCATCTGTAACTAGATTCTACACTGTAATCTGAAGAAGATGATCCGGTATCTTGACTCAGCTCCATGATCTGCTCTCCCTCTCCTACCCTGTTTTCCTCTTCTTCTGAATCCCCATCTATGTACTTATCAACATCAAATTCCCCTTGTTCATGTTCCCTGATATTGTACCCTTCTCCGGCATCGTACCCCTCTTCATCATCATCGTAATCATCATCAACCTCATCTTCCACCCCATCCATGTTATACTCACTTCCCTCCAGGTCGACTGATTTGCCATTGAAGCCACTGGCATAATCATCCAGTGGCGTATCCTCGTACTCGTCCCCTAATCCTTGACCATGTTCATCATTATAGTCTGATCTGCCTGAACTGCTTACTGGTTCTGCTCCTTCCAACTGAAAACCAGTTGTTTTTGCTGCATTCCATTGGACCAGACTTCTTGGGGACTTCTTGGAAGTGTTCTCCTCGAGGGGATTTTTCACCATACCAGTCTCGACTATCCTCTTTCCTGGTTTTTGCCTGCTTCTAACACTACGACGACCGCGTTTACGCCCTCGTCCTTGTTGCCGCCCTTTCCATCCAAGTCCTTGACCTAAAATGCCATTCCTTTTCTTTGCAGTATCACCTCTGGAAGAGGAGCCAATGGCTCTTCTCTGTGATCGGCTACCACGGGTACGACCACGGCCTCTTCCTCGAATTCCTCTTCCATTGCCAGAGTCAGCGAGACCCATTCCAAGATCAGCCCAGTAATCTTCTTTAAAATGATGACCTTGGCCTGGATTTTGCAGTGTCTCATCATCGCAGGGACTTTTCCCAAAGGCATATTTTGATGAAAGCTGAAGGAAAAGAAGAGTCAGTATCAGTCAGTATTTTAAAAGTCGAAATTATGAGAAAATCACCACATACTCGCAAGAGCATCATCCTGTATATACTTGGTACATCTTTTCAACAAAACTTAGCAGGGGAAAGAAATCAAAACTCACTTATTCTTCTTTGTGCAATTGAAAGTTCTCCATTCCCATGTATGATTTATATTTAAGTATGTTTTCGTATATTTTTGGTTGTCTGCTATAGGTTACTTACTGTAGTGTCAGATCCTTTGTACTTTTGAGACTCCACTTTCTGCTGCAGGACGTAAAAGATGGCTGTATCAAACTCCATGACTCGTAAAGCCACAGCAGCTGTTGTCCGTGGCAACCACGGAAGAACAGTAACTGTTTCAAGAGTGGCAGAACTAGTGGCAGCATACCTTCCTGGATTCAGGGAATCCAGAAGTTCACAGGTAGTTTCAAAATCTGAGAACAAAAACTCCCTCTTAACAGCACCTTCCAATAACGTGAGAACCTGAAATCACAGAATTCTACATAAAGGAACAGGATACCTAAGAGCAGAACCAAAGAAAGAATAAACAAACAAATAAATAAATAAATGAAAGAAAATTGTACCACATTATTCCCAATGGCTATTGTCGTTCATCATGAACAAAAAATTTAAAGGAAAATACTCGCAAACATAAAACCTCAGAATCGTGGCTGAATGAACAAAACAAGGAAAGAAAGTTGCAAACCAACCATTCTCGCTCTTCAAAAAGGACAAAAAATCGTGTGTTCAACAAGCAAAGACAATTCTCACCTGGAGAAGGTCATCCGCTGATGATGACTTGTTCAACCTTGCACCCCATGATTCTCGATGGCTGCAAGTCCAAAGCGATTGGAAAGCTTCAGGAGGTACAGAAACCTGAGAGGCCACACCATTCACACAATAAGTTGCAGCAATGATTTTCAAAAACATATGTTGGCACAAAACATTCACCAAGTTTAAGGAGTCACCTCAATTAAAGCTAATAGGATACTCAGTAACCTGATCCTCGGGGGAAAAGCAGCTGAACCACGAAAATAACAATTTTGGTCTTCTTTACATTGAGCCACATGCTCAGAAAATCTTATGCCTCTCTCCGTGGTACCATAGGTTATATGGCAGGAAGGACAATGATCCTGATCTGAAGAATAGATACCATGGCAATCATCACATACATCCAGCAGTTGCTTACACCTTTTCTTCCCCTGCTTGATTGCACGTAACATTGAAGAACTACAGCATTCTTTCCAAATCCACCTCTCCAGATCCTGATATCTCTTTAATGCATCATTTGACTCATTTTTGTTCCTCCCAAGCTCAATTTCAAAAGAAGTAGACGTCTCTGACACATCAGAATCAGCAATACAGAGAGTACTGCTAGGGCTATCAGCACCAATACTGAAATGAGGGCGAGGATTCATTGCCAGAGCTTCCATTTTGGCTGTGTCTTCACTTTCCCTTCTTATGTTAGCATGTAGCATCTTCTGCCTAACAGCTTTCTTGAAAGAAATCTCAACCTTCTGCAACATCATTTGTAAATGGGATTCCCTAACCCCACGTAGATCCAAAGATGCCAGAAGCGCATCAAAAGCCTGCATATAGGCCGTAAGAAATGCAGGCTAACAAGCGCAAAATAAAATTTGAGCACAAATGAAGACAGGAAAAGGTTTAAAACTCAGTCATGCAGTCATGTCAGTTTTCCAAAATAAAATGACACTCAAGAGCAGAGAAAGCAGACGTAAAAAATGAAACAAAAAAAAGTAGCAGGCATTCTTGCCTATTATTTATTTTTTTTAAGGGTCTTGACTATAAATTATTACGGCGTAGAGGAAAATCCATACAAGCAAGACTACATCATACATATAAACTTGAAGTCTGGAAAAACACAAGCAAACAAAATAAAGTGTCATATTAACCTCTTCAGAATCAATAAGCCTCCAACGACCATCGTGCAACTCAACAAAGATCCGGCCACAGCCGGGATCATTTGGAGAAGCAGATGTAATAAACTGCCAGTATCGATTACGTCTACGGTCCTGACCAAGTGGCAGTGATCTATACACATACATTTCTTCTGCCTTGTGTCCAATATAAGATTTTAACTGGGTTGGACTCCTTTCAACCGCATAGCTTGGTTGCTGAAACACGTGATTTTCAGCACCAGCAGAGACCTCTTGCATTTGCAGGTTTCCTTCAGAAGGAAAACTACTGACACGATGACTGTCATCCAGTGCATCACTTGTCCTCACCTCCTGGATAGCAAGATTATCAGTTGTCTTGTTATTTTTGTCATCAACAGTAACAAAAGGACTTTGCCTGCCCTCTGCTGATGTATTTGCAAGATTAGGCTCAAACTTGCTAACCATAGCTGATGAATAATGCATTCTCATTACACATTCTTCTTTCATGCGACGTTTATCAAGTTGCATCTCTGCCCACATTTGCTTCTTTAAAGCATTTGCAGCTTCCAAACGTTCCTAAAACAAGCTCTCATTTTAAATTACAGCCAAATAAATTAAATGAGGGAAATTCCCAAAGGAAAAGAAAAACAGAGAGCAGACCTCAAGAACAAGACGAATTGAGTTTCCTTCAACTGCCACACCAATTATTGCAACAAGTGCATTAAGGCGCTCCTCGACACTAAGATCAGAATATTCTCCTTCCATAAGCCCTTGGACCCATGGTTCACCAGGGTTGCTTTCATCAATATCTGCATCTTCATGGTCAACAATGGATGCATCATTGCAGCTTCCAATAATATCAACAGATTGACCCAAGGAAGAATGGGGATCTTTTGTCTTGACACAGCTTTCTCCAATATTTTGAAGGTCCTTTTCCGGCATTTCTATAACTTCCACACTGCCCTTTCCATTTTCCAGAAGAGATATTAAGTCCAATTTGTTTACTTCTTGAGAACCTTGAACATTGCTTCCTGGATTTACATCAGTACCCAAATCATCAATGTCAGGATCCTCTGCAGCATCACTTTCTGAGTCTTCATCTCTTTCACCATCGTCAGCATCTTCTCCATCCAAAAACCCACTTTTAAAAGTCCCAATTCTTTCCCTCGCTGCAGACAGTATTGCCTCGGCATCAGCTGGGTCCTTCCTATATGCAGCACGAACGCAATAAGTTGAAGGAGCTGTCCTCTCAAAAAGTTTTGCATCCCTAGATAAAGCAGCAGCTATAGAGGCTTCTGGTGTCTTGCTTGTTGTAAGATCCCGAAGTCCAGATTTCTTAAACAATAATAAAAATAAAAATAAAAAAGAAATTAATCACATGAATAGGCTAACCACCAATAGAAGGATAAGTAAGATAAATGAATAATCAACCTCAAATTACCTGAATTCTGTCTGCAACTTCTAATATAGTAAGACCCCTTTCCCCTCAAGAGAAAGAACATGAAATGCCGCAAACTTAACAGTTCCGGGTGTCAATCGATGTCTAGATCTACGTGGATTGGAAAAACCCCTTTCTTGCATTTTAGCAAAAGCATTTTCTGCAACTGCTCCACTGCGTAGATTAGAAACTATATCTTTTCCATCATTTCCCTGCAATGACACCCCCAGGAAAATGGGAAACAGGTTTATATCAATATGATATAACAGCACACACATACTATACACAAAATCTACTTTAATTAATGTATGATAGCTTTTTAGAGTAAAATTAGAAGATTGTAGTGTCGGAAAAAATTCCTTCAGGAGTTCGGATGTAATCAAAGATGGACCTGCCCCAAGCAACATAACTGCAGTATATGTAGTCTGAAAGGAATAAAGGCAGAGTAGACTTATCCAAAAAGCAAGCATGTCAATGTTGCTTGTCTAGTAAGTAAGAGAAAAACAGTAGAGTATGGACTTTGCAATAGTCAAAAACAAGTTGTACGAACACGAAACTAACGATCTTTTTCAATAACCAATAAAAGAAAATGACTAGGTGTAAATGAAACACGAAATTTAATTTGAAAATGGCAGCTTCTGTATTGAAAGGAGACTACCTCATTGTCATCACCAAGATATGATGGTTCAATATTCCTTTTCTTCAGTTGTGGGCCAAATCCAGCAGATAGAGCAAGCTGCCGCAATATTTCAGGCCATGTCAATGGATTTAAATGGCGTTGCCAGCTTCGAATGTCAAAACCCCAAGCATACGCCTGGTCAGTGGGGAAAATAAAAGGGGGAAGGAAATCAGATTATAAAACAAGAAACTAAGGTAGAGTTTCAACAGAAACAAGAGCCATGGCTCACCCCTTCTACGATCAGTGGATGACCACCTCCAGGGTTAGCAGCACTAGTTTGATTTGCTCCCAACCCCATTGATGGCGTCCTTGCTACATCCTCGATATCTTTAATGATGGATCTCAGGAGAGAAATATGTATCTCACCCAACAGCCTCGTATCCTGAGATGTCAACACAAAATATTCACCCAGGCTTAATGCCCAAAAAGAAAAGAAAAAAAGAAAACATATGAGGTGATAAACTTACATAATCATGAAAGGCTTGAATGAATTCATCCAGAGTAAATGGCCAAAGTCCAAGAACATCCGCAAATGTAATCAGGAACCTCCACACCTAGAAATATAAATCATATTTGGGCACCTTAAAGTAAGAACTGAAGATATAGCTTGCATTTTACTCAAAACATCCACCACCAACCACCCCACCCCAAAACACCAAAAAAAAAAAAAAAAACCCAAAAAGAAACAAAGATATCACGATATCCCATTATATTGACAAGCAAATTATGACCCATTTGTCCTTTTAGACAACAAAGGATAATATCATCCTAAACTGGCCACGATTATAACAGAACTAACAGAGGAAAACAAAAGTGTTTGAGAACATAGTTGGAACCAAAACACTAAAGCATATGAAAGCTTTACACTATAGCAACCTTTTACTTTGCACTGTAGCATGTGAAAGCTTTACACTATAGCAGTTAGAAGAACTAATAATTTCCAACTAGATTGCCAAATGAAGGCTAACTTGGGAATCAAGTTCCGACTACTAAAATATGAAGCTCTCGCATGCTACAGAATAAAGCAAAAGCATGCTACAATGTAAAGCTCTCACATACTACAGTGTTTAAATTGCAAGTTCTAACTTGGTTCCCAAACACACACACACACACAAAAACTATGAATAAACGTAACGAAAAAAAAAAATTCAGGAAAATGAAAAACCAGCTAAATTACAATTGTAGGCTCGCTTTTAAAATGATACATAACAAGGGCACTTTTATGAGCCAAAACCTAAAAAACACTGAGCAATCCAACTTTCAATTCCGTATCAGAATATCGAATCAAAGAGACCACAAACTTATCAACTCACCATGAGAAGACTTCCAATGTTATCCTCAGAATCTGACCACGGTTGAATTGCAAAAGGCTTTTTCAAATGCACAGACTTTGGTGGGAATGCAGTTAGCAAGTCTAAATAAAAAATATTCCATCCACAACAGCAAAAAATTAAAATTGTATGGGTCAAGACAAAAGGGGAAACAGAAGATCCACAAAGCAAACAAAAATGGCATCAAGAGGAAATCCTACGTATACTGTTGCCATCCCTTTCCTGCTTAACCAGCTGGAGAGTTCTCGCCACTACCCATGAAAAACTTTTTGCCCTCTTTGCTCTCCTTTTCTCTATTTTTCTTTCTTTTTCAGATTTATAGACACTACACAAACAGCTAACATTTTCTCTCCACCCCAAACCAAGCAGTTTCCAGTTAGATCTAAGATGTGTGAATTTTTTAAATGAAAACAACAGAGACAACCACAACTAATATAGCCCAAAGTTGTTTAAGACTTTGAAAACAACAAAAGTTTGAACATAAAATAAGGCATGGCTAACTGATCGATGTTTACCTCTATATAATTCAAGATTCTGCAGAGTTTCATAATCAAGGGAAAGTATTGAAGGCAGCCCCTTGCTTGATGCAGCCAACTCCATGAGTTCCAAGCGTTCATCTTCAATGAGTTCCATTGATTCTTTAGCAATTCTGCGTGCAATTGCTCTCTCGTGGGCAGCCCTAAGCCTGGCAGCCTCCTTTTCTCTGCGTAATTCTTCTTTTTGCCTCATTTTCTCTGCCTGGGTGCACAGAAAGGGCATACACTAACTCTCACATATTCTTTTTTTTTTTTTTTTTTGAAGTTTTCATAAAGAACAATACGATGAGATGTCTGCAAACGTACTCTAATAGACTCCTTTTGCAAGAACTTCTCTCTCCGTTCCAGCTCACGCCTTTGCTCCCGTTGGTACCTCTCCTCCTCTCGCTGCTTTTCACGCAATAGCCTTTCTTCTTCTTTCCGCCTCTCACGATCATGCCTCTCCATTTCTTTCCTTATTTGCTCCTCTTTCTTGATAAATAAAAGATAGCATGAGTTTATGTAGTGTAGGACAAGCTCTAAGCAGAAGACTAATATGGTTACTAAGACTAAACCTTTCGCCTCAAAATATCTTGTTTTTCAAGTTCTTTTCTTATCCTTTTTTCATGAGCCTCAGCGTCTCGGGCCAGTCTTGCCTCTTCACTCTGCACAGAGTAAAAAAAGTGGACTGAAATCATGATGCAAAGTCGGAAGATAAAAAAAAACTTGCAGTGCAATTACTACCTTGTGCTTCCTTTCTATTTGTGCATTGTCCTCCTCACTGATGATCCTCTTATCAGGTGCTATAAATGGATTTTCCAGCTGATTAATGGGATGAGTACCAAGATAAGCATCTGAACTAGTATTTGTTAGCAAGTTCTTCCTTTGAACACTGTCATAGGGTCCAGAAGCAGATGGCAAAATGCGATTCTCTCTACCTTGCTGGGCCAACGAATTTAGACCAGTTATCTGACCTTGAATCCCATATCCAGAAGATAGATGCTCTTTTCCATGCAAATACAAATGCCCAGTTGATAAAGACGAAGTCCTAGCATTTAGACCATCGGCAGGTGAGCCATAATGATAAGATGGTGCACGTCTTTCATATGCCTCTGTTCTAACACTTGGCTGCTCCGGAATAAACTGGTATTCATGGAGAGCCCTTGCAGCACCCTAGCAATGAATGAACGTGAATATCTGGCTCTTAATTTTTTTTTGTTCTCTCAAATCAGCTATAGTTAACAACACGTAAGAGATGTTCTAAACTTGGCACAAAATGATACCAGCAAAGCAAAGGACTGAAGGTAAAGTAGAAGGGAACCTGTGGGGGGTAGAAGGGAAGCTGTGGGGGGGGTTGGGGGGTGGGAGAGTGTATCTCTAAATCAATGAAATGAAAAATTGGCTTCTTATATTTCACATTCTGATTATTTATTGCAATACAAGATGGGACATACAAGAAGGAAAGAAAATGAGAGGGAATGAAACAGAAAACATGAGTGTCTTAACATTTATAGATAATATGATGGCTGTCTTCATGGCACATCTTCGTTATATCTTACAAGATAATGGTTCCAGATAAAACAGAAAATGTTAAATTTATCATTGATGCATCTCCACTTTTACAAAAACAAATAAGAATTATGGAAGGAAATATATTTGCTAGAATATAACTCACGTCAGCGCAACCCCCCCCCCCCACCACCCCCCCAAAAAAAAAAAAAAAAAAAAAAAAAAAAACACACACACAAATAGCTTAAGTTTCTGGGGGAATGATAAACTAACATGACATGAAAGCAAGAGGTCTGAGTAGTACTCATCAAAATTGGCATCACCTCCTCCACTACGAGGTTTAGTTATTTAAAAATCTCCTGTGTTGAGATCGTGGTATTTTCTAGTTGCTAAAATACTTCCACAATCTCGTGCATTCAAAGGAAAACAAGTTTGCCTCACAAATCAGAATAGATCACCAAAAGCAGCAAAAGAACCCATTATGAGCAACTAATGACAACCAATCGACTACGCTTAGAACAACATCAACAAAGAGAGCGAAGATTGATCCTAGAGAGAGAGAGAGAGAGATGTCAGTCAAAATCAATTGCAGAGAGAAAGAGAGAGAGAGAGATGTCAGTCAAAATCAATTGCAGAGAGAAAGAGAGAGAGATGTCAGTCAAAATCAATTGCAATGCCACACATTAAGAGCCAACAATCTAACCTTCACTGATTTGGCATCAGAACGATCATATACTTTTGCCTCAAAAGGACGTCCAGACTGCTTAGGTTGCCCAACCATTGCTGTTCGTGGTACAAAGTTAAAAAGGTAATTATCCCTCAACGCCGTATTCAATATAGTATGTTTAACACATACTACATGCAATGCAAGCAAGTTAAAGTTGATTCATGGAATAAATTATCCGCACGCTTATATAAACTCGAGGCAAAAATAAAAAGAGTATGTTCATAAGAAATATCAAGCCTATCCATATACTTCTAATATTGAGATTATCTGGAAAAACAAGCATACAGAATGTATACATACAAGATAATAATGGAGGCATTATTCCTTTCTCGTCAATACTTAAATATCAGTGACTAGGGTGCAAAATATATTTATGACCAAAAACAAGAAAACAAAAAAACAAAAGGACCGAAAAAAAAAAGTATCAACGTGCTTAGCTCCTGCATGCATATACTTTAGGCAGTTGTTGGCTTAACGACTAAAAACCTATGAGCTTTGTTCGAACTATAACTTACAAATCTCAAACAGCCCTAATACACAATTAGCTTTTTAAGGCTCCGGTCAGTATTAAACCACTTAGAAAAAAGAGAATAAACAACTGTGTTATGGTCAACATAACAGATTCCAAAACTCCACAAACCAACTATACCAATAGGCGCGCCAAAAGCATCCGGTGGCAGTGGATCAAACTCCACCCCTAGAATTGGCCCGTCCTCCCTTAGTGGCTCCCCCAACTGCGCCTCCACAAAGGCAATAGCCTGAAGCTCGGCAATCGTCTGCTGCGGCTCATAGTACCTCTTCATCGCCGGCAGCGGGGGCGACAGCGGCAGCGGGGGCGACAGCGGCAGCGGGGGCGACAGCGGCAGCGGCATATCGCCTCCAGCTCTAGGACCAGCCCCCCACTGCCGCAGAGCTATCCTCCGAGGCTCCACGGCGTGCCCGCTTGTCCCCAACCCCGGCCCAGAAGGATGCTCCTTGCCCAAGTCCCCTGCCGCCATTTCCTCGCCGCTCCCACCAGCAACCACGGCTGCAGCCTGCGAGTCCTTCCGTGGCCGCTTCCCCAACGTTGGCGTCGGGGTCGCCTTCCGATCCTTCAGCCTCCTGTGGCAAAACCACATCTGCAATTGTCGATCAGAAAGTCCCAATTTCACCGACAGCTCTGCCCTCAACGACTCCGGTGGGTACGCCTCCTCTGAAACAGAATTTAAGCTCGCATTGACATCACATTTTGACAGAAAAATAAAATCATAACTTCCAAAAACACAAAAAAAAAAAAAAAACAAATATCACAAAAAATTAAAAACACAACTCAGAAAGAAACCTGCATAAGTTTTTTCAAGTATCTCCAATTGCGAAGCCGTCTTCATCTTTCGCTTGGTCTTGTTCTCTCCCTCGGCGGGAGGCTTCTTCTTCTCTCCCTCCGAACCAACCTCCATTGCTAACCAAAAACAAAAACCTCACAGAACCAAAAACTAAGAAAACAAAAAATCCCCCTTTCCTCTCTAATCGAGAATCAAAACTAACAGAGAAACACGAAAACACCAGACATGAATTTCTGCTCCGTATTGAAAATTAGGGTTCGTCTTCGCACACCTTTGACGGAAAGGAAAGGGAAAAAAATCCATCCAATCCAGAGTTTCTCTCTCTACAAAAAAAAAAAACCAACTTTTTGTTCACCTCACTTTCTCTCTCTAAGAAGAAGAATCAAAAAGAATAAATTTGGGAAGAGTTTTTCTTCGTTGTGCGTGATTGAGATGTGCGGTGAGATTTTGGGGAGAATAACAAATAAAAAAGAAAGAAATTTTGAGATTAAAAATCGTGTGTTGTTTGATTGAAAAAATAAAATAAAAGAGACCCAAAACCAAAAGCAAGGAAAGGGATTTCGATTTTGGAATTAAAGGAAAACAATAATAAAAACAACACCAACAACAACAATTACAATTACAATTACAATTACAATTACAATAACAACAATAAAATCCACTACTACTACCACTACAAGACGTACAACAACGAGCAAATGAAAGAACAGTTTCTGTGTCTCCCATTTTCCTTTTCTTTTTCTTTTTTTTTATTTGTTTTTTTGGATTTGTTTAAAATTAAAGAGAGAGAGACGGGATGCAATGGTAATAATAATGGTTTTGTTTGTTTGGTGTGGGGGAAAACGAGATTTAAAATTAAAAAACGAGTTTTAAAGAAGTTGGGGATGTTTGTGTTGTTTTTGTCAGATGCCTTTTGAAATTTGGGATTGTGTGCGAGGAGATAGAGAGAGAAAGAAGAGAGAGAGAGGGTATAAGATGATTGATTCACAAATGGGCTTTGGCACTTCAGGAGGTGAGTTTTATATTCTTCCCCTCCCCGTTTTCTTCCTTCCTTTTTTTTTTTTTTTTTCCTTGACGTAATTTTTTAAATTTCTCTCTCTTTCATCATAAAATATATTTATTTTATTATTATTATTATTGTGTTATTTTAACTTTTTTTTTAAAGAAAATTAAATATTGGTTTGGAATTTCTAATTATTTGTTCCTGGGCTTTTCGGTTGCCTTTTTTTGGAGTATTTATTCTCTGGCTATTTCTCTCCGTTTTTCCTTCCAAATCCAATCCTTCCTTTTCCGGACCATGTTTGTAACCAATCTGGTCATCTTCATCCCCCACGAGCATCTACGCGCGTGCAAACACGCCTCTGATTAGAAAGAATAAAAAAATTTGGTAAGCATATGGGTGATGTGATTTTCATTTATTTTTTTTTGTAGCAGGTGACACGAAAATCGGATAAATTTTATGAATCCCCTCCAATTAAGTAACTCGCATTAATATGCCCATGAACTTTATAAACATATATATTATGTCACTAAATTATAATATTTCTCTGAATTTACCCATGAACCTTGAAACATATTTGTTTTTGGATTAAATTATTGAATTTTTGTTTAGTTTAAGATTAGATATAATGTTTAGGGGTTAACATGGATGTCATTTTCACTTTAAAAGAACTAGTTGGGCATTAAACTTTCGTAAATTTTATCTTTAGAAACCTGTTAAAAGTAAGAAAATAGAGACAAAAAGTAGAGAACGTACCATAATTCAAATTGGTTCTCCAAGGTTTTAAGTAAACTGATGAATTTATCATTTTAATGAGCATAACAAGTATTATTTTATCAAAAAAAATAATCTGTTTCAAAGTTCAAGGAGTGAATATATGGCAATGACATAGTTCAGAGGGTACAACAAGTACGTTTCAAAATTTATGAGACATTTTGACACAAACCACATAGTTCAAGGAGAATTCGTAAATTTTGTCCCATGAAATTTCAATCGGTACTAATAATGACATTTCCATTAACAAACTTTTGTTTGGTAGAAAAGCATTCTAGGGTGTTTTGCTTTCTAATAGAATCAACGGGTTTTAATCAACAAATAATATAAAATAATAAATAGTGTAAAATTTTCAATAGCTCCAATAAAATGTAAAAAATTGTTAAACTCATATATATAGTATTTTTAACTAATTGGTTCTTACCAAACCTTTCAAACACCTCATTTATTATGTTTTCAAACTTAGAGCATAAAAACTATTTTTAAATTAAAAAAATGTAAGGACATAATGAGGCATTTAAACCGTTTAAAGTGCATAAATTATATATCGGGAAAAATTTTTAAAGTAAATAATATTTATATCTAAGGTAAATATTTTATTTACACCGTAGGTATAGAGGTAAACAATTATTTGCACTAAAACTACAAGAATAAATAAAATATGATATTATTTCTTTAAATTTCCAAAAAGAAAATGCTATAAACAGTAAATCATTTTGAGAAAATGTTTTGGGAACCAAGAACGTACAATAATAGTCGGCTGAAAGCTTTTTTTTTATTTTTTAAGCTGCTTGGATGGACTCAAATTTATTTTCAACATTGTTTTTGTTTGCTTGCTTAGTTGAAAACCAGATTACTACTTAAAAGACCACATAATTAGATGCGACCTTGTATTTTCTTTTTTTTCTTGAAGAAAGAGAATATATTTAGATATGAAATTTCTCTATTCGTTGCATACATTAATTGCTTTGAAGTTCCAAGTCAACTTTGTTTCATAATCTATGACGTCTAACTATTTGATAGAGTTTTTTGGACCACAATTTCCATACATAGTCGTCGTCTTTTTACTCATCTAATCATTAATTTGTGAAAGGCAAGAAAGTGTGCACAATTGGATGTTGCTTGTCTAATTTGGAGCAAACAAAAAACTAAAGATTGAAATAGGTACCAATATGTATGAGTAAAAAATGTGAATATATATATATATATATATATATATATATGTATGTACATAGAGGTGATTGATATATCAGCTTATTTCAATAATGTTTGTATGTATGACACCTCCAATAATCTTTTTGCAAAATAATGTTTTTTTCTTCTAATTAAACTTTTAATAACACAATTTCTATCCCTGAAACATAATTACAAGTATGCATTCAAAACTAAAATATTTCCAGTGATGCTAAAGCTCCGACGTCAAGATTTTATTTTCATGGGCAGAAATTAATATAAAATTTTAAACTAATAAAGAGGGTAAATTATAGGTTCTCAATATTGTCTTAAACATTAAAACGGTTGCATCACCCATAAAAAATAAATAAAACAAAAGCGGGGCATAGCAGCAAGTGGTTGCAGGCATATTCTAGTGGTAAATTCACACCACCCAAAAGTGAAAAGTTTGAATTTCTTATCTCAAGTAAAAAAAATGTTTTTACTCAATATGATGAATAATGAATAATTATGTGTTCTAGTATCAAATTCTTATATTATTTATAAATTCTATGAAATAAATAAACACACAATTAAAATGTAACTTAGCTCTAAGGAAAAGTAGCAAATTTACAACCATATCATGGTTTGGCGGATGCATGCTTAGTAAATGACCCGTGGTCAATTATTGATACCCAAATTTTTGCATTATGCAAATCCAAACCTATATCACGTGATATAGAACAAGATATAGTAACAAGCCAAGCTTCAAGGATTTCTATGTGGGTCGTGGTTTGAAAGGCTAAAAACATAAATAGGCTCATTTTATTCAGACCAATTGAAAGGTCCAATTGGAGAGGCTCTAAGTCTTTGAGGTATTAGAATATAAACGGGTTGTGGAGGAAATTAGCACCAAAACCAACCAAAAAAAAAACCTTAGCTAGGTTTAGAGGAAAGCCCACTAGGCCTAATTGGCCCATATAGTACTGTTTGCCCACCAAATTACTTAATCCAATCATCCCAATAGCTCATCTGACTATGCAACATGGCATATCAACCAACAATGGTATTACAACCCAAGGAATAGGTTACCGCAAAAAAAAAAAAAAAGCCTTCCACAAAATACCTTAATTTTATCCATCTAAAAACCCTAAACTCCATGGTTTCTAGCGAGGTTCCTCTAGAAAAAGTTTCTAGGTGCTCCTCTTAATGACAATGCACTAAATACTTTAAGAAAGCGCCCTCCATCGAAGGTAAAACATAACCTCCTATCAAAACCCCCATTGTTATTCTAGTACTCTATAGGCTAGTCTTTTCTTTAATGTGTTAAACCACCCCACCCAGCGCATTGTATTTGCTTACTATTTCACATAACTAGCCAATAAACCTGCTCTTACCTCCACAAATTGGTCATGTTCCTCTCCTATATCATCTGCTCACTTAAAGATCTCCTTTTGTTAAGTCTTCACCACCATGGAGCTGGAAGCGTAATGGTTGTCACCCCTAGAAATTTCTCTCCTTAAAGTCACCCAACTTTAGCTCGACCCAGTCCGGGCTGCTTGCAAAGAGCCCCAACATCAATCAATCAAAAATAAGGAGAGAGAAAAAGCAATATTTTAATCCCTTAATAGAGAAAAAAAAATAAGGTGAAGCCATGGCTTTCCGTCTTCTTTTATGTTAGAGTTTTATCTTATTCACTTGGAGTGTAGGTACACCGCTTCAACAAGAGAGTTCGAAGGGTTGAAGTTCGACACCTTCCCTAGGCAGGTCTGAAGACTCCCAACCCTTTGAGAAGGTATCCCAGTGGCACAATGAGTACAATTCCAAGGAAGGTCAACATTCTCATGAATTGGGGTGGAGTTGCAGAGCTCGGAGGGGAAGGTTTTGATGTGTATTAGGTTATAGCTTTTGGCCATGTTGAGGCGTCGAAGACTCTAACATCCAAGTGGCTTTGCTACGTGAGGGTCAAAGATGGTGGAGTGATGGTTTTTCTCTTCACGGGTTAGTGGTGTGCTAATGCTCGAGGTTACTCGTATATTGGGGTCTTTGGTCATTGTGGGGCAGCCGATTCTCATGCATTGGTGGCTTATAATGCATGTTAGCATATAAATACAAATAAAGTAAATAAAGCGAATTATGCTAATCCAAAACTAAAAGTACACTATTACTAAAAACTAAGCAAAATACATCTTCTAGAGTCTTTAAATTAAAAATCGTAAAAATAGTCCAAAATTGTAGAATTTTCTCAAAAGTGTATATACTTAAGGACATTGTTGTATCAATATAGTTTCTATACACAAAGTACAATATCACACTAAAAATTAAAACCACAGATAGAAAAACCATAAAATAAGCTGTCTCGGGATTAAAACCTCTGAAAGTAACAACTAAGCGCCACTAGCTGTTAACACACGCCACTAGCTGTTAACACACTGTAAAATCCTAGAAATGGGAACATAAAAAGAGGCGAGTCGAATGCTTAGTAGGAAAAAAGGATTATGACAAGAAAACGGCTCAAATGACATGCATCAAATCACAGGTACATATTTCATAACATAAAGCACAACAAGAACATCAAGTACTCAAATGATAATATATAAATGTATGCTAGTATGTAAGGCCAAACTAAGCCTCATTCTCGAGCTATTGTACCCGTTTTAAGCCTCCTTCAACTTTCATACCTGACCATCTCTTTGGAGGTCTCTAAATCATCTGTTGTCACAATATTTAATAATGGTGAATCACAATGGCCCACCTTGTCATGGGCATCAAGCCTTATAAAGGTTAACCTATCTATTTCAACTTAGTCACAGGGGAACTAGGTCTAATAGGAATAGAACACTGACCCATCATGGCTAACAGAACAAAATAATAAATAACAGAATTTAAATAGCAGACATAGTCAACAAAAGGTAAATTCCCACCTCTTGTTCATGGCTCTCGTTACCTATCATATTTTCCATACCGCGACTTGAGCAAAAGAGCTCAAGGACCTACACCTACTTGAATACTTATCTAAGCTAATAGCACAAAGGACTTCCTGTGCAAAGCATCTCATCAAGTGTAACAACAAAGACAAATACAATGCACATACCAACGCGCACTTTTGCAGAGAAAACATAATCATGTCATATCAAACATGAAAGCATTTTATTAGATCTCACACTAGAGTTCATTCCTTAGAATCTTTGAAGTCACCAAAAGTAGAAAAATTAATGTTAAAGGAACTACGTTGACAAAGCTTCCAACGAGCTATTTCATGCAAGCATCCAAACTCTTTGAATTCCTTAAACTAGTCCTCAAGACATCAAAGTCCTAAACTTTTAAGAAATTATGCAACATTTGGAAAGTTTCTCAGTGAAATTTTGAATGCGCACAACATAGGCTATAAAATCCTAAATAAGGTGAATCCAAGTGCTACGAGTCACAATTAATTGGTTCTAAGAGATTGTAGGATCAGTTTAGGTGTAGGAATCATATATTGAAAAGTGATAGTTTTAGTTCTTAGTTTTACTAATCTTTGAAAACTGCAGAATGATAGTTTTAGTTCTTAGTTTTACTAATCTTTGAAAACTGCAGATTTGGTGGCTATTATGAGAATAGTCATAAAATATTCCACATACTACCAAAAATTACAAAATCTATGCCTAAATGAAGCTAACATATAGAACATTCCAACGAGCTATTATATGCTTAATTTTGATACTGTTAATATCTCTAAAAGCGTATAAAACTAGAAGGGGTCATGCTTAATTTTTGCAGAATTCACTACACTAATGTATAATTTCAAAAGTGTATATCTTTGACTCTAGGTATCCAATTGACATGATTCTTTCAGCGATACGAAGTTTAGAAGATATGCTTTAAGATTCCATAAACTTTCAAAATGGAAACTAAATGGACAAATGAATGTTTCTGCTTTTTATGTGGCAACCATTTACATGGTTCTACAAGCCCACTATATTATATACTAACTTCAAAATAAATAATCATCCCTTGATTTTACCTCCTAACTGTGGAAAAAATCCAACTCTAGGTTCAAGAAGTATTTTAATACTCATAATCTCAAAACAAACAAAAAACCAACACCTATATACTTATGTCTTTATAAATCCAATATTCTAACTAAGTACTCAAGATATGTGTAAAGAACTAGTCATGTTCCAATTTCCAAAATAATTATACATATAAGTAACATACCTTCAATTTCTAGTTATTTACACATCAAGAGAGAAAAGCACCATTTTATTGTTTTCAAAAAATGAGGAATTTAATGGATAAAACTTAAACATAACCATACTAGAGACATAATCTACAAAAGCAAGTGTGACATACCAAGTAGGAACTAGAAACATAATCACATCATAGATTATAACATGCTCTGTAATAACAAATGAAAATATATATCATTGAAAATTTTAAGAGACTAACGCAACCATATCATTAGCAACCGTAAGCACTATTGTATAGGAAAATCCTAGGATGTTTGAAGTTATAAAAGCACTTAAACCCCATGCTTAGTACTCAATAATATATACATCAACAATAATACATATTGAGATTATATACCTATAGCTTTACAACGATTCCAAAGAAGCATAGGAACCCAAAATATTAACATAACAAAAAAGGCTTTTAAAAAGGCAGCTTTGTCCTCTTGCATGGAAATATACATTACTAATTTTAGAAAATTCTAAAAATTACAAAATTGATTTCCTTTTAAAGTAACTAATAGAGTTTTCTTTTAGCTATTATAAACTATATCTCAAGCTCACTTAACTTTTCAAAAACAGGTTATAAGCATGTATAGGTTAGGATTAAATTGGACAGCTTTTAGGCAAACTTTTAAAAATCATATCTTAAGTTAGAAAACTCTAATTTTAGGGATTCAAGTGCCTAATCAAAAATTAGAGAGTATCAAAAATTATTAGATAAAAGAAAATTTTAAATTGGAAAAACTAATTCTTGAATTACCAACATGCATTAAATTTCATTCATTAAAATGTTGGGGTTTCAAGGAACTTATCAAGAAACAAAACTATATACACCAACAACAAGTTTAATGAAATACATGAAGTAGAAGAAAATATTTCAAATTTAGAAGGAAACAAAACCCTACTTCAAAGCCCTAACCTTTGTGAACAACTTCTCCAATCTTCAAGAAATTTCTATGCAATTTTGTAATCTCCAATAAAGCTAGACAGAAACTCTAACTTTGAATGTTTGTTGAAAGCTCCATGGAGGTGGAGAGAAAGAGAGCTGAGAGAGATAAAGAGGAGGAGTGAGAGGTGAGAGGAAGAAATGGAGAGAAAGAACGAGAGATTGAAGGAGAGAAAGAGAGGGAAAGAAGCATGAAAGAAAGAAAGAGAAGGGAAGGGTGACAAGAAAAGAAAAAAGAGAGGAGAGAAGGATAGAAAGAAAAAGAAAAAAAATCAAACATAATACAAGTTGGGCCTTTTATAAAATGTTAGATTTTAGAAGAAGCCTAATTTAAATAAGTAATGTGGTCCAATCTCATAATGAGTATTAAAAACAAAAACTATTAATACAGTCTATAAAATCCTAGAAGGAGGGACATAAAAAAAGGGTGAGTCAAATACTTAAAAAGGAAGAAGAGATTACGATAAGAAACGTCTCAAATGACATGCATCGACTCGCATACACACATTTCATAAGAAAAGGCACAACAAGAACATTAAGTCATCACATGACAATGTAAAAAAGCATGATAGTACTAACGTTAAACCTAGAGCTCATTCCCAAATAACTGTACCTGATTTAAAGCTCTTCAGCTTCTATACCTGACCATCTCTTTGGAGGTCTTTAAATCATCTTGTGTCATAATATTCAACAATGGTGAATCACGTCAGCGTTGCTATATATAACAATGGTAAACCTTGGCATGCAATAAGCATTAAGCCTTACAAAGGCTAACCTACCTATTTCAACCTAGTGAAAAGGGAAATAGGTCTAATCGGAATGGACATTAACCCATCTTGGGTAACAAAACAAAAAAGTAAATAACAGAACTCAAATAGCGGACATAATCAACAAAAGGTAAATTCCAATAGTAACATGCAAATAAATTAATTAAGATTAATTAATATAATCTATTTATTAATGTGAATTAATTGAAAATTTATGATTAATTTTCAATTATAATATTACTTTTGAATAAATTTTTCACGTGAAAAATGTCTATTTAAAAATATTCATGTCAATTCTTGTTCAGTAGTACATCTTTAACAACTACAATTGTGTAACAGTTTTCTAAACAAAAAAGTATAAGTTTTTGAAAGGACCATTGTACTTATTTGATTTGGGCTTCTTCTAAAATCTAATATTTTATAAAAGGCCCAACTTGTATTTTATTTGATTTTTCCTTTTTCTTTCTTTCATTCTTTCTTCCCTCTTTTCTATTCACATCACCCCTCCTCTCTCTCTCTCTCTCTTTCATGTTTTTCCCTCTTTCTCTACTTCCATCTCTCATTTATTCTCTTTCTTTCTTCCCCTTTCTCCTCTCTCTCTTTCTCCCTCTCTCTATCTCTTTTGGCTCTTTTCCTCTCTATCTCCATGGAGCTTTCAACAAAGGTTCAAAGTTAAGGGTTTTGCCTAGCTTTATTAAGGATTGAAAATTGCATAGAAATTTCATAAAGATTGCAGAATTTGTTCATGAAGGTCAAGGCTTTGAGGTAAGGTTTTTATTTTTGTTCTAAATTCAAAATATTTTCTTCTCCTTTGTGTATTTCTTTAAACTTGTTGTCGGGTTTTATTGGCTATATGTGTATGGTCTTATTTCTTGATAAATTCCTCGAAAACCCCTAAATTTCAATAATTGAAATTTAATACATGTTGGTAATCTAAGATTTAGTCTTTCCAATTTAAAGATTCCTTTCATCTAATAATATTTGATACTCTCTAATATCTGGTCTTAAGGCTTTTATATAATATTTTAAAGAATTATGTTATTTATAGAGATTGTTGTGAGACTTGCTTATTTCTTGCACTTAATTATGAATCTTATGTTGAATTAAATAATCTATTACAAGCGTGTCCAAGTCTGAGCTTATGAGTAATATGCATGGGTTAGAATATGTTTAAGTGAAACTTTAGAATGTTTGGTTGTTGTATGCATACTAAGTATTTGAATAAATGTTTGCATGTATAGGATTTAGCATTAATTCTGCAAATTAGAAAATCTAAAGTGTATTTATTTTCTTATGGCCAAATAATCTCCTTTATTTAAAAGTACACTTCCTGAAGCTTTGGCACTTGAATCACTAAAGTTGGAGTTTTCTAGTTCAAGATATGATTTTTCAAAATTGCCCAAAAGCCGTCCAATTTAATCCTAATATATAGATCCTTGTAACCTCTTTTGGAAAGTTAAATGAGCTTGAGATATAGCTTATCATAATTTAAAGAAGGCCTATTAATTAACTTAAAAAGGAAACTAATTTTGTACGTTTTGGAATTTTCTAGAATTAATTATGAATATTTCCATGCAAGAGGACAAAACTGCATTTTTAAGAAGTTTGTTTGTTGTATTAATGTTTTGGGTTCTTATGCTTCTTTGGAATTGTTGTAAAGTTATAGGTATATAATGTTAATATGCAATGTTGTTGATGCATATATTATTGAGTTCTAAGCATGTGATTTCAGTGCTTTTAGAATTAGAAACATCCTAGGATTTTCCTATACAACATGTGGTGTATACGGTAGCTAATGATATGGTTACATCAATCCCTTAGAAATTTTGAATGATATGTTATTTGTCTTGTGTTATTATGGAGCATGCTATAATCTTGAGTGTATAGTTATTTTTGTAGTTCCCACTTGGAATGTCACACTTACTTTTTAGATTATGTCTCTATTATGGTTTTGTTTATGCTTTAACCACTAAATATGTTATGATTTGATGGCAATATAACAGTGCTTTGTTCTCTTGATATGTATATATAAACTAGAGCTTGTTTGAAGGTATATTACTTATGTGTATAATTATTTTGGAAATTGGAACATGACTAGTGTTTTGCTCTCTTGATATGTATGTATAAATTAGTTAGAATATTTGCTTTGTAAAGACATGTATGTGGGTGTTGGTTTTTCAATGTTTTTCCACAATTAGGAGGTATAATCAAGGGTGATTAATTGTTTTTAAGTTAGTATATAATATCAAAGGCTTATAAAACCATATAAGTGGCTGCCACAAAAAAACTAGAAAGCTATACTTGTCGATTTAGTTTCTACTTGGAGAGTTTATAGAATCTTAAAGTATATCTTCTAAGCTTTGTGTAGCCATAAGAATAATGTCAATTGGATACCTATAGTCAAAGATAAACACTTTTGAATGTAGACGTTAGTGTAGTGAATTCTATAATAAATCAACCACAACCCCTTTTGGTTTTATGTGTTTTTAGAGACATTAGCAAAATTGAAATTAAGCACATGTTAGTTCATTGGAAAGTGTAGATGTCAGCTTCATTTAGGCACAGTTATTGCAATTTTTGGCTGTTCATAAAATATTTTATGAATATTCTCATAACAGCTGCCAAACCTATGTTTTCCAATGATTGGTAAGACTAAGAACTAAAACTACCACTTTTTGGTATATGATGCTTGCATCCAAACTAATCCTATAGCCTCTTATAACCTATTAATTGTGATAGGTAGCACTTAGATTCACTACATTTAGGATTCCATAGCCTAAGTTTTGTGCATTTAGAAAGTTTCTCTTAGAAACTTTCTGAATGTTGTATAATTTCTTAAAAGTCTAGGACTTTGATATCTTGAGAACTAGTTTGGGGAATTTAGAGTATTTGAATATAACCATAAAATAGCTCGTCAGAAGTGTTGTTGGTGCATTTCTTTTAATGCTGATTTTTCTACTTTTGGTGACTTAAAAGATTCTAAGAAATGAACTCTAGTGTGAAATCTAATAAAATGAAAATTTTCTACTTTGGCGGCATAAAAGATTCTAAGAAATGAACTCTAGTGTGAGATCTAATAAAATGCTTTCATGTTTGATATGTTATGGTTATGTTTTATTTTGCATAAGTGTTGCATTGACGTGTGCATTGTATTTGCAGCGGTTGCTCCACTTGATGGGATGCTCATGTGACACCCGTTATTCTCCTAACGGGTATTGAGGTAATTAAATTAATTTTAATGTATAAAAAAAATTGCTTCATTTAAATTTATTTTATAATATTTATTTTTATCTATTTTTAAGTTTGCTAAAATTCTCCTATATTTATTTAGTATGATTACTAAAAAGCCTTAGAACTTCTAATAAATCTCAAAAATGTCATATTGGCATTATGTGTGTTAAAGTCTTTAGATGAGACATAAGGATATCTTTTCCAACTACTCTTGACCCTCATTTTCTTTATTTCCTCCGTGACATGCTTCAACATGTCTCCTCTATAATTGTTTCTATCACTTCTCTTCAAAGACTTCATCTTTTCTTCCTTTCTCTTCCACGGTTCCCACACTCTTCTTCTCATTTCCTTGCTGAAGCAAAATACTTAGAGAACTTCTTCAAGGCAGCCATAAAAATCAGCCACCATCACCTCCATTTGAGCAAGAATTTCAGTCATACCGAAGTAAAGGAACCTGTTTTGAAGCCATTTCAAGCTTCCAACTAACCATAATCCGAGGTTAGAATCTTATGAACAAATTTAGTCTTTCATTTATAAATTTTCTTTTATACTAAAGGATTATTCAAATTTGCGTTCTTAAACTTAAGTATATGTTTGTTGCTATTTTGGAGCATATGTATGAAGTCTAAGTGTATATGCCCTAGACAGAAAATTTATATTGTTAAACTTTGTAATACCTCTATGGGCAGTGGTTATTTCTTGAAATTCTAAGATTAAATTAAAATGAATTTTATGAATTGGTTTGCATATTTGAAAAGTAGCATCCTAGGCTTTCTAACGAGCTATCATAAACCTAAATCGGAGTTGTATTTTATTTTCTAAGAATTATTCAATTTTTGTATTGGAAACTAGTAAATCTGCCAGTTTGTTATGGTATACCAACTACTAACCTGAACCAAGAACCCATCTTTGCTCACCACCTAATTCTTTAATGTCTTGCAACCTTTCCAATATTATCCTAAGTGATTGATGAATCTTATTAGGGACTAAAACATATAGATTACTTGTTCACATTTTATATTGTGTTAAGACAAAAATTGTTTACTGTAGTATTCAAAAGAGATTTATATAAAAGCTTTAATGGCATACTAGTAAGATAAGTTTACACATGATTTATTTATGAATGTAGTTGTATGTTGTGCTTTAGTTTTAATTGTCCTTATGCACGCCTTAGGATCAAGGGAGTATGGAGCTAACGTTAACTGATTCCAGGATTAAAAGATTGTTGATAAGCTTGAAAGGTAGGGATTCTATTACTCATCTTTTGTGAGGTTTTTATAGAATTAAAATTGATTGTTTTGCCGCAATATATATATATCTATGTTGAACTGATATTATATGTGTATCACATATGAAACTATGACATGGACTCGTCTTGTATTGTACGGCGAGGAACATAATGAATTGACACATGTTATAAATTGAGAAGCATGGTTAGGAAAATTAACTCTATTAATAATGAGTTAATATAGAGAAATTGTGAGACATGAAAAGGGCGACGGTTACGTCCTTGGGCATGAATACCCTAAAAGGTAAAGTAGGGGGAAGGCGATGACGCTTCCTTGGGTTGAAAGTCCCATAACACACTGTACAGGAATCGATTTGGTGAGGACTCGGTGCTTGATGTCCCCTCACCGGAACACCCTTGGAATGTTTATAGGGTGATCAAGTGCGCCCATTTGGGTTTCGATGAGTTGAGTGATACTCAATTTAACATGGATACCTAGGAACAATGATGATTGGTAATATTTGTATAAATGTGTAATTATGACACTTGGTAATGATTAACTACGGTATCCATAAGATGTGATCATAATAAACCTCATAATCTGGAATATGATGTAACCTACTAACCATGCAGGTTTTAATGTGGTAATGATAAAAACCTAAAGGTGAGTAATGGCTTTCTCTACTGAGCATAGTGTTGCTCATACCCTTATGTTTATATCTTTTCAGGACTCACTAAGTGTGAGGTGGCTACGAGAAATATAGTTGAGGAAGTGATGTAGCTATATTACATTGGGACTGCTTCAATTGTTGAGAATGTTCTTCATGATAATGTAAGCATCAATTGTTACTTTCTGTGACTGTATTACAATGTGTTGAGGGTTAAAATGATGATGACAACAGTTTATATTATTAAATTTAAGGTGCTACATTAAACTGTGGTTTATTTGTCGTTTATATTTTTATTTTTGAGTTGGGAGTTTTCATTTAAGTCCCGGGCAAATTTTATTTTAAGGTTTTACTTTTATTATTTATTTTTATTTTATCTCATTAAAAACTGTTAACCCCCATATAGGGGCGTTACAACTCAGCACATGAAAGCCCTTAGGTTATTAGCTCAGGTAAGTATTTAAGTAAGTATAGTTCTTTGAGCTCTTTTAGTCGGGTTGTAGTACGGTAATAATGATGGATAATGAGACCCCTGTAAAGAAGGTAATAATTTACCTTCTATTTATTACGTCTGCTATTTAAATTCTGTTATTTACTTTTCTATTATGTTAGCCATGACGGGTCAGTGTCCTATTCAAATCAGACCCTTTCCCCTTGTGACTAGGTTGTAATAGGTAAGTTTTCCTTTATGAGGCTTAATTCCTGTAGCAGTGTTAGAAGTGTTTAAAAAATCTGCTAAACTAGCCAAACCAAACAAATCTGGTGGTTTTTATTTCAATTTTGGATTGCTTGAGAGGTTTTGGCACAAATAATTTTGGATAGTTTGGTTAGTGGTTTGGCACTCCCAAACTGCCCATCTAAATCGCCCACCAATCTACCATATATATATATATATATATTGTTTTATAAAATATTTTTTATACAAGAGAATTTTTATTATTTTTATAGATTTTTTAATTAGTAATTTAAAAAGTTCTACACATATATAAAATGCATCTTTCTACATCCAATAATTTCACTTTTTCCTCTTTTTTAATTAAAATTTCACTTCTCGTCGCTCTTCCCTAAATGTTACTCGCTCATATATATAGAAAAAAGAACAAAGTCAAATAAAGGAAAACACATATGGCTAACTCGGAGCTAAATTGAAAAAAAAAAATGAAAACTCAAAGCAAAAAAAAAAAACTTAAAGCAAAAATGAAAAAAGTCATGGAGCCTTAGCCTGCCTCCCCTTTTCTAGTGTTGTATCTGCACCATCGCCGGTCCACTTGCCACGCTATCTCTGCCATCTTTGCCTTTCTCCTATTGTTGTCTCTCCCCCGCTTTTGTGCTTATGCCACCGCTTCTTGAAGTTTGAAGGTATGTTATGAAATTTTAGATTTGTCTCTCTCATTATTTGGTTGTTTACTGTCACTTAGATTCACTAAAGGGTAGATGAAAAGCCATCTAAGGAGCTTCATATTTATTCATTGTATTTATTTTCTTTCTTTTTTGGGGTGAGGGCTTTAAAGAGTTTCAAATTTGCTTTGAAGGTATTCAAATTTGCTTTTGAAGAGCTTTATTTGCTATCAGCGTCTAATCAAGATTATTGGTGCCATTTTTTATTAGACTTTTTTTTTTTGGATCCTTGTTAGATGGATGCTGAGAATAGTGATAAAGAAATTAATAGTCAATCTAGAAATAAAGTTGAAACCCCTATTGGTACTTTCGAGACACCCAAAACTGCTAGTTCAACTTCTTCATCTCCAAGTGAAGAAAATAAAGCTTGAAGACCACTACTTACTAGCAAAAGAAAGAGTAGAACAACTTCTCTAGTATGGGACCATTTTGAAGAGAGAAAAAAAATTAAGGGTGAGCTAAAGAATATGTACATCCATTGTCATAAGGATTATTTTTACACCTCCAAAAAAATGGTACTAGTACCTTGTGGAGATAGTAACCTTTTAGCTATGGGTTTTAGTCAAGTGGCATGTCGATTGACATTGGCAAAAATGATAGCCATAGATAGCCGCCTTTTCTATTTGTTGATCAAGAAGGGTTTAAGATCTTTTGTAATGTGGATTTTCTAAGTTTGACATTCCATCATGCATAACAATTGCAAGAGATGTTATAAATCTTACACGAGTGAGAAAAAGAAGCTAAGATCATTCTTTAACAAGCATTCGCAAAAAGTTTCTTTAACCTCTGATTGTTGGACTTCTATTCAACAAGTAAGATACATGGTTTTGACAACTCATTTTATAGATTTTGAATAGACAATGCAAAAGAGAATTTTGAATTTTGTTCAAATTCCAAATCATAATAGGGAAACAATTGGGAAAGCAATCGAGGCATGCTTACAATAATAGGGAATTAAGAAGATCTTTACAATCATAGTGGATAATGCTTCTTCCAATGATGGAGCTAGAGCACACATAAAGAAGAGACTTTCCATTTGGAAGAATGGTGCTTGTGATGGGAAATATTTGCATAGCAGATGTGCAACTCATATATTGAACTTGGTTGTGCAAGATGGTTTGAAAAATCTACACTACTCTATTGCTGGAGCGAGCAGTGCAATCAGGTACATTAGATTTTCTCCTAAAATGTTGGCAAGATTTAAACAATGTGTGAAAAATATGAACATAAAAGATAAAGCGCTTGTTTGTTTAGATGTCCAACTAGGTGGAACTCCACTTGTTTGATGTTAGAGCATGCTTTGAGATTTGTGGATGCTTATAAACTTTTGATGGACGAGGATGGGCACTATGAGTTGTGGATCATGGAGAAAGAATCTAATGGAGAAAAAAGAATTGGGCTACCAATGTTAGAAGATTAGGATACTTGTCAAGTGTTTACAGAGTTCCTAAAAACTTTTGATGAATCTACTAAGAAGCTTACTGCTTCTATATATGTCACGGTAAATTTATTTTATCATGAAATTATAAATGTGAAAGGAAGATTGATGTGTTCGAAAGATCGATTCAGTGACGCAACAAATTTTAAAAATTTTTATGAAAGACTTGGGAAACTAACTCATGATGCTGTAAATAATAAATTAAATCTAATTTAATGTAGCAGTTGGAGACTGGAAAGAATACTTTTGACTAAACAATTCTTCAAGAACAAATCTCTACCGTCAGATCTTCAATGTTATTCTCTTCTTTCAGATCGTTGTGTGTGTGGGCACAACTAAGCAAATCTCCGCCATAGCTACACTCCTTCCAACTAGCCTGTGTGTGAGAGGGACTAAGAACACTAAAGAGAAGTGATCAAAACTCTACTCTATAATTTGTACTCAGTCTAAGAATAAATGAAGACCCCGGGTCTCTATTTATAGAAGTAGTAGAAGGAATTAGAAGTCTATCACGATTAGGAGATAATTCTTCTCCTCCTCTTCTTTTATCTAATAAACACGCCATATAGGGATAAACTCCCCTTGAAATTGGCGCCATCCACTAGTGTTGGGAATTTAATATTTCTAGCCAATCACAAGGTAGAGATATGTGACTATCTGCATCATTTAGGATGACTCAAATTCAAATAATTCAATTTAAACTAGAATTCTATTATCTAAGATAATCATCTAATTTAAATAATTATGAATAATTATCCTTAATCCAAATTCAAATACAATTAGGATTTAAAATTAATTATTCAAATACTAATAATTAATTATTACAAAATCTCAATAATTAAATTTGAAAAAATATCATTTTGAAATTAATTAAATAATTAATTTACCAGAATGCCCCTCAGCAATAGGCACCTATGTCCCATTGGATTTGGCCAAGCGCCACTCATAGTTCAACTAGACCATTAGGCTTGCACACTAACTAGTTTAGTAACCTGTCTGGTGTAACCTTTTGTATTATCTATGGAAAACTATACTTTCTCGATCTGTCATAAATGAATTCGTGAGCTAGCATTGGGACCAGATGGACATATATTATCAAGATTTAATAATAACAGATAAATTAATCCCTAATTATTTATCTATTTAGTTATTAACTTAAGTGTCTCTTCATTATAGACCCGAAGCTATATTCTTGATAATATACCATATGACAAGACTCTTCAAATATAAATCTTGTCTACGACCTCTTATATTTTATGTATTCCCGTTGGTTATTTATAATCGAATGAAGGACTTAATTCTGTTTTATTTTCAAATTATTTTATCTCAAGGTTCCATTATTTCACAGTTGGAAAATTCATTCCTTCTATAACACATACAACAAGAATATTATTCGATTACCATATGTATCTAGATGACTAAGCCCTTGTTATATTTTCTAATACCTGAATAATGCCTTTGAAAGGATAACATTAACTCTCTGCTAGAGAGTTATGGATTCCACGTCTATGGATTATGCTTTCATAGAATGTAGGTTGCATCTCTAACATATAGACAATGGAGCCTTTGGTCACCGGAACTCATGCATCTAGTATATCAAAAGATACAAGCTATAAGCAGGGAGTCATAAATCCACTTCAGAATTATGATGACACATAAATGATTATCAAAACAAATTGATTTAAATTAAATTAAATTATTATTAAATCAATTCAACTTTAGGTCCAGTCTAGTGTGCGACCATTATCAGATTTATCATACTAACGTGTCTACCATAGAGTCAATCTATTTTGACAGCTAAGATAAACTACCTTCTCAATTGGACTCCCATTACAGTCTTATTATATACAAAGTGCCTAGCTCTATACATAAACAACAGATTATAAAATTTAGCCTATTAATCTCCAAATCGAATTTTTCTACGTATAAACTCCATATATGCCCAATTTCGAGACTTGGTTCTAATAGTCATGGATTACATGTTTGCTAGTGTACAATCAATAACATGAAAGTAAT
Source organism: Artocarpus heterophyllus (assembly GCA_025403435.1). Taxonomy (NCBI): domain Eukaryota; kingdom Viridiplantae; phylum Streptophyta; class Magnoliopsida; order Rosales; family Moraceae; genus Artocarpus; species Artocarpus heterophyllus. Next base: position 804,612 of record JAJQZP010000401.1, read on the forward strand.
ATGGGGACCATTATTAATACATGTAATCTTTGCATTATTATTTATTTCACCAAAAATGCCATAAATACACCTATAGTATTTATTCCTTAGGGCATCCATCTTAACATGATGAAATGGAGTGAAAGCAATGACTCAATTTTGCAGGACAGGGTTATAAAAATGAGGCTGAAATATGACAAATATTGGGGTAATGTTTACAAGTAGAATAATCTTTTTTATATGGCAGTTGTGCTTGATCCAAGGTTTAAGCTGAATTGGTAAAGTTTAGTCTTAGAAAGATTTACGAGGAGGCAACCATTTCTATTTTGCTCAATTCTATTAAAAATATGTTGGAAGTTGTATGACTTCTATCCAAATGGAAGTAATGAAAAACAAGTTGGTGGATAATCAAGCAATGTTGATTCAAGGATTGAAGTTGATGAGGATAGTCACTTTTTTGAACAAGAATATAAACTACAGTACTTATCGATAAATGCGTATGACAAGGCAAGTGGATTGGAGAAATATTTTATTGAAGTAGATGAAGATCGAAAAAATAAAGACTCTGACATTTTGGCTTGCTGGAGATTCAATGCTTCTAAGTACCCTATTCTACCAGAAATGACCTGTGACATCTTAGCAGTTCAAGTGTCGATTGCAGCTTCTAAGTCACATTTAGCACTGGTGGTCGAATTCTTGAATCCTTTAGGAGTTCGTTGGGTCCACCAATGGTAGAGGCATTGATTTGTACACAAAATTGTTGAGATCTTCTAGCCTCCCACTAGAACTAAAGCCACAATTAGGAGCCTTGGAAGCTTATTTAGAAATTGAGTAACGTAAACAACTTTACTTTCTCACTTGATTATTTGTTGCATCATCGATGTGTAAAAAAAGAGAAGAACTCATATAGTTTTTATCTTTGTTCTTTGTAGATGAGTCATCCATTCATGCAGAGATTATGAACATCAATTGAGGATATTAATAGGAGAGATTTATCGACACAAGCGGAAAACTTTAGTTCAATTATCTTGTCTTATGTTATGTTGTACTTTTGACTTTCTTGTTGGTTGTTGGTAAACCTTATTGTGTATTATTGTGAACTTTTAGTTTGGATTTTGATTTGTATTAAAATTTTGGATAGTAAACTTTTAGATATTTTACTTTCATTTATGTTAGATGAAAACTTTTTTTAATCTTAAGCACAAACCGTCCAAACCACTTATGAGTGGTTTGGTTTGGTTTCTATAAAAATATCAATCCATCCAAATCATCCAAAAATAAAATTGATTTTTGGTTTGTTTGGTGGTTTGGAGGAAAAACCGCTTAAACTGCTCGCGAATACACATAAGCACAATAAGGTTCAACATTGTTATATATAGCGATGCTGATGTGATTCACCATTGTTGAATATCATGACACAAGATGATTCAAAGACCTTTAGAGAGACAGTCGGTTATAAAAGCTATAAGAGCTTTAACATAGGCATAGTAGCTCAAGATTGAGCTCCAAATTTGGCCATATATATGAGCATATATTTATATACTGTCATGTGATGATTTGACGTTCTTGTTGTGCCTTATGTTATCAAATGTGTACCTATGAGTCAATGTATATCATTTGAGTCATTTTCTTTTCGTAATCCTTTTCCCCCTTTTGAGCATTTGGCTCACCCCCCTTTCATGTTTCCCTCTTTAGGGTTTTACAAATTATATTTACAACTAATAGCACTCAATTGTTGCTTTCAAAGGCTCAAAGCCGCCCAAAACAATTTATTTTACGATTTTTATATATTTGTTTTTAATTCTCGATGTGATATTGTACTTTATGTATAGAAGTTGTATCGACAATGTCCCAAGTGCGTATACTTTTGAGAAAATTTTATAATCTTGAAAAGTTTATAATATTCTTAATTTAAAGACTACGAAGCATGTATTTTATCTATTTTTGGGTAATTATATACTTTTAGGTTTGGATAAGCATAATACACTTTATTTACTTCAATTGCATTTATCTACTGAGCCCCCTTCAAGGCGCTACATGGCCCAATTTTTTTCTGCTTCCTTTTTTGCTCAGCGGCAGCAATGCGTCTTCCTCTATTAGGATAAGTGTCTTAAGTTATTAAATATTTGTATTGAATAGACATTTTGTTATCAATAAATAATAATGCTATATTACAAGTTCAATATGAAATTGTCCTTTTACTTTCGTAATCGTTGGTTGTATGGCAAGCAAACAAAACATCTATGACTGTGAATCATGCATATATAAGATTTATATATGGAAAGATATGATTGTAAAAATAAATATATAAAAGAGAGACAGTAGCTTATGAATAAAGATGGTGAATTATTCTTGACAATGTTGTAAAGGAGATCTACGTCTAACTGTGGAGCCAATTTTTCTTGATCGTTAAGAGCAAGTATGGCTTCATGGGAGACATATTGATGTGGTGATCTAAGTAGAGATTGTACATTGGATACCTAAAGTGTTAATTAATTTAATAATTCTATTTACATAAATCAATTTATTTTGATAATCATTTATGTGTTATCTTATTTTTGAAGTGAGTTCATGATTGTATGTTTAATATCTTATGTCTTTCGATATACCAAAAATAGGAAGCTCGATGATCAAATGTTCTATTTGTTAGTATGTTGAAGACATAAGATATTCGATAACAGCGTAACATACAAACATAGAATCTTCAACTTTTTAACAAGAGTTAATGTTATTTTTGTAAAGGCATTACTTAGATAGGTAGAGAAAGAAAAAGGTTATGATCATTTGGATATATATGGTAACCAGATGATTTCAATTTATTTTTATTATAAATGAAGGTTTTCCAAATAAGAAAAATAATGAAACTTTGTGATAAAATAGCATGAGTGATAACCTATCAATAACTTATGGGGATACACATATAATATAAAAGATCATGGACAAATCAAAGTCTTATAAATTGGTTTCCTATCAAGAGTTCAACTTTCTAGTCTATAACAGAATGACACCAAAATTGATAATTGATAAATAAGTAATTTAGGACTATTTCATTTATAATTATAGGATCCTGATTGTATATATTTATTAAATTCTAACACCAACTCACTAATTTTTATTAAAGATAAAGTGAAAGTCAAATATTATGGGTAACAAAGTAGTTATTTAAGTTTGAGCTTATTGGACATGAATTGGGTGTCAAAATAGTTCAGTAAGACTGTCAGTGTCAGGTGCAATCCAGTTGGACTGCATGTGGCACCTACTGCATAACCATTTTGAGAAATTAATTGTTTAATTAATTTCAAGAAAATAGTTATTCAAATTAAATTTGGAACTTTTAGATAATTAGTTATTTGATAAATAATTTTAAATGACTATTTCAATTCTAATTGAATTTGAATTAAAGATAATTCGTTATACATAATTACTTAAATTAGATAATTTCATCAAGATATTATTCTAATTTAGAATGGAATTTTTAAATTATAAATATCATGGGCAATACAGAAACAATAATTGCTGATTCTGAAAAAGAAAAGAAAATGAAACTGCACAATTGGGTGGAGTTGGAACCAACCATAGGGAGTATTCTAATAAGTGGCGTGCACCACAGGGAAGCTTCCCTGTGGTAGGCGTGCATAGCAGGCAAACTTGGGAGATGAGTTTCTAAGTTTTCCAGTTTGAATAAAGAATACCTTCCACTGCATTCTATGAAAAGAGAACTTAGGTCTCCATAAGTTCTTTAGACTGTCTAAATACAATTCTAGAGATAGAATTTATTGTTCATCTTTAGCAATTAATTCTCTCTAACATTTGGTAGATGTTGAAAGGAGAAACTTGAAGGAAGAGATTTGATGCATTTATACCTACACACATGAAGAAATGATGAAAGAATAATGTTGAAGATCTGTTGATGGAGATTGATAAGTTTTTGTTTTTGATGTTTAGTTTTTGTCTCTAAGAGATATGAATTAAATTATAAAATAATTTATTATTTATAACAACATGAGTTAGAATCCTGTTTCTTAGAATTTTAAAATTCCGTTACGTAAATGTTTTTGTTTCTCTAATGATCTTGTCACTGCTACTTTATCGTTGTCATTTTGCCTTTACCCTCTTGTGTTTAATTTATGTGTTTGACAAATAAAGGCATTGATATATTTGCCTTTTAGAACTATGTGTTTTCATCCTTTTTTTGGCTTTTGATTGTGATAATTAAGGTGATCTTCCTATTTTTTGTAGACGGTAGACTACTTTGATAAATCAAGATCGAGAGACTAGTTAATCATGACACCAATGACAAGAGGGTTAGACAAACAAACAACACAAGAAGGTGGAGAGACTATCTTTGTTATTATAATAAAAAGCCAATATAATAATAAAAGCATACTAAAATTAATTAACCAAAAAATCACCTTATTTATTTGACAAACACTCAAAATAAAACAAATGGGTAAAGCCCATAGGACACTAACGAATAATCTAGAGATGAGTCGATCATCGCTGAGAAAGAATGTAGAAGCCACAACACAATCGATGGGCTGAAGGAAAGCCAGAAAAGATTTAGCACGTTGCCTGAACACCGAGAAGCCGCGGCACCACCGTCGTTCTGCCTAACAGACCAAGAAGGTTGTCACCTGCGTGGACCCATGACATAAGAGAGCCTAAAGACCCCAGACGGCCAAGAACTATGAGCTTCAAAGCACCTTATCCCGCGAAGAGACATGCCAACCCAGCACCACCACCTCTGGCCATCACACCGTCAAGCGTGACGAGCCACGAGGCTGCCACCTTCGAACGCGGTAAGAAGCAGCAACACAACCTTACGTCGAAGATCTTCCTTGTAGCTCTGATCGAAAACGGCAGTACTCTAGCCCAAACTCTCCTCTACCGTTGCATCACTCTAAAACCCACCTAGGGGACTGGAAGTTTGGAGGCTAATCCAAAGGCAATGCCAGTCCCTAGCCCTACAAGTCTCTTTGAAGAGGCAAATCAGCTACCCTCGGCGAGAAAGAGAAGAAACTCTAGGAAAGGAAGAGAAAGAGACACTCGCAATTACTTGATGTTATATGTGTGTATATATATATATATACAAATATATATTTCATTTTAGTTCATATCATAATACATATCATAAATACATATATATGTGTGTGTATGTACATTTGTTACCGAAGTAAATGAGTTGCTGGATCTTTTTTTTTCAGCATATCAATTTGAAGCAATTACAACACCAATTTAATGGACAAATTTCACCAGAATGTTAAAATTTGACTAATTTCCATAGGAACGCGTAAGGGAGAGGTTAGTAAAGTGAGACGATCGATTTTTTAAATATTATGTTAGGCTATTTCAGTTGAAATCAAAACTTTTAATTACCACGTATAAAGCTCTATATTTTATAATGTTAAAAAAAATTGTAATGTAAAACTCTCACATCCTACAATATTTAAACAAAAAGTTTTACTTTTAAACTGTATTTTCCAAACATACCATTATAAGTTTAAGATTTGCACCAAGTAACCTTAAAAGAGAGGATTTGGACAAAATATCAAATCCAACCATTTTTTTTTTCCTCAATAGACTGATGATCAGGACATGGAATCACAAAGAGAGAGAGCACTGCTACGTGCAAAATTAACGCAGTCATGTAAAATTAATGTAAACATATATAATGTTAAAAAAACACATCATGTGGAACAAATAAGTCGTACGAAATATAATTGTTATTATGTTTCCTAGGTAGCTAGTTCCGAGACAGAGGGAAGCCAATGCCATGACGCCTAGAAGGGAACGCAACAAAGAACAAGCTACACACGACCCCGACCCCCACCGGCAGCGCCACCAGCAGCTCCTTCGTCTCCTCCGACGGGGTCGGGCAGAAGCACCTCACGACATTTTCATTGAACGCTGCCACCGCCGCGAACACCAACAGCGACGCCAGCGCGTGCAAAAAATCAATAGCCCCAAGCCGATAAGTCTCAGCCTGAACCACCTCCACAGGTAATCGGTCGATGATCCACAGCCCCCGGAACGTAGCGAGGCCATAGCGGACCTTGCCCCGGGCGTCCCGAAAGCTGTCAGTGAAGCAGAGGAGGAAGCAGGAGGCGGCGCAGCAGGCCAGGAGGCCGAGCGTGGTTGCCCGGCTGACGGCACTCCGGCACTGCCCCTGGTGGGTGAACGCCGGAGACAGAATCTGGAACGCCAGGACCGACCCCGTCGGGAGGAGGTTCGCCAAATGAGCCGTCCCTTTGAACGTCTTCCTCATCGCCTTCTGGGCCGGCGTTTTCGCCTGTTTTGCCGGTGCTGATATTGCTTCGACATTGTTATTTCCGGCCAAGAGCGGTTGTTGTATGATTTCCTCGATCGCTGCTCGGTATTCTTGGTTTTCTACGTTTGCAACATTAGTACTTTCCATGATGATACTACTATACGTATCAGCAAAAGATTTTTTAAAAAATATTTTTATGGTATGTTGTAATTCATGAAGTTTCCTTTAGTAGCGAGCAGGAAAATATGGAAAAGAACTGAAATAACAAAAGGAATGCTTAGATTAGTATTGAATTTGTTCTTCTGTTTGGCATAGAGGGTTACCTTAGAAGAGATAAACCGTTACTTTTTTGTTCGTTAAGGTACATACACGTAATTAATTGTCCAACGTTAGTCAGGTAACTGCCGTGAAATATATTTAGCTCAAATATGAAATGTACGTTATTTTTATTAATTAGGGGGTTTCATGTACCTTAGGAGTAATATGAATGACGCGGTGTAAATTAAGCAATATACATCATAGGGGTTTGGAACTTTGTTGTTGTTATATATTATTATTGTTTGCAAGCTGTATTGGTAGATCATTATATTTGAACGCTCTCAACTATTTTCACATTTTCCCATGATATTACATATTAGAAAATAAGTGATATGGTCATCTATCTAAAGTCTTATACTAGACATGAAGGTTTAAGGTTTCAAGATCACATAAATGTTTTTTTTATTATTATTAGCAATTTTGTGAGGATGCAGGTTCTGAATCATATATCCAAGTGGTAATAAAAGATTGTTTTATTGTAGCTTGAACATCCTCAAAAAAAAAAAAAAAAAAGAAGAAAAAAAAAACTCGTGTGCGTTTAGTTTTAAGCAGGGTGTGTGTGTGTGTATTTATAACTAGTTAAAGCACGTGCTTCCCGCGTGCCTATTGAGCAAATACAAGATTTGTCTTTTAATTATGGTTTACTTTTTTTTATTTATTATTTCCTTAAATGTTTAGTTTGGTAAATGATATGCCTTGGCAGGAGAGTCAAAATTGGATATTTTCTTAGAGACTATCAAATTAATCCTTGCTAAAAAAATGTGATTGTTATTGAGTATAATGGCAAGCAAGGGTTATTCCCATAGAGGATTGGTTCTAATTAATTGGTTATCGACTTTAAAACTTAAGACAATAAAACTAAACACAAAATAGGGGTTTGAATTAAATTAACTAAATTAATTAGAAAACACAAGAAAATTAAATAATGGAAAATAATAATAATAAAACAGAATGAAAGATCATTCTCCACCTCTAGACAATAACTATTACATTAATCACATAATTATCTCTAATTCGATATTGAAATTACCAACTGTAGATAATAACAAGCTCTTATACCAATCTTTTCTTATTATGTTTTCTAATAAAACAAGCTCTTTATTAAATTTCTTTTCATTAAATACCCTAGAACAAGCTCTCTAGATTCAACCTAATCACTACAAGAAAAACTACATTTAACGACATATTATTTAGGACATGTAGTTTTTAAATGTCGTTGAAAAATATATACAACGACATCTCCAACAAACATGTCGTTAATGACATTTGAAACAATACTTAACGACATCTATATAGATGCAGTATTAAAGGTCTCCTTTTAACGATAATAGTTTAGTGTCGTTAAATTATTTAACGACAAGTAAAAGATGTCGTCAAAGTTTTGGAGATTCTACGACACCCCTTATAGACGATATTAGTTAAGATGTCGTCTATAAGGGGTGTTGTAGAATCTCAAAGGCTTTGACGACATCTCCTACTTGTCATTAAATAATTTAACGATACTAAACTATTGTCGTTAAAAGGAGACCTTTAATACGACGTCTGTATAGATATCGTTAATTATTATTTCAAATGTCGTTAACGGCATGTTTGTTGGAGATGTCGTTGTATGTACTTTTCAATGACATTTAAAAACTATATGTCGTAAATAACGTGTTGTTAAATGTAGATTTTCTTGTAGTGAATGGAAGCATTAAAATTAAAAAGATAGGTTGATCTAAACAACAATCACACAAGCTCGATTTATTAAACCTACGTTATGTTTCACATTGCAATCTAACTAAAGCCTCTCGTAATTATTGACCACAATTTGCTACTAATGATTAGAGAAACAAGACAATTAAGAATCAAGAATTTTAATGTGGTACCCAAGAAATTCCTAGTGCATATATATACAATATTTAAGAGTTATTGTGAGCAATTTGTAGCACCCCTAATTTTTAAATAGTGTTAATTATGTTAGATTTAATTAATCAGTGTGCCAAAATTCTTAATTGATTGTTATTAGCATTTGTTTTAAATTTCCTAGCATAATTTTAATTTTTTAAAAAACATTTAAATCTATTCGTTTATTCATTTATTTTGTTTTAATCTATTTTAAGTTGATTTACTAGTCCATATTATTAGTTGTTTTTTATTTCACTTGGACTTAAGACTTCACATCAGACCTCATTCTTTTTTATTTCACTTTAACTTAAGATTTCACATCAGGCCTCATTCTTTTTCTTTCTTTTTCTTTTCTCTCACTGTCTCTCTCATTCTATCACTCTTTCTTTCCCTGACTTTTGTTATTCTCCTCTCTCTCATTCGTTCTCTTAACTTTGAAAAACAAAATAACTCTCAAGCCATCATCAAACGCAGGTACAAATCTGGACAATCCTTAGCATCAATATCCTTCACAAATTAAGGTTGGTAATTCAAAACCCAAAACCTATTTTCTTCCTCTTTTCTTCATTCTAAATCTAAGGTTTCAGTTATGGCTTTAATTCATTGTTTCATTATGAGATTTATTAAATTCATGAGCATACATGGGGGGCTATGCTTAAATTCGTGTGAATTCTGTTTTAGAATTTAAGTTCTTAAAGTTTTAAATCCTACGTTGAATTTGTGATCTTTAGTGTTAAAAATCTGGGGAAAAAATTTAGACATGTTCTAAAATGACTTTCTATGTTTTCTACGCAATTCTTGTGATCTGAGAACTGTTAAAACAGGTCTGGATCGAGTTAAACTCGATTGCCACTTAAAAGAAGAAAGCTAGAAAACCTAGTTCTTCTTTGAAGGTGGCAAAGCAGCAGCATATAGGAGGTAGGCCAGCTGCCCTTGGAGGCAGGCATGCTAGTGCTGTCCAAAACAAGCAGTTTCGTATATGGTGTTTTTTGTTTTGTGTTTTTAATTTTTTTTAAGGTTATTAATACTAACAGCCCCTAAACTTTAGGATCACCCTTATTTTGCCTTTGAATTTTAAAAATCACTACTTTAAAAATCACTATTTTACCCCTGAACTTTTAAAACTCCTTACTTTGCCCCCTGAATTTTAAAAATCACCATTTCACCCTTGTTTTAAACATTCTTTTTTTTCCTGTTGTCTGATTTTCCATTCAAATAGACATAATTAAGCCCGCATGATTCACATATGGGCCATTCACGTGATTTGCATATGGGTCACCCATAAAGGCAAAAATAAGATTTTATCACTCCTAAGTTTTCTTTCATGTTAACACTCTTACTTGACGCCATTTTTTTTATTTGAACTCTTATTTAAGAAAGATTTACTTGCACATTTCTTCTCACTTTTAAAACTCATTTAATAAGTCGATATCGTTCACTGATATCTGAATTTGAATACTAAAGAAAATGGGTTATGCATTAAAGACTAGGAAATATCGACGAACAATATCGAAAAAAAAATGTAGATACAAACCCTTCTTAAATAGAAATAGATAAAAAAACAAATAAGAGTGTGAATGAAAACAAAACTTAAGAGCGATAAAATCTCATTTTGTCCCAACAGGTGACCTATATATGAATCATGTGGGCTTAATTCTATCTATTGGATGAAAAATCAGAAAACAAGAAAAAAATGAGGAGGTTTAAAATAAGGGCAAAATAGTGATTTTTAAAATTCAGGGGCAAAGTGAGTAGTTTGAAAGTTTAGGGGTAACATGGTTATTTTTAAAGTTCAAGGGGTAAAGTGAGAGATACCTTAAAGTTTATGGGCTATTAGTGTTAATAACCTTTTTTCTTTTAAAGACCTAATTATAAGAAATTATTTTAAAATAATTTTAGACTAGAGTTGTACTTCTAAAAATATATTAAACATGATTGTATGATGTTTTGACTGTGCATTATTATCTCTAAAAATATTGAAATGGCACACTAATTATTAAATTGGCATGTTGATGCTTGTAAAGACTTTTTTTGAGTTGATTTTTTACTTTTAAATATGTTTAAGGGCTTTGAACATTTACAAAGCTTATGTTGGGGTTCCGTTGAAGCTAACAGTATTGGGTATTGAGGTAGGATTCTGCAACCCGCTTCTTAGTAGTTGTGATTTAACATTGTTTTCAGCCTTAAAATTATTGTTAAATGTTTTTAAGAATTATTTTTATTATATTTTCAAAATTGTTGACAACATACTAACGTAAAATATTTCAGGGTTAGTGAAAATATGTTTTCAAAAGAATTAGTGAAAATGAAATGGAACCCTAGCACTTGCATTCATCAATCTTCTATGTTTTAAATGAGTTCTCAAATACAATCCAATGTGTCTATCGGATAGTTGTTTTTTTTTTTTAATATTTATGGAGTCGTTACAAGTTTAGGTCATGCAGAGGGATCCTAGGATTCAAGTTCTAAAAACCCGATCTGGGCTACTGCGATGGTGTTTATAGGCTTTTCAAATTATTTTTACGATTCGTGACAAATCATATATAAGGCATTAGTAAATTGTGTATTATCATTATAATTTTTGATAAATTACATGTTTATGTTTGGTGATGTGTCTGCAAATTGGACATTTCTTTATTAAGCTATTTCTACACGTCATTAAAACACTATGTTTGAAATAAGCTCTCACAATTTTTTGTTTTAAAATCTTTCCCCCTGGTTTTGCGGGTCCAGTCTTGATTCAAACTATGTTTTATGCTACATGTTGTTTTCAGTGAGGTTTGGAATTTTACCGTATCTGTTGTACATAATCTACATTGTACAGTTGTCCCGATGTCGATGTGTTTTCAGTATATATACTTGTAGCATAATGGTTATTATTCACAAACTTTTAGCTCTTGCGTAAGTGGTTTTTTCTAATTTATTGATTTTCAAGCTGGTGTAGTTCTTACAGATTTTTGTCATTTAGTTTTTCTTTAATCCTGGTTTTCATTTCTTTTAATTTTCGCTTATCCTTAATTAATTTCGGCCCTGTTTTCAGGTGGTGACACAATTTTAGGGCACAAGGATTTTTTTTAAATGTTTAATGACATGAGGATAAAAGTTAGATGACGAATGAGGAAAAAGTAAGCTAACAGGTAAAATTGTTGAAGAATCTATTGTAACAGATTTTTTTGCAACGGAAATACAATACAAGAATTATACTATATAAATTATGCAATATAGGAATCATACTGTATAAAAAATAGGGATAATTCATTGGAAGGATATGGAATGTTGTAGTAGGAATACCGACGGTATAAAAAACTTTTACACAGTATAAACTTGGACTGCAAAAGTTAAAAAAGTCAACTTTTCTTCCTCAAAAAGTGTGGAAATTCCGCACAATTCCAAGGCAAAATCCGGATCCTATGGAGAGCTATTTGTAAAATTTTATTTACAAACATACCACTACTTAGCCTGTAAATAGTTACATACTTGAGGAGATTAAAACTTTTTGTCTCTCTAATTTCTCTCCAAGATCCACCACCTTACAGCTCTAAAACTTGTCAAAATTTTGTTAAATTCCAATCATTATCCAGCCTTAGAAACAAGGTTTACTACTTTGGAGAAAGGTCCCAAGATTTTGAGTGTAAAACCTAACTTACCTTATGTATGTTTTTATGGGATTTCAAACTTTAAGTATAGTTTTTTTATTGATTATGTTTTGAATATGATTAGAGTATGTTATGAATCTACTTTTCATGAAGAATTAGAGGCTTAAATTGCTAAAGAAGATACAAGTGTTTTGGAGAAGTTTTATGGAGGTTATCAAAGTAAATCCTAAACTTTGTTTTGTGAATTCAAAGTTTGGTTTAGGATTTTGAATGGATTTTTATGGATATGATTTCGTATTCTTATCAAGGAAATTTAAGGAGTCTTTATGTTCCAGGAGAAGAGACTTACACTTTGGAATCCTTTAGGTAAACTCTAGCACTTGAACTTAGTTAAAGCTTATGATTGTGGTTATACGGTTGAAGATATGTTATGGATTATGGTATGTAAAGGAAATCATGTGACTTAGTTTATGTATTACATGTTTGAGGATATTCCTAAAAGGTTAAAAATGATTTTGCACATATGAGAAAATGAATCATTGTAG